>CAUYUJ010014858.1:113803-151303 GCA_963575745.1 Prorocentrum cordatum | reverse complement strand
GAGCCATCTGCGCGAGCGAGATGGCGTCGGGCTTTGGGCGCGATGGCGTCGCGGCGATGGCCGCCGTCTGGGAGAGGCCGCTCCATGGGCCCGCGTGCGCCTTGCTCGCCGGCGTCGTGGGGGCAGGGGAATTGGGCCTCCTTGCGTGCCCTGGGCGACCAGGCTCGTGCTGACGTGAGTCGGCGGGCGACTGGCACGGAGGCAGAAATTGGAAGTGCGCATCAAGTTCGAGACAGAAGGCGCCCGGCATGTTCGCTCGGGCGCGAAGGCAGAGGCGGGGTGCTGCTGGATGGGCGGCTGGGGCGCGCCACCAGGCGGCAGCGCCCGGGGAGCCCGCCGGCGTGCGCTGGATGTGGGAGAGGCCTGGTTCCCACGGGCGCGGCCCGAGGCGGACGCCCCGAACAGGGCCATCGCGGCGCCGGAGCTCCGCGGCGCGACCCCCCTGCGCGAGGCCGCTCTCGAAGCCGGGGGGGCCCCGCCAGGGGGCGACATCTGAGATGGCGGGGTCGACGAACAACCTGGGGGGCGCCTGTGCGATGTCCCGGGCCGCGACGACCAAGTGAATTTTGGCGGTCTTCTTCCTCGAGCTCTCGGAGGAGCTGGGGTCGCGCGAGATGGCGCTGTGCTTGGATTCGCCCCCGCGCGAGGCGAATCAATGCGAATCGGGAGGTAGACGACCTCGTCGCGCGAAGACGACGGACAATGACGAGCCCCCAAGGATTTACGTGGCGGCCGCGGACCTGACGCGGCACGTGCCCGACGAGATGGCGCAGGCCACCCATGAGCTCTTCGACGCGATCGTCGAGGAGAGGGCGGCCGCCGCGGCGAGGGCGCCCGCCTCGGGGGGCGACCGCGGGTGACGTGCGCGATGGAAGTCGGGGTGGCAGCTCCGCTCGGGCACGTCCCAGATAGCGCCGTGCAGGCGGGGCCGGATTGCGACGTGCGCCAGCGGCGTCTGGGCCCCGCGCGACCTCTCGGGGCGGCGCCCTTGCCGCGGCGTCCCCTGGGCGGGGCCGGGTCGCGGCGAGCGCTGGCGGCGTCGGGGCCCCGCGCGACCCGATGGCGGGGTCTACGGCGTGCCTGGCAGTGAACCTAGGCGCCGCCGAGGCGGGGGCCCCCTTCGTGCCCGCGGGCTCCCGTCCTTCCGCTGCGGGCGGGGGTGGAGGTCCAGGGCGGGGGGGGGGTGCCTCGATCGCGGGGGGGCATCCAGGGGGGCTGGGCGGGGCTTCGAGCCCGCGCGCGCGGGTGGAGGCGGCGGTGCCGGGGGAATCGGGGGAACAGGAGCGAGGTGTTGTGGCCCCCCCCCCCCCCAACGGCTTATAGGCGCCCCCTCCTTGCCGTGGCCACCTTCCCGGGGCGGGCGGCCCTCCCCGCGGGCGCGGGCGGTGGGGGGCGCCCGGGCCGACGGGGGGTCGGAAGGAGGGCGGGGCCACCGACGTTCGCGGCGTCCAGTAGTGGGCGCGGAGTCCGCCTCCCCATCTCGGGGCCTCCTCCCCCTCCTGGTGTCGCGCGACCATCGCGTGGGGTGGGCGTCGGGTTTCTGGGCGTGGCAGGGGGGGGCCCTGTGCCAGGCCCCCCGGAACCGCGCCCCCCCCTTAAAAAATCAGGAATCTCCTGCCCCTCTTTCGCCGCCGTTGCACCGCTCATGGGGCTCGTCGAGGGGGCGCCCCCGTTTGCCAGTGCGTATGTGTATCCTCTCTGCGCGACGTCTGTCCATGTAGGCTCGGGCGCTCGGCCGGCCTTGAGCGATCCGCCCGCCGCCATGCAGGGGCATCAAGTTCCCGGGGGCAGTGGGGGCCCCTGCGCCAGCCCCCCTGGGGCCGCCGCCCGTGGGAGAAACATTTTCGTCATCTCCTGGCCTCTTTTTTTTGCCGCCGTCGCAGCGCTATGGGGGCTCGTCGAGGATGCTCCTGAGAGAACAGCCCACCCCCGCGCCCTCCGGGAATACTTTCGCATTTTTTTCGGAATGCTTGTGGGCTTAGTCGACGCGCCCCCGCGGCGACGATTGCGAGCTGCGACGTGTCCAGTTTTGCGCATCCTTTCGTAAACCCTTTCTGGATTATGTAACTCAGTTCGTTTTTTGCTGCTGTTGTTTTTCTATAAGAACATTATTTACATACATATACATATATTATCATCAGTATTGTTATTCTTATCAGTATTATTATTCCGTTTATGATGAGTATATATATATATATATGTGTACATATTTGTGTTGGAAAACGAGTTTCTGCGTTTATGACATTGCGGCGTTGCACGTGCGTGATGGCGCGGCTTGAGCAATGTCCCAAACAATTGCGCGCACGGCAGTGTTTTTTTGGTTGGGAAAGTTCTGGGTACTGGTTGAGTCTGTTTTTGGCTTTATGCTAATATTGTTTCCTGGCCCTCGGCGGTTGCATGTTTCGCAAGTCACAGGGGCCTCTCCTGGGGTGCATGCAACTGGCGACGGTCGTCGGGCCACGTCGGGTGTCGCCTTCATATGCGACGATGGTGCAGATGCTGATGATGATGATGATGATGGTGCTGGTGATGGTGATGAGGACGATGGTGATTGATGACGGTGGTGGTGGTGATGCTGCTGGTGACGATGATGGTGATGGTGATGGTGCTGATAGTGATGGTCGTGGTGCTCCTGATGATGATGATGATGATGATGATGATGATGATGATGATGATGATGATGATGATGATGATGATGACGAGTCTGTTGAGCCCTCATTGTGCGTTTCGGGCGCTTCTCAAGCCGTGTTCATGCATGCGTGCGTATATAAGTATGTGTGTATATATGTGTGTATGTATGTATGTATGTATGTATGTATGTATGTATGTATGTATGTATGTATGTATGTATGTATGTATGTATGTATGTATGTATGTATGTGTGTGTGTATGTATGTATGTATGTATGTATGTATGTATGTATGTATGTGTATATATATGTTTATGTTTATGTTTATATTCATATTCATTTTTTTTATATTTATACTTATAATGATATTTATATAATCAACAACTGTATATGCAAGGCTGCACTGGGGCTTCGCGCCACGCACCTCGGTCCATTGAGTTTCGCGTGCAAGTGGCGTGCGCGCGCAGAACAGCCTCAACTGGGTGCGGCGCAGACAATGCAAACCCGCGTCGTTTTTTTTTGTTGTTTTTTTTTTTTACTTGCCCGGCGCAGAAGTGGGTTTTGTCCCATAGTTCCAGGAGAGGACAATTTGCTTGGGGCGGCCTCGATTGGCACGCGACTTTCAAGTCCGAAAGGATCGGTGCAGCTGGCGATTGCTGAAGTGACTTCGCTCGTGAAGCTTCGCGACGGGCGCGTGTAGGATGTCTTGATTTGGGGTTGACCGCTATTGTGTCTCCCGCCGAGTGGCGCGCGAATTGCAGGCCCGATTTGACTGCTGGTTTTGCGTTGTGGAGAATGACACTGTTGGCTGTTTTTCGCCGCAATCATAGCAAACGAGTGCAGGCGTGAAGAACGTGGCGCAGGCGGCAGCTTGGAACGTTTGAGCCAACGGCTACGGATGCCACGGTACGTAACCCAGATTTCGTAATAAAAGGAAGGGGGTCACAACCCTCCCATACGAGAGGTCTTAGACCCCTCCAGACCATCCATGAAAGGGCGGCCCTTTGCCCAGACCCCCCCGAACCTTCCAAGACAGCTCAAATCAGACCCCCCCCCAAATGTGATCCCCCCACTTTATTTTGGAATCCGGAGTACACGGTTGAAGAACATGTTCCCACGAATGACGTGGAGCTGCCCTCGCGTGGCGCACGCTCTGGTCCGCTCGCGGCCCTGGTTGCCCGGGTGCGCCAAGCGAAACAATGGCAAACCGTGCGACGGAATGCCAGACAAAACGCGCTGTCAAACAATGCCGCGGCATACCAAGCAATGCAATGTAAAGTAATTTGCAGTTCCTGTTGAAATGCACCGAAGTCCGGTATCTCCGCAAATTTGAAAAAAGGAATATGCCGCGATCCCGAGATTCGGGTCAGTTTGGTGAATTTCGTACGAGACGCCTTCTGAAAAAAAGGCGCACGATCGTGCAAAGAAAATGACGTTCGGGGTCCTTCGCGTGGCCACCGCGCGGGCTCGCTGGTTGCCCAAGGCGCCCGGTCGCACAATGCAGCGCAATGGGAAGCAACGCCTTATCATTGCCCATCGCATGTCTCGTTCATCCACGTTTTCGCCTGGCCTTGCGAACCCTTTCCCGTCTGCCGCAGGTCTTTTTGCGGAGGCTCCTCGTTGGAAAGCCTTTTGTGGGCCCCGCGAGTGCCTCTCGAGGGCTTTTGTTTGGGGACCTCTGGAGGCTTCCCGGGTGCCCTTCGGGCCTTCTCGGGGGTCGTTTTGAAGCCCGCGTGGGCCGTCTTGGGTCTCCTTTGGGCCGGCCTGGTGTGTTTTTGGGGAACCTGGGCCCTGTTGGGGACCTCCAGTGGCCCGCGTGGGTCTCTGGTGGGGGCCTTGCCCTCGTGGGCTTGTTTTGGGCCGTCCTGGGGCAGTCTTGGGGTTCTGTTGGCCCCGGTCGGCGCCCTCTTGGGGGCCTCTTGGGCCGCCTTGGGGCGATCTGGCGGGCTGCGACGACACAACAAGCGAATATGCCAAACATGTACGTTTTCTGTGGGGGCAGGGGACGATTTTTGCTTCTTGGGGGCTTTCCTGAAAGGCCTGTTGGGGCGTCTTTGGGGCCTCTTGGGCCGTCTCGGGGGCCGTCGTGCGCTGCCGTGGGGCTCTCCTGGGGAACTGGGGCCCTCCTGGGGACCTCCCCTGGCCCTCGTGAGTCTCTCTTTGGAGCCCTTGGGGGCCTCGTGAGCTTTTTTTTTTTGCCGTGTTGGGGCAGTCTTGGGGTCCTCTTGGCCTGGGTCGAAGCCGTGGGGCGATCTCGCAGGCTTAGTGGGCCGTCCTGGACGCCGCGACGACACAAACAGCGAAGATGCCAAACATGTGCGCTTTCTTTGGCGAAGGGGACGATATTGCCTCTTGTGGGCTCTCCTGAAGGTCTCTTGGGGGTGTCTTTGGGGCCTCTTGGGCCGTTGTAAGGCCACCTTGCGCTGCCGTGGGGCTCTCCTGGGGAACTGGGGCCCTCCTCCTGGGGACCTCCCCTGGCCGTCGTGAGTCTCTCTTTGGAGCCCTTGGGGGCCTCGTGAGCTTTTTTTGAGCCGTCTTGGGGCAGTCTTGGGGTCCTCTTGGCCCGGGTCGAAGCCCTCTTGGTGGCCTCTTGGGCCGCTATGGGGCGATCTCGCAGGCTTAGTGGGCCGTCCTGGACGCCGCGACGACACAAACAGCGAAGATGCCAAACATGTATGTTTTCCTTGGGAGAGGGGACGTTTTTTTCCTCTTGGGGTCTCTCCTGAAGGCCTCTTGGGGCGTCTTTGGGGCATCTTTGGGGCCTCTTGGGCCGTCTTAGGGCCTCTTAGGCCGTCTTGAGGCCGTCATGCGCTGCCGTGGGGCTCTCCTGCGCCTCTCTGACCATTCGTCTGATCGCTTTGAGCTTGCTGGCAAGGCCCGGCAAGGCGCCCTGGGAGGCGCGGCAGGGCTGGGGGACCTTTTCAGGGGCGTCCAGTGGGCCTTAAAGCTCCAGATCCTGGGGGGTCCTTTTTTGGGGGCGGGGGGGGCGCTTTTTCCCGCCCCCCGGTTTATAAACATATAGGAATGATGTTGCTGTTGCTGATGATGATGCTGATGATGATGATGATGATGATGATGATGATGATGATGATGATGATGATGATGATGATGATGCTGATGCTGATGCTGATGCTGATGCTGATGCTGATGCTGATGCTGATGATGACGATGATGATGATGATGATGATGATGATGATGATGATGATTATGATGATGATGATGATGATGATGATGATGATGATGGTGGTGCTGATGATGAGGTGGATGAGGATCAGGATGAGGATGAGGATGAGATTGAGGATGAGGAGGAGGATGAGGATGAGCATGAGGATGAGGATAAGGATGATGATGCTGCTGATGATGATGATGCTGGTGGTGGTGGTGATGATGATGATGATGGTGATGATGATGATGATGATGATGATGATGCTGATGATGATGATGATGATGATGATGATGATGATGATGATGATGATGATGATGATGATGATGATGCTGGTGATGATGATGAAAAGAGCGTGTTCTACCGCTGCTTGCGGAAAACCGGGGGGGGGGTCATTGGTGGTTCCCAACCCGTCCCCCTCCCTGAAACCGAGGGGGGCCACTACCCGTTCGACCCCCCCCCTCGCCGCCGGCAAACGATTCCCGCTCTTCGGGACAGTTGGACAATGGTGGGGATACTGGGACAGTGGTGGGAACGGTGGTGGTGGGGAAGTGGTGCGGGGACAGTGGGACAGTGGTGCGGACAGTGGTGCGGACAGTGGTGGGGACGGTAGTGGTGGGGACAGTGGTGAGTGGACAGCGGGACAGTGGTGGGGACAGTGGGACAGTGGTGGAAACGGTAGTGGTGGGGACAGTGGTGAAGGCGGTGGTGAGGACAGTGGTGGGACAGTAGTACAGTGGGGAGCGTTGTGGGGACAGTGGGGGCAGCGGGACAGTGGTGGGCACAGTGGGGACGGTGGGACAGCACAGTGGGACAGCGGCGGGGACAGTGGGACAGTGGTGGGTACAGTGGGGACAGTGGGACAGTGGTGGGGACCGTGGGGAAAGTGGGGAGAGCGGGACCGTGGTGGGACAATGGTGGGGAGAGTGGGGACAGTGAAACACTGGCGGGGGCACTGGTGGGGACAGCGGGGACAATGGTGGGAACTGTGGGGACAGTGGGACAGTGGTGGGGACTGGGACAGTGGTGGGGACGGTGGTGGTGGGGACAGTGGTTTGGGGACAGTGGGAACGTGGTGGGGACAGTGGGACAGTGGTGGGGACAGTGGTGGTGGGGACAGTGGTGGTGGGGACAGTGGTGAGGGCAGTGGCGAGGACGGCGGTGGGACAATGGGACAGAGGTACAGTGGGGACAGTGGTGGGGACAGTGGTGGGAACAGTGGGACAGCTCAGTGGGACAGCGGCGGGGACAGTGGGAGAGTGGGGACAGTGGGACAGTGGTTGGGGCCGTGGGGAAAGTGGGGAGAGTGGGACCGTGGTGGGAACAGTGGTGGGGGCAGTGGGAACAGTGCGACAGTGGTGGGGGCACTGGTGGGGACAGTGGGGACGGTAGTGGGGGGGTGGTTAGGGGGGCGGGGGTGGGAGGTTCCAGCAGGGGGGGGATTTTCGGAGGGGAGGGGACCCCCGGGTTACGGAGGAAGAGGGGGGGAATTTTCCAGAGTAAAGCGGCGGTGGATCACGTTCTCGGTCTCTGATGATGATGATGATGATGATGATGATGATGATGATGATGATGATGATGATGATGATGATGATGATGATGATGATGATGATGATGATGATGATGATGATGATGATGATGATGATGATGATGATGATGATGATGATGATGCTGATATGATGATGATGATGATGGTGGTGATGATGATGATGGTGATGATGATGCTGAAGCTGATCCTGATGATGATGTGATGATGATGAGGAGGAGGAGGAGGAACATGAGGAGGAGAAGGAGGCGGAGGAGGGGAGGAGGAGGAGGATGAGGAGAGGAGAAAGAGGAGGAGGAGGAGGAAGAGGAGGAGGAGGAGGAGGAAGAGGAGGATGAGGAGGAGGAGGAGGAGGAGAAAGAGGAGGAGGAGGAGGAGGAAGAGGAGGAGGAGGAGGAAGAGGAGGATGAGGAGGAGGAGGAGGAGGAGGAGGAGGAGGAGGAGGACGAGGAGGACGAGGAGGACGAGGAGGACGACGAGGACGAGGAGGACGAGGAGCAGGAGGATGAGGGCCGTCACATGTGACACCTTTCGTCTTCACTACTTGAGGAGCTCTCATGGGACTCGTTTCGGTCTTCTTGGGGCTGTCTTGGCCGCCTGTGAGGCAATCTTCAAGGTCCCGTGGGACCCTCTTGGGCCGTCTTGGGGCCCTCTTGGCCGTATGGTGGTTGTCTGGCGACCGTCGTGGGGCCAAGACGGCCGCTTTGGGCAGCCGAAGGGCCTTATAAGGCCGTGCTGGGTCCCATGGGAGGCCCTGGTGAGCTGTCTTGCGGCCGTCTTGGAGGCCTCTTGGGCCCTCATGGGGTCGTCTTAGGCTATCTTTATACCCTCGTGGGAGGCCTCTTGGGCTGTTTTGGGGCCATCGTGGAAGCTTCTTGGGCCGTCTTGGGCTGACGGAGTGCGAGAGTCATTCAATGACAAAGGGAAGTCACGGATTTTGGCTTTTTCTGGCCTTGTCGGAGCGCTTCGTGTGGCCATTTTGGGCCCTCGGGTGGGGTCTGGCTCTGGACCTCTGCTTAGCGCGACTGTTTGCAGCACTCCGCCCTATGGGGGGAGACTCCACCTGCTCGAAACAGGCGCCCCAAGCAGCCAAGTAGGGGGTGAAGGGGGGGGGGGGTGCGAGGTCCTGCGCCGAGCGGCAAAACAATGATCAGAAAAACGATCACTCTTGTCTGCATGGGCCGCCTTGGAAGCTCGGGGCGCGGACCCACTGTTGATAGACGAGGGCTCGTGGCCTCGGGAGCGCGGATCCATAGTGTTTGTGCACGGGGATCGTGGCCTCGGGAGGGGGGGGGATGCATGCGCCACTCTGTGAGCAGCGTTAAGTTGACATAGAACCAACACATGGTATGCGGATTTGTCTTCACATGTAAAACACACACACATATATATATATGTATGTATATAGATATATTAGATATGTGTTTGTATACAATTTCACGACTTGCTATTTCACAATATGTTTGGTTCCGCGCCCAAGAGCCACCTGTAGGGGGACATGCCCGACGTACGAGTAGCGGCGGGGGCCCTGGTTAGAATACAGACGCCCTACACAGCAGCACCTAGCACTCTAACGCGCTCGCATCGGGCAGGCACGGTGGCGGATCGCAGTAATGTCAGGCACGGCGCGGGCACCGAGCACGGGAACGGGTACATCTACGAGGGACAGTGGGAAGCCAACGTCTATCACGGCCACGGGGTCCTTGAGATGCCGAACGGTATCGTGTACGATGGGCAGTTCTTCAACGGGAAGCGCCATGGAGTGGGCTTCGAGACGGAGCCCAGTGGGATAAGATTCGAGGGCGACTACGCCCGCGGCGTCAAGAGCGGCCAGGGCAAGTTCTTCATGGCGGACGGCTCGACATACACTGGACAAGTGTGCGAAAACAAGATGCATGGGACAGGCATCTACCAGTGGAATGCTGGCCATTCGTACGAGGGCCAGTGGGAGAAGGACGAGATGCATGGCCAGGGCGTTTACGTATTCGCAAATGGCAAGAAGTACGACGGGCAATACGCTCACAATCTCCAGGATGACGCGGGAGTGTTCACTCTGTTCTTCTGCTCCTCCCCGCTCCGCCCCTCCTCCCTCTCCTCCCGTCCTCCGTTTTCCTCGTCCTCATCCTTCTCCTTCAAAGCTCGTTCCCCCAGACCCGTCCAGCGGTGCGTTCAAGTCATGATTTCGATGGTACTCTGGCGACGAGAAGCCTCGCCAAGGCCCGCAAGGGGCGAAGGGCGCCCGAAAAGCTTGGTGCTCGAGCCTCGACCATGGAACCTCGATCCTCTTCTCCTTTTTCCTCTTCCGCCCCAAAAAGAAGCTTGCCAGGACGGCTTCGGATTGTTCACCTGGCCAGATGGCCGCAGGTACGAGGGACAGTTCGAGAAGGACCAGCAGCACGGAAAGGCGCGGGAGCCGCCACGGACTGCTTCTCCTCGTCCATCTCTCTCTGGTCGTAAGGCCCCCCTCGCATTCTCCTTCCCGGCTCTTCTTGTCCCTCCGTTCTCACCTCCCATCCCTTTCCCTTGCACTGTGCGCCAACTTCTCCCTGTCGCACTCCCGGGCGTGCTGGTCGGGTGGGCTGGGCGGTTCGCCCGGGCTTTCCTAGCCATTCGGGATCCTGAAGCTTGCACTTTGCAACAGCTTCTCGGATGGAGGGCGGGCTGTTTTCAAAATGTGGTTCTCGCCTTAGAGCCGCGCGTATTCGTTTTTACATGTTGACGGATGGAGGGCGGGGGTTTTTGAACATGTGGCTCTCGCCTCAGCGCCGTGCACGTTCGTTTTCAGAGTTTGCAGCAGCTTCACGGATACAGGGCGGTGGGGTTTGAACATGAGTCCTTCGCTTCAGCGTCGCGCCCATTCGTCTCGAGGATGGAGGGCTGTTCTATTTCAAAATGTTGCTGTCGTTGCAGAGCCCAACGTATTCGCGTACAACATTTGCAGCCGTTTCAGGGATGGAGGGCTGCTCCTTTTCAAAGCGTGGCTTTCGCCTGAGCGCCGCGCACACTCGTTGTTTTGTGGTTGTTGTTGTTGTTGTTGCTGTTGTTGTTGTTGTTGTTGTTGTTGTTGTTGTTGTTGTTGTTGTTGTTGTTGTTGTCGTTGTCGTTATCGTTGTTGTTGTCGTTGTCGTTGTCGTTGTCGTTGTTGTTGCTGTTGTTGTTGCTGTTGCTGTTGCTGTTGTTGCTGTTGCTGTTGCTGTTGCTGTTGCTGCTGTTGTTTATGTTGTTGCTGTTGTTGCTGTTGTTGTTGTTGTCGTTGTTGTTGTCGTCGTCGTCGTCGTCGTTGTTGTTGTTGTTGTTGTTGTTGTTGTTGTTGTTGTTGTTGTTGTTGTTGTTGTTGTTGTTGTTGTTGTTGTTGTTGTTGTTGTTGTTGTTGTTGTTGTTGTTTGTTGTTGTTTGGTGAAACAAAATGCGAGAGCTGCACGCATTGAGGGCGGTTCCTTTTCAACATGTGGTTCTCGCCTTAGCTCCGCGCCTTAGCGCCGCGCTTGCAGCAGTTTCAGGGACTCTTAAGGTCGAAGTCCCAGGAAGGGGTGTTCTGGCACGGTTCAGGACTGTCAGGAGGCAACAGAAGTGTTGGTTCTCGGTGCTGAAGTCACTCGAACGGTGTTCTGGCCTAGCGAGATGTAGGACTGTCAGGGCGCAGGAGACACGTCGATCCGCGGCGTTGAGGTCCCTGGAATTGTGCCTGGGCACGATTGAAGCCTCTTGACGCGTCGCGCATCCCCACCAGCCCATCCAGTCACGATCGCCAGTGAGGGCAGCGTAGAAACATACAGTACCGCATCCGCCTTGGGTGCCCTTCGGGGGTGCGGGGATGGCGGGGACATCTGAGCAACGCAAACGAAAAACGGGGTCGCCTGCGCCGACGTTGGCGCGTAAGCTGCCCGCGCAAGCTCGCGCGTAAGCGCCCTCGTCTTCAATGTGGCGTCCCGCGCTGGTGGCCCGCGTAAGCCACCGCGTAAGGTCGCCGTGCCATCTTGCGTAAGACTCGTTCTTGATCGGCGCCCATCTTTTGGCCCCGCATGCGGGCCCCCCCTCGATGGCCTCATGTAGGAGGCCGTTTCTGGCATCGGGGGAGGGCTCCTGGCCGACAGGGTCGCAGGACGAATCGATCGATTCGTACATTGACCCCGTGGGCCAAGAGGGGAAGGGTAATCCATTCCCAATCCCCCCTCGGAGGAGGTTCCGACATTGCCTCTTGGGGTCCTCTTGGGCCGCTCTTTGGCGTATCCTCTGAACCATTTGAACTGTCGCTGTGCATCCTTTGTACCCCGTGGAACAAAGAGGTTCCCACGGAGGACAGTTACGGTAGCAAAGCGGAGGGCCCATTATTTGTCAGGCGTGCGCTGGGCGAATCGACTCAGTAAGTTGGACATGTCGAGTGGGCGGCGTTGTGGCTCTATTGGCGGCATTGCGGCTTGTGGCGGCCTTCTGGGGGCTCTCCGAGAACACTTTGGGGCCCTCTGGTGAGCTCTCTGAGGGCCATCTTGGGCCTCTTTCGGGTCACGTTGGGACGGTCTGAGGCGTCTCTTGGGGCCGTGGGGGCGCACTAACTCAAAACAGTGGGGTGGGATCAGATATTCCCCTCCCCCCTCCGAGTCTCCAACATTGCCTCTTGGCGCCCTCTTGGGCCGCTCTTGGGCGTGTCTTGGGCACTCTTGGGGCCGTCTTGGGGCCGTCTTGGGCCTCTTCTGGGTCTCTCTTGGGCCATCTTGGGCCATCTTGACGCCCGAGAGAGGTTCAGCGGGAACGCAAGAGCGAGAAGCCCAAATATCTGGATGTTCAAACGATTTCTGAGTTTTGACCTCTTGAGGGGGGCCTCGGGAGGCTCGAAGGGCACTCGGAACCTTCTGGGGGCTGCCTTGGGCCGTCTTGGAGGCATGTCGGAGGCTATCTTGAGCGATCTTGATGCATTTTGAACCATCATGGAAGCCATCTGGGGCTGCCGAGGGCCTTCCTGGAGCCATCTTGGGCCATCTTGGGTGGTTTGGTCTGCCGACTCGGGGTGGGGGGGAGGGGGGGCCCTCCAGGCCCAGAGGAGGGGGTAGGGGGAGGGGTAACCCACTCGTGAGGACACCTCGTGAAGCCACCCAGCCCGGGGGGCTGGTGGGATTCTCAGACGGGTCTACGCACCACTCCGCTCCGCTGGACCTCCCAGGAGCCCACGAAAGTGGCAACAGTTGCGCAATTCGCAGCCGGTCATTCGCGTGTGCTGCCGTCTCCTCCTCCTCCTCTTTCTCCTCCTCCTCCTCCTCCTCCTCCTCCCGCTCCTCCTCCTCCTCCTCCTCCTCTTGTGCCGTTGGTTGCACGGAGGGGCTCCAGTGCATCGATCCCGTTGCACGCACAGGTCGACGTTGGCAAAGCGAGCGAACCGGCAGGCGATCTCTCAGCGGAACCAGAAAAAGTTGCGCAACTCGCAGCCACGCAGGGAGCCGCGAGGTCCTAGCTGGGTTTGCGCACCACTCCGCTCCGCCGGACCTCCCGGGAGGAGCCCACGAGAGAGGGGGGCGACGGGGAGGAGCCCGCACGAGAGTGGCCGGGCGGCGCAGGCGGGACGGAGGAGGGAAGGGAGGAGGAAGAAGAGGGAGAGGAGGGAGAGGAGGGCCAGGAGGCAGGAGGCAGGGGGCAGGAGGGGGAGGAGGGGAGGAGGGGAGAGCAGAAGTACTCCAGTCGAAACGAGAGCCCACGCAGGAGGGCCGGGACACATCGGCAGCAGCACGAAGACGTGGGGGGGTGAATGCGGCAGGTCTGGGGCCCGAGTCGTGTCGACGCGGCGGTGAACCCAGCGCGGGCGCTCAGGGTGGATCTCCGCCAGTGGCCCAGAGTCGGCCGATACCGAACGATCTGAGTTTTCGGAAAACCGTGATCGTTCAAGGTCGAGCGATCCACGCGGTGTCAGAAACCAGCGCACGGGTAGTCACGACACGAGCATGCCGCACGGAATCGCAGGTTCTCTTTGGATACCCCGCGCAAGCATTCACTACGTGCCGATCTTCCCCACTGGCAGTGAAGGCATCTACGACATGCTTGCATTTTTTGTGTGTTGCACGGCCGGACTGTTCTCACACAGAGTGCAGACATTCCCACGTTCGTTAAGGTAACGTTGCACCAGGCAACTCCGAGGTGTAGAGGGGGCGGGAGGTTCTTCACAAGGTGACAGGGAAAACGAGGACGGGGGGAGCGGGGTCAGGCCTGTAGGGCTGCCGTGGCGACCACCCATGGCAGCAGGGGGGTAGGGAGAGGCTCCTACTTGGCTCCGACAAAAGTCTCCGTGGAAACGCAAAACAAGAAATATACGTATGTACACCCATCGGCGAGATGAGTTGTCGCGCGCGCGTGCTCAGCGCTCGCGCGCGCGATCCCAAGGCGTCCCCATGGCCATAACATGGTTCCAGGAGGGCCTGAGGCCACAGACGATAACGTCCAGACGACCCTGAGATGATGCCACCCCAACACGATCCCACCATGGATTCTGGACCGTCTCAGGCCAAACACATGAGTCACGAGTAACGCCGTGATGGCCCAATGGCAACAAGATGGATCCACGCGCGCCCAGGGTGGCCCCATAATGAACGCGCGACGGCTGCGCGATCCAAGCATGACTAGGATATGGTCTCAAGGTGACCCCAAGACGACCCTGACATGGCAAGAACGCTGCAACTTCGGAGCCCCACGTTACTTCGAGCCGATCCCAGCATGGCGGGATCTGTGAACGACCCGGGATATTTGTTACCATGCTTATAATGGGTGGGTTTTCAGTCTGGCTGAACTAAAGTTGTTATATTACAGGGGCGTGAGTGAGGCGGAATCCCGCCCGGCCCACGGCAGAAGACTACATTGCTAGGCTTCTACGGGGGTAGAGGGTTCTCAAGCCCTTCTGGCCCAAACATCTGCTGAGCCAGATCACCTTGTGCTGTTACCATTTGTGTGCTGGCTTGAGAGCCTCCTTCTGGAGGTTAAAGCAAGGTCTCACGATTCTTTCACCACCTCAGCCATGGCGCCGGCGCCCAGTGCTGTGGCTCCTTGGAGGCGCTCTGCAGCTGCTCCTGCTGACGACGACGCCGCTTGGTCCGCTTTCTCGGCTAACGGGAAGACGTGGACATGCGGCAGTTGCGGCTGCAAGCGCAACAAAAGGTCGTGGTGGTTCTGCAAGCATTGCAAGAAGTACCGTGCTGCACCCGACCCCGACACGTATGCCCCCCCCTCGTGGGGAGGCAGTTGGCACTCGAGCGGGGCGGGAGGACACAGCGGCTGGCCTGGCCTTCCGCTACGTTCTGGACCTCAGTTCGACTCGAATGCAGGTCGTCTCGGAGGTGGAGGCGGTGCTGGTCAAGGCTGGGGTGCGCCACAGCCTGTGGATCACGGCAACACCTCCATTCCCGAGTTGGAGAATTTGGTGGATTTGCTCACGAAGTGCGGCGACACGATGGGGGCGAGGAAGCATCAGTCCATCCTGGACCAGAAGCGCCGTGCTGCTGCAGCCCCAGCTGTTCCGCTGCAGGCCAAGGTCAACAAGGCTTTCCACGATCTTCGCCAGCTTCGTGAGCGCACCGACAAGGCCTGCAATGTCTACGAGAAGATGGAGGCTGAGTTGGCTGTGCAGCGGAGCCGAATTCAGACCCTCACGAACGAGCTCAAGCAGGCTGAAGAGGTGCACACGGCCCTGGTGGAGCAGCTGCACAAAGAAGTCGCTCCCCCCTCGGTTCCAGGCCCGCCTCCCGCCGCTTGTTTGGACATTGCGGCCATCATCCAGGGCAAGGCTGAGGAGATCCCGATTTCGATTGACTCACTGCTGGCTCCTCAGCATGACTACGAGATCGCGGGCGATGACCTCGAGGAGGCAAATCGCAGGGCGCAGGAGCTCAAGCAGTCTCTTCAGGATGCTGTTCGCAAGTTGTTCGGAGATGCGCTGGTCAGGGCCAAAGCCTTCCAGGCTGACCAGAAGAAGATGCTCGAGAGGCTCGCTGCCAAGAGGAGGCGCCAGGGCGGAGACGAAGCAGCAGAGCCAGCTGCGGGAGACGGGGATCCCGTTCCTCCTGCCGCCGCCGCCGCCGCGGGGGGCGACAGCGGGGCTGCTGCTGGAGCTGCCTCCTCAGCCCCCCAGGCCGAGTCGCCAGGGGACAGCGTCGCGGCAGATCCTGATCGCGCAGATGCTCGAGCTCGTGCTGAACGCCTGCTGTCACAGGCTTCCCCCCCCGCAGCCGAGGGGCAGCGGGGGGGCACCGCGACAGCCTGACTTTTCATGCCCGAGCCACATCGACGGTCTTGGGCCCGTTCTTGCGGGCCAGCCGTCTTACTTGTCTAACTTTAGTCTCTCGGCCTCTCGGCCTCACCTCCGTCGTTTCCTCCGCTCCCGTGGTGCGTGTCCCTCAGGCTGTGGCCTGAAGGCTGCTGTTCGTCACACTTGCTGGAGGGCCAAACGAATTTTGTCTGGTGATGGTCAGAGGTTCGACTCCCTGCAGGTTACCCTTTCCAAGCCTGCCGATTTTGCTCGTCCTAGCCCAGCTTACCCAGTGTTAGCTGCGCCTGGCTCTCAGTACCCGATTGAGGTGGTGCCTGGCCCCAGGATCTCCCAGGCTCCCCTCCCGTGCTCTTCCACTCCCCCTCCTGGCCTCCTGGAGCCTGAAGGGATGAGCTCGGTCGTTTTGTCTGTCCGAACTCTCAACTGCAACAGTTGGGGCACCCTTAAGAAGATGTTACCTCACACGCCTTCAGCGGTCCTGATGGTGCAGGAACACAGATTGGCGGGTAGTGAAGAAGTCGCCCAGGCCTCCTCCTGGTGTGCCCGCAATGGCTGGAAATCGTTGTGGACCCCAGCTACTCTCACGGATAAAGGCACGTCTGGGGGCACGGCTTTGCTTGTGAAAAGCTGGCTTGGTCTGTTTCCCCCCCCTTCTGGACACGCTATCGTTCCTGGTCGTGCTACTCTCGGGATCATTCAGGTTCCTGGTGGTCTCAGCTACCACATGTTTTCGGTTTACCTGCATGATGGGGAAGGTTTGACTGAGCGTAATCTGGAGCTCTTGAGTTTCGTTGGCGCCTGTGCTACGACGAGCTGCTCCAGCTTTGTCGTTGGAGGAGACTTCAACGTCTCTCCTTGCGAGCTGGAGAGCAGCAAGTTTATCTCCCAGCTTCAGGGCCAGATCATCATTCCTGGAGGTCACACTCATTTTGGTCAGGGGGCCCCCTCCACCCTTGACTACTTCGTTTGCAGTGGGGGGCTTGGGAAAGCCGTGGACTCCTGCTGGATCGATCTGACGACGGAGCTTAGTCCCCATCGTCCCGTGGAGCTTCAGTTCCACCGATCCCCCGCCACCCTCGAGGCCCTCAGTTTCAGGAAGCCTCCGCCGCTGCCGAGAGACCGAGTCATAGGTCCGTTGCTTCCCCCACCGTGCTGGGATCATGTGATCTCGCGAGCTCAGGCTGGTCTTGACGCTGTCGCTGCAGGCGACGCCGAGGCTGCCCTCAGCCACTTGTCGCCGGCTTACGGTGCGTGGGCTGATAAGGCGGAGGAGGAACTGGTCCACGTGTTGGGGGCGGATCTGGTGAAGGCTGGATGCAGGAGCAAGGGGCCTCAGCTCGTGTGGCGCAGCTTAGTGGGCCGAGACTCTCAGCCAAGGTATCCCGAGCACCGCGCCATCTGCTGGCTGGTGGCTCAGTTTCGCGCTTTTATGGGGCTGCTGCGGGCCGACCAAGGTTGTGGGAGCCAGGCCGCCAGCTTGCATGCTTTGCTTGCTAGCCCTCCTCCCGCGATTTCTCGGCACTCTAGCAAGTATGCCTCTTCTTTCAGCCGTGTTAAAGATTTTACTGCTGCTTTGCAGGGCGATCTCCGCCAGGCCCCTTCTGAGCAAATTGAGAAAGGTGATGAGCTCTTGTGCACCCTCATCACTGTCTTGGAAGGGGCCAATGGGGAGTATCGGTCCAAAGCGCAGTCTGACTGGAGAGCTTGGCTCACGGAGGGCCTCGATCAAGGGGCTCGACGGGTGCACGCGATTGTCCGTGACCCCACCCCCTGGGTCCCTACCACGACCCTCGCCAGAGATGGTTCTGTTGTTGCCGACCCCCTTTCTCTGTTGTCCCACGAAGGCACCAAGTTTGCCAAGTTTTGGGATGTCGGAGCTGGCAATCCTGTGGGTTGCACGTTGGTGGAAGCTCTCCCCAGGGCCGATCCCGCTCAGTTGCGGGCTGTCAGCAAGAAATATAAGAGAACCTCGGCTGTCACTTATGACGGGTTCGATTGCCGTCACTTTCACCTTCTGTGTGACGACGGACTGGTTGCGCTTGGCATGCTCTTTCAGCTGATGGAGTCGGTTGGCCAACTCCCGCGCCAAATTTCTGCGGCGTTGCTTGCCCTGCTCTCGAAACCCAGCGGTGGCTACAGACCGATAGGGGTGTTCTGCTCCTGGTATAGGGTCTGGGGACGCCTCAGGCGTCCCCTTGCCTTACACTGGGAGCAGCAACACCCCCGTCGGTACTGGGCTGCGGGGGCGTTTCGTGGAGCTGCGGATGTTGTCTGGCGTCAATCGTTTCGTGCTGAGACGGGGACCTCTAGAAAGGAAGAGAGTGCCAGCGTCTTCTATGATATGCTCAAGTATTATGAGACGATTGACTTAGACGTTTTAGAGCAGCGATGTCACCAACACAATTTCCCGTCTGTGCTGACCAGGCTTACCCTTTATGCGTATAGGTGCGGCCGCTTTGTCTCCATCGCTGGCATCCTGGATGGGCCGCACTTTGTGAGGAAAGGAGTCATTGCGGGCTGCAGCATGGCCACTACTCATATACGCATTTATGGTTTGTCTTCGTTCGATAAGCTCCCCTCTGTCCCCTCCGTTGATTTTGACATTTATATTGACGATACTGGAGTGTCTTGCACGGGGTCCTGAGAACATGTTGTTTCGTCTATTGTTTCCGTCTCTCTCGCTCTTCATCATGCTATTACTGATGAGAAGGAGATGAACTGTCAGCTTGCTCTCGACAAGATTTGTACCGTTGCGTCCTCCAAAGGCCTGGCCACCGCGCTGGCTGCGGCCTTGGGACAGTTTGGAGGCAAGTTCACTGCCTCGACTGTGAACCTCGGAGTCGACTACAGTGCTGGCACCTCGGTCAGGGCCTCAGGGCGGAGCTCGAAGCTCAAGAGCCGTGTGGCGCTGCTCTGCAGGAAAGCCCGTCGTCTCAAGCGTCAGGCAGGTTACCTTGGTCGCAAAGCCCTCAGAATTTTCGCTGCGGGCCCCCTCCCTGGAGGGGCCTATGGGGCGGACATCCTGGGGGTGAGCGACCAGGTCCTCCTAACCATGAGGCGGCAGGCTTTCAAGACTGTGAGGCCGTTTGCCAAAAGCAGGTCTCTCACGGCGGTCAGCCTGCTGTCGGAGGACCCGTGCTGGCGAGCTGCTTCGGCTCCCATCCTCCGTTGGAGCAAAGAGGTCTGGCTGGCCCAAACTCGCGAGTTCCCCTGGTCCATTCCTCATAGGGAGCTCCGAGACGGCTTCAGGAGTGTGTTTGCGCTGCCTAGGGTCACTTGGCCTACTGTTAAGGGCCCCGTGTCTGCCCTTCGCCTTACCCTCCTTCGCCTCGGTTGGACCATGGTTGACTATGCCACTATCTTGGACGACCGAGGTTATCGTTTGCAGCTCGGCCTGATTCCCCCCAAGCTGTTGGAAACTATGTGCAAAGAGGCCTACATGCGTGGGCTCGAGCGTGATCTTGGGGGAAAATGGGGGCTGGATTGCAGGGCGTGTCTGGATATTCCAAGAGCTGCTTGTGTCAGTAAGAAATTCTCCCCCGCGCAGAGGGGCTGGATTCGGGCTTGCTCTTGTGATGCCATTTGGTCTGCGGACAAGGCCTTGGCATGCGGGTATCAGGTTGATCCGCTTTGTCCTCTTTGCTCTGCTTCGCCCGACTCAGTGTTTCACAGGCTTTGGCAGTGCACGGCGACGGAAGTCCTAGAGTCGCGGACTCAGCTGGTCCCGGCCTCAGTTGTGCAAGATGCCATCGCCGTGTGGACAGCTCAGGCGGAACCCGACCCTCATGTGCGAGCTCTTTATACCAGAGGAGCTTTCGCTCATCCCGCTGACGTGTTGCCGCGTCCTGTTGAGGAGGGAACGAATGCCCTTCAGTTCGTTTGGCATTGTGTCGAGCTCCCTAGCCCTGAAGGTCCCAGGGTCCCAGTGAACGGGGAGATGTGGGGGCACGTTTTTATAGATGGGTCCTGTCAGCGCCACCCGATCAAGGAATTGTCTAGAGCTGCCTATGCGATTACTATGCATGCTGAGGATGGCACGTGCCTTGGAGAGGCGAGAGGCCCTGTCTGGGCTCACCTTCCTCAGACGCCTCAGGCGGCTGAATATGCTGCCAGATGTGTAGCCGCACAGTTCTTGGTGTTGCCGACCACTATTTATTCGGACTGTGCGAACGTTGTGTCTCACAGCACTTTGCCCTTGCCCGAGAGGTACTCGGGCAAGAGGTCTTATTCAGGAATGATCATGTGTGCCAACAACTTCGAGGGCCGTTTTTTGGAAGGAATTGTTAAGGTCAAAGCTCATTTAGATGTGCACCAGGAGGGCATCTCCGAGAGAGAACGTTTCCTCAGGCGTGGAAACGCTGATGCGGATGTGGGGGCGAAACATGCCCTTCAGCTTCACCCATCCGACCCGACCGAACTTGCCAATGTGGACAAGCTTGTGGAAGCGGCCAGGGGTTATTGCATCCTTGCTGCTAACTTGCTTCCTCTTTGGCCTAAGCTCTCTCTCGACGTTCCCTACCTCCCTCCTCCTCCTGCTGAGCATTTAAGCTCCCGCAGTAAGGTTGGCCATCGTTGGGAAGTCTGGGCTGACGTCTGGAGGTGTGCGGTGTGCCTCCGCGGGAACAGGGGCTCGTCTCGGCCCCCCCCTGGAAGGTGCCCCCAGGATTCCAAGCTGCATGCGGCTAGGCAAGATGCCCTTGGGCATAGGACTGTTGCATTCGACTGTTCTGACAAGACAGTGCTTTTCATATGCCTTAAGTGTAAATGCCACTCCACTGGTGGCAGGATTAGAGGCCTAGGAGAAGTTTGCAAGAAGCCCACCCGTGCGGGCCGCCAAGGTTGGGCCGCATTGTGCAAGGGTATTCACCCGCAGTACTCCAAGTCCAGCAAAGGTGTCACAGTTGACGACACCTCGCTCGTTCGTTGCTTCAACTCGTTTTTGGTTTCGAATCCTCAATTTTCGGAGGAAGATGTTCCTAGCCCTGTGCCCTCTGGCGCGTCTGGCAATGCGGCCAGCGCTGAAGGGCAAGAGCGCCCCAGCTTCACAGTTCCAGCTATTGCAGCCTCTGCCTGCGCTCATGCCAGCAGCGATGCGCCCAGCTCTTCCTTGAGTGATGTGGTCGCCTCGGCCTCAGCCACCAGGGAGTGCTTGGATCGCATTGCTGCGTCTCTCCGCTGCGAAGCGGAAGATTTGGGAACGGGTGGGACTGTGGAGGTGGGGTCGGGAGATTCGGATTGAATTTCAGTGTTCTCGCCTGCCTTTCTCTTTTGGCGGGTTTGAACCTTTTGTTCGTGCGTTGGCCTTCGGAGCCACTCCTTCTTTGAGTTTCTGTTCTCAATCTTATCCTCGGCCGTGCTTTGCTTCCTGGGCTTTCAGGCTGTTGTGGCATAGGTTGCTTCCCGCGACCTAAGCGGCGACCGCCTGTCCGCTTAGGACGCTCTCCGCGTTGCCGAATTTTCCAGCTGAGGGTCAGCTGGTGCCTGTCCTCGCCTGTCCGTCGCCTCTGTGACAGGCTTGGTTCTTGTCTGGCGAATTTACTCGGAGCTCGGGGTGCCTGCGATGCTCAGCAGGCGCCCGAGCCCGAGGCACCTGAATAGTGGGCGGGTGCGGGCGGGGGGCGCGGTGCGAGTGGGGACTGCCCGGCGTTGCGCCGTTAGTGACCCTCGCACCGTTGCTCCCCTGCCCCGCGCACGGCGCGGAGAGCGCCCCTTGTTGGATGAGGGCCCTCTCTCGCTCTTTTTTCGAGGCGTGTTCGTGATTCACCTGCGCGCTCTCGGCACTGTCCTCACTGTCCTGGCATGTCTGCCAGACAGTGGGAGCCCGAGCCGAGGGTCGATCCGTGCGGGGAGGGGGCCATAGTGGGCGCTCCGAAAGGAACTCGCGAAGCCCCCTCCCCAAAGCGGCTCTCGCCGAGGCGAGGTCTTCAGTGCTGGCAGGTCCCGCCCTGCCAGTTCTCTGCACTGTGCGGTGGGTCCGTGGAGATCAAAAAAGGGGTAGAGGGTTCTGACGGGGTGTCATTTACTTCCGCTGTTTTCCGCAAGCCTTCCGACGGCCTTTCGCCGTCTTCCGCCTCGTTTTACTTCCGTCGGCTTCCCCCAGCCTTCCGATTAGTAGATCGGGCCTGCCGACACCTAGGGTGCCCTTGTGTCCCGTGCGTTGCGCATCGCCCCAGAGGGTCTTCAATTCTAACTCGTCTCTCCACCTCTAAGCTCTAGGCTGACAACAAACTCGTCCTTCCCCTCCTCGTCCTCCCCCTCGTCGAACCCTGTGTCCTGTGGCTTTTGGAGGCCATACTGCAGTCGGAAGAGTCTTGCGTCCCGTCGCATGTCCTGTGCAATTAGCCCCACGTGGTAGCCTTGCCCCTCATTCGCGCCCTCGTGGGCTCTCCACTTCTTCCGGGCACCTGCTGTGGCAGGCTTAAGAGCTTTCCTCTGGCCACCTCACCTCGCCAAAGCACGTCGGCGCCTTCCTTCAGCTCCGTGGCCGTCTTCCTGACGCGACGGCTCTTGCAAGCCTGCGCTGGTGCAGCGGACCAGCGCACATGGGAGGGGTATGGGGTATGGAGAGGCGGGGCTGGATCGGCCGGTGCAGCGCGGGCCCCGTGCAAACAGGGCACCCTCTGGGCCGCCGACGGCTCCTCGATGACGGGCGCGTGGGTCAGGGGGAAGCAGGGCCGCTGCCTCGGAGGAGCCCGATCGGTGGAGCAGGGATCGACCCACATGGAGCCGGCCGATCGGGGGGCGATCGACGGGACTCGTGCGTCCCCGCTCGATCCTCGGGCTGGTGCGCTGGCCGGGCGGTCGATCGCCTGGGAGTCTCGTGGCAGTCGGTCTGGCCATCGAGCGGCAGAGTGCCTCGGCTGCCAAGGCGCCCCCGTGTTCTCCCTCCCTCCCTCCACGTCCCCCTGCCCCCTCTCTCCTCCCCTCGCTGCCTCCCTCCCTCTTCCCTAAGCCCCTTCTCCCTGCTCCCTCCCTCCCTCCTGCCTCTCCCCGCCCGTTCCTCCCTCGCCCCTGTCCCTCCTCCTCGTTACTCGGCCTCCTCCTGGGCGGGCGCCTGTCAGGCCACTGCACCGTCAGCAACCTGAACAGGAAGACGCGGACCTCGGTGCGCAGGGAGTGAGTTTCCAAGTGAGGGCCAGCAGGCTTTGCGCTTTGCCCTCCCCTCCCGTTCCAGTGTAACTTTCGACCCCTCCCTCCCTCTCCTCCCCTTGCCCCTGTCCCCCGTCCCCTCCACGGTCTCCACCGTCCCGGGGTGGAGACCGCTACCTTGCTTTACCTCGCGAATGGGGAAAGTTAATTACATGGGGGCGTCGGCTTATTGACGACGAGGGTGATGGACTGTGATGGGGAACGGATGAAAAGGAGGGCGAGAAGGCCGATAAAGAACACTTAAAACAAGGTCCCTTCCCTTCCATTCCCTCCTTCCATCGATTATTCTTGGTCTTCTTCCTCTTAACCTGACCTGCCAAATCGCATTGAATACATAATCCTCTGTGATACAACCATACCATGTCACAACTTGGGTCTGTCGTCCACACGGTGCGTGGATCTCCTGCCCGTTCCTTGCCAGCACGGCCAGCGCGAGACAGCCAATGACGCCCCTGGGGCCAGCGACCCTCCGGGCGGACAGCGACACGGCGGCTGGCGTTCCTGACCATGACCGATCTCGTCCAGGTGGATCTGGCCCCCCTGAGCGCAGCGCCTCGCGCAGCTCGGGGGCGGCCAAGAGGGGGGTGATGACGACTAGGGGTGTGGGGGGGTGGATATCACGGCGTGGGTCATGACATTTCCTCAGACTTCATGGCGCCTCCTCTTGTTTCACTACGTCCCTGGCCCCCCGCCCCCATATGGACGCCCCCTCTTGGCTGCCCCCGAGCGCAGCACTGGAGGAGGAGGAGGAGGAGGAGGAGGAGGAGGAGGAGGAGGAGGCGGCGGAGGAGACGGAGGAGGAGGAGGAGGAGGAGGAGGAGGAGGAGGAGGAGGAGGAGGAGGAGGAGGAGGAGGAGGAGGAGGAGGAGGAGGAGGAGGTCCCGCACAGTGTGCTCCTTCTCCTCGGCCCGTCTTGTCCCCGCGGAGTCCCCGTCCCATCAGCTGGGAAGCTGGCAGTCTTGGTCACCATCGGGCGCCTCATCACAGAGCAGACGCCTCGCCGAACGCCGCGCGCGGCGGGGGAACACGCCTGAGGTCCGCGGCACGTCTGCGCTGGTTCCTGGCGTGGCCGCGGCGCCCCCCGCAGCGCAGGGTGGTGGGGACGGCACGCCTTTGGAAGCCGCGCATGACAGCGCTCCCGTACATGGACATTATATTCGAACCCTGTGGCCCACTGCCCCCCCGGACCCCCCGAAATTAATGTTGATGGCGTGGTGACGGGGGCGGCGTGAGTGGACAGAAAGATTCGAACCCCCAAAGCACCACCTTTACTGAGATCAACATTGATGTCGGGGGCGTGCGGGTGATTTAGATTATCCCTCGAATGTGTAAGGGTTCGAGTCTATTGTCCATCTACTGTCCCTCGGCGTCCCTGTGGAGTTTCATTGATGACGCGGTGCTTCGCGCTGAAGGCGCCGAGGCGGCAATCGAGGAAGTCGCCGCGCAGTCTCCGGTTGCCCCCGGCGAGGAAGTTTTTCCGATGGGGCGCCTGGTTGTCTCGGGCAAAGCTGTGCTCATGTCCTCGTCCGTGGGCTTGGGTAAGCTAGACTGGACTAGAAAGAAGCCCCGCCTAGACGGCGCATCGGCAAAAAATCCACATGATACGAAGGCCAAGGAACAATGTGAAACACAGCAAAGCGAAGACAGGCGCGCCAGAACACGGACACTGAACGCAGGTCAATGCCGGGCGGCGGAAGACAATGCATTCACGGGGCAACATGCAAGAAGGTTTCAATCTTCAGGATCGATTTCCGAGTCTTTGGTTCGTGGGCACAGTCGTCCCCGCTTGCTTGCCAGGACCCAGAGGGCCTGAGCACCGTCGCGCCGCGCCCCCCCAGGCGCGCGGGGAGGGGCAGACGGCGGACAGTCAATGGCGCCGTCTCGGCTGTTTAGGCCGCGCTGCTCGACTCGGGGCGGGGTCGCAGAGGGGCCTCGGCTTGGCAGCGTCGCGCCCTTGGTGGCGCGGCGGAGAACCGGTCTCTTGCTGTCTCTGCCAAGCCAGGCTATGATCTTACTGATATCGAAGCGTCGGAGTCTTGTTTGATGAGCCGTGTTGCGACCTCAGGGTGCAGTTGTGGGGAGCTGCTTCTCAGCTCGAAGCAGGCTCGGATTTCAAAGGAGGGGGCGGTCTCTTTCTGGTTCGCCCCGAGCTGGAGCGTTTCGCTCAGGGGTGTCTTTTCAGCGAACATGGCCTCGCGATGGCTGTGCTGGGCGGGGCCCAGTGGCCCCGCGTTGCAAGGTATCCTTTGGGCTCTCCCGAGGGCCGCCTGTTCCGGCGGTGCAGGGGGTGCCCCGAGATCCTCATGCATCGGGTGTGGCTCTGCGAGGCTACTTGCGTTCATGAGGACCACACCAAGAGTGACCGCCTGGTCCCTCAGGCGTTGGGCGGGTGCTGATGCCTCTCCTGGTCTGTGGCTTCGGGGCGTGGCCCCGTCCGAGCAGACCTACTCGTCCTTTTCTGAGCAGAGTGCTCTGCCTGTTTCCGTGCACGGGCGTTCGCTCATTGGTCTGCTGCACTGCGGGTGCACTTCGAGTCATCCTCGGTGACGGCTCGAGGGCGGGGGGCGTTTCTCCTCCGACCCTCGCCGCCGCCGCTGTGGCGCAGGCGCGGGGGCAGTCTTTGTCCAGCTGCCTACGGCAAGTCCCGCCTCCGTGCTTGGATTTTGGGTCGTAGGCCTCCAGGGTGTTCGTTGGGATATCGAGTGGGGCCTCTCAGTGGCCTGCTGGAAGCAGTTTTGAAGCCTCTTGGGGGCCGTCTGGGGGCCTCTTCTGGGCCTCTTGGAGGCCTCTTGGATGCTGCCGGGGGCTTTTTGGAGGCCTCTTGTGCCTCCTGGGGGCTTCTTCGGGCGGAAGGCTTCACTTGTCGGTTTGTGTTCTACTTTCGGGTCCCTCTTGGGGCCGTCTTGGGGCTCCCTTGAGCTGTCTTGGGCGCCTCTTGGGCCGTTTTGGGAACTTCTTGGCGGCCTCTTGTGCCGTCTCGGGGCGGTCTCGGGGGCCCCTTGGGCCGTCTTGGAGCGTCGGAAGCTCGAAACGGCCTAGCGTGAAAAGCATCGAAACCATAAATCAATGATGTTTGCCTCTTTAGGCTCTCTTGGAGGTCCTCTTGGAGGCGTCATAGCCGCCCATCGACCCCCGTTAATAGGGGCGATGCAGTCGGCTGAGCGCGTTCCGCGGAGGGGGGGTCCCTAAGAAGACTACAGGCACCCTGCCAGGCAGCCTTTGGCATTGTTCCACGCCTCGACGTGCCGCAGGCACGGAGGCGGATTCAGCAGCAGGGTGGCGGTTTCGAAGTTCTTGGACGAGTTTCGGCGGGCCTTGCCGACCGAAGGCAGACGGCCCCCACGGCCGAACTCACCGCCTTCGCTCTGGCCCCACTCGTTTTGTGACTGACCACGCGCCATTGTTCGTCGTGTCGGAGCGGGGTAGGTTTCGGGCCTGCGACGGGCTTCCCGGGAACCTTTTTTTGCGCATTCGAAGGGCTTTGGAGAGCCGTGGCGGGGAGCGACGTTTACTGTCGACTGGGTCACCCCCCATGTGATCCTGATGATCCTGGTCTCGGGTCCCAGGAACGTTCCTTGGCTGCTGGCAGCGCTGCGGCCGACGCTGCCGCGGGTGAAGCAGCCGAGCGCAACTGGGAACTCGGTCTCACCGCGGACTCGCCCTCGACCGACCATTGGGACATGGTCGCGACCCTGGCCAGGAGTGAGGGCCCGTAGAGCTTCGGCGGACACTGCGGCGGCCGATCGCATCAAGCCCCAGGGCTCCCCGGAAACCCCCGCCCGAGAGAGCCCGAGCGGGGCGGGGGGCCACGCGGGGTCGTGCCGCCCGTGCCAGTGCCCACCGTGCCACCGAGTGTGGTAAACGTTTCGGGTGTTCCAGGTGCAGGAGCTGTTCTGCCTGGGGCGGTCTTCTGGAGTTGGACCTTCGGGCAGGACGAAAGGGGGGGATTGGGAAAGGGCGGGTTACGAGGGTTGCTGCATGCAGCTGGTTTCGGCCCCTCCGAGGGGCCCGTTCCTCGATACACTGTCGCCTCCGGCGCCGGGAGGCGCCGGGAAAATCAGCTGCGCGAGCTGATTCTCAAACCCCCCCTTTACCATCCCCCCCTCTCGCCCGACCCGAGACCTGACTGCTGGACGTGGACCTGGCTGCTGGGCTCGGGCTTGGAGTCGTGCTGCGGAGCGCGTGCTCGTGGCGGTGGGGCCCCAGGAGCGGCCTCGAGATGCTGCCCTGCTCGGCTCCAGGACCCCCTGGTCTGACGTGCGGGGTGGCCCCCCCCCCGCGGGTCCCGCCGCCTCGGCCTCTGGGGCCGCTCCAGATTCCAATCTACTTTAGAAGCGCCTTCCTACCTCAGGGGTCGAGCGGCTCCACCTTCTCCGTCCTCCCAAGGGGGGCGGACGGAACCCGATCTAGTTTGAACGCCTTCCTATCCGACCGATGGGTGTTTGTGCCACCATTGCGGGCGTACAGCCGCCGTGGCCAGGCGGAGGCTTGCCGCTGAGTGTTCTAAGCGTGCCACGAAGGGCCGCGAGGACCTCGCCCGCATCTCGCAGGGTAAGGTTCCCAGCTGTGCGGGCCTTCCCCAAAACGGGCTTCGGTGCTGGGGCTGGGCGAGAGGTTACAGTGGCTACATCCCAGGCGTTGGCTAGCTTTTCGGCTGTCTTCGGCGTCGCTCTAGCATACTGATGCTATGTGTGCGTCGCCCCCCCAGAGGCGACGCGCGCACCGAGAAATCTTGCAGTATATACGTCGTGGCGGGCGCTTTCTGGCCACCCCGCGCGGGAAAACATACATATACACATATATGTATACATTTTTTTTGTTTCTCTCTCTCTCTCTCTCTCTCTCTCTCTCTCTATATATATATATATCTATACGTGTTCGGGTCGAACGCGCGCCTCCAAGGATACCATATCGGAGGTTGGGGGGTGAGATCACAGTGGAACGGAGACCCCCAACCGGGATATCGTTTCGTTTCGTTCGTGTCGTGCGTGCGGGCGAGGCGAAGCTGCGTGGGCGCGCGAGAGGAATGAACCCGCCGTTGCTCGAGCAAAGTCAAGACAAATGATTCTCCCCCTCCCGCCCGTCCGGCGGTGGCCCCAGGTGTCCCGCGGTGTCCCGCGGTGTCCCGTGGTGTCCCGTGGTGTCCGCCGTTGCTACGGCAAAGTCAAGACAAATGATTCTCCCCCTCCCGCCCGTTTGGCGGTGGCTCGCGGTGTCCCGCGGTGTCCCGTAGTGTCCCGTGGTGTCCGCCGTTGCTAGGGCGAAGTCAAGACAAATGATTCTCCCCCGCCCGCCCGCCCGTCCGTCCGTCCGTCCGGCCTTGGCTCGCGGTGTTTCGTGGTGTCCCGTGATGTCCCATGGTGTCCTGTGGTGTCCCGTGGTGTCCCAAAAAGTGAGATCGATAGTGAGATCGATAGTGAGATCGATAGTATGATCGATAGTGAGATCGATAGTGAGATCGATACTGAGATCGATGTGGTGCCCCGAGGTGTCCCGTGGTGTCCCAAAAAGTGAGATCGATAGTGAGATCGATAGTGAGATCGACAGGTGTCCCGTGGTGTCCCGTGGTGTCCCGTTGCGTGAGATCGATGGTGAGATTGACAGTGAGGTCGATAGCGAGATCGATGTGGTGCCCCGAGGTGTCCCGAGGTGTCCCGCGGTGTCCCAAAAAGTGAGATCGATAGTCAGATCGATAGTGAGATCGACAGGTGTCCCGTGGTGTCCCGTGGTGTCCCGAGGTGTCCCGTTGAGTAAGATCGATAGTGAGATCGATAGTGAGATCGATAGTGAGATCGATGTGGTGTCCCGAGGTGTCCCGTGGTGTCCCGTGGTTCGAGGTCGATAGTGTTATTGACAGTGAGATCGATAGTGAGATCGATGTGGTGTCCCGAGGTGTCACGTAATGTCCCGTGGTGTCCTGTGGTGTCCCATGGTGTCCCGTTGAGTAAGATCGATAGTGAGACCGATAGTGAGATCGAGAGGTGTCCCGCGGTGTCCCGTGGTGTCCCGTGGTGGCCCGTGGTGTCCCGTGGTGCACCGTTGAGTGAGATCGATAGTGAGACCTGTAGTGAGATCGACAAGTGCCCCGCTGTGTCCCGTGGTGTCCCGTGGTGTCCCGTGGTGGCCCGTGGTGTCCCGTTGAGTGAGATCGATAGTGATATCGATTGGGTCAGATGTTGGTTCTCCCCCCCTCTCCCCCCCACAACCTCCTGATCACCCCAAGGGTGGTCGTATAGGGGTAGTACTGGTATGTCTTTGTGCGTCCCATGTCTGGCGCCCTACCCTCCCCCCTCCCTCTCTCTTCCCCCGCACGCCGTGCTGCACAAGTGCTCCGAGTGCTCTCGCTTCCCCTCTCTTCCCCTCCCCTCTCTTCCATCCCTTTCCTTCCCGTCCCTCGCTCTTCCATTCCCTCCCCCTCCCGTCCCCGCCCCCTTCCCCAACTTCCGTCGTTTTCGCCCCCGCTCCAGCTCCCCTCCTCCATCCTCCCGTCTTCCCCCTCCTGTCTCCTCCCATATTCCTCCTCCTTCTCCTCCTCCTCCTCCTCCCTCCTCCTTTCCCTCGTTCTTCTCTCCCACTCCTAGTCCGCCCTTGTCCTCTTCCTCGAATTTCACTCCTCGTCCTCGTCTTTCGCTCCTCGCCCCCGCCCTTTTCCTACCTTATTTCGCCCACTCCTCCTCTCCCCTCCTCCTCCTCCTCCTCCTCCTTCTGAGCGGGCACCTTGGCTGCCGGCCTGCCTCCCGAGCGGGCACCTCCTCGCCCGGGGAGTCAGGATGCTGCCCCGGGCTGGCTGGGCTTTCAAGTCTGACCGGAGCCTGCGCATCCTCCCGCAGGGGCATCAGAGCTCAGGCGTTGTCGTGGTGCTGTTAGGATCGCTCGGCGTCTGCCTTGATCTTTTTCGCCCCACCCAGGCGCGGGCGACCCCCGCATCGCTGTGCCCGCGTCTCCGTGCATCCTCCTTCTCCCCCTAATTACCCCTTTCCCCCCCTTCCCCTCCCCCTCCCTTCCCTTCCCTGCTCTTCCCATCCTCCTCCTCCTCCCCCTCCTCCTCCTCCTCCCCCTCCTCCTCCTCCTCCTCCTCCTCCTCCTCCTCCTCCTCCTCCTCCTCCTCTCCTCCTCTCCTCCTCCTCCTCCTCCTCCTCCTCCCTCCTCCTCCTCCTCCCTCCTCCTCCCTCCTCCTCCTCCTCCTCCTCCTCCTCCTCCTCCTCCTCCCCCTCCGCCCCCCATCCTGGCCCGCGGGGGCGCCTGCCCGCCGCGGCGACTGGCGGCCTGGGGGCGCCAGGGGCGGAGCACCCGTGCCCCTCCGAAAGAGGAGCTGACGACGACGACGACGACGACGACGACGACGACGACGACGACGACGACGACGACGACGACGACGACGACGACGACGACGACGACGACGACGACGACGACGGCGGCGGCCGCGGCGGCGGCGGCGACGACGACGACGACGACGACGAAGGCTGTCCTCGTCAGTGCACGGCTCGCCGTGCCGCCCCGCTCGCGTGTGCGACGACGGGTCTTCCGTCGGGCGCGTCCCTCCACAGGAGGAGAGCTCAAGATTGGTAAAAACACAGTCCGGGGACACTTTTCTGGACCTTTTTTCGTCTATTTCTCGGTTTTCTTTGGGGCTATCTTTGCGTTTTCGTCCAGAATCCGCCTGTAGGGGGACACGCCCGACCTACGACCTGGTCGCCTGGAGCGCCGTCGTTCATCTATTGGTTTCCCATAGTGCCGAATCGTGGGAAACCCATAGGTTGCCAGATTCCCTAGGGGGTTCCTGACGACCTATGGGCCTTTCGCAGGCCGTCGCCTGGAGGCGCCGGCCCAAAGAGCAGCGCGCGGCCCGCCTCTCGCTCGAGGTCGGCCTGCCCGCATGGTCGGCTGGGAGGCCCGCCCGCTCGCCCTGCTCTGCCCCCCGCGCGCCGCCCACCTGGCGGCCAGGCTTACCTCGGGCCTGTCCCCCCACAGGACGAAAACCCCAAGATAGTCAAACGATGGTCTGGGGACGATTTGTATCCGCTTGGCTACTTTGGGGCATGGTTGGTACATGTCTGATTTTTCCTCAAGCATCGGCCTGTAGGAGGACATGCCCGACCTAAGGCCGGGCACCCTCTGAGATGCACGTTTCTCAAACGCCATGCCGGCAAAATCAGGTGGCACCGTCGCCCTTGTCGGGCTCTGGCCTGATCCAACCAAAGCTGCGGAGAGGAGAGGGTGCGAGCACGTGCAAAGAGCAGGGACAAACATCGAGTGAACGCCCCCCTTGGCTGACTGCGTCTGCTGCTACCCTCCCTCGGCGCAGCTGCGCCGTCGAATCTCGTCCTGGAGGGTCTTGGCGGCGAAGGCCTCGGCGACGGCCTCGGCCAGCCTCGCCTGCGCCTGCACCCATTCTGGTAGAGGGAAAGAATTGCAGTGGGGGCCCATGCCAAGAGGCACCCTGCTCGCCTCCAGGGTGCCCTGGGTTTCGTGGGTTTCGCTGGTTTTGCCATGGAAAGCGTGACGTGCCCATCCCGCAAATCTATGCACGTCCTGGGGTCTCAGGATTGGGTTTCTCGTGGAAGGCTTCTTGTTCACGGGCCCCCCCTGTGGTGGACACTCCCCCGCGCCCCCAAACTCAAAGTGGGCGCGCGCGCGGGGAAGACTGGGGTCGAAGTGCAGCTCGTTCCACCCAGCGTCAACACTGATCATGAGGGGGGGCATTGGCACATGAATGCGGCACGAGTGTTCGCTGATTTCTTCCGGTGCCTGTAGTGCCAAGTGTCTCACCGGCCTCCCGCTCCGCTCCTGACTCGTGTCCAGGAGCCGCGGGCGCACCGAAGGCGCGCTGGGGCTCGGCCGCGTCGCTCTCTCTCTCTCTCTCGCAGCCTCCCGGGCGGGCCATCGCAGGCTGCCCGCGGGAGGCCTCAGTAGGGAGCCACGGCCACTCTCCGGGACAGGGGTTGTGTGGTGGGGTGGCTCGGAGACCCAGGACCCCTCAGCAAATCTAGTCATACACGAGGGATCGGACCACGCGGCTGCGGGGGTCACCCGCGGCCAGGCAATTATCTGTTGTGGTGTTTATTTGGCCACTGTGTGGCCGACATCCTAAAAGCATGCTGGCACAGGTAGTGGGCGCGCTGGTTTGCGTGTCTGGTTTTCCGGCAGGTCGTCTCTGGATGTTCCCGGAGAGGCCCCTGGGAGCATCCCAGAGTTCAGGACTGCACGGTTGGACAGCAGTCCGCAGCAGTGTATAGCCTAGCCAGGAGCGCGGCCCTTAGAGGAAGGCAGTGCGACCCCACGCGGCCCACACCTGCATGAACCTAGGGGCGCCCGAGCTGGCCAGAGCGACGGCGCGGCTGCGGCGGCGGGGCCTCGGGTGGCGGCGGCGGGTGCGGCCTGCCTCGCCCCAGCGGGAGGCCACGAGCCGCTGGGCGCGCCGCGTGCCCCCCTCCGCTGCTGCCGACGTCTGTCCACGGCGGCTCGGCGTGCTCTGCTCGGGGCTCCCTTGCGGGAGGCTCCCTTGGATGACCACCCGTGGGTGACTCTGCTGCCGCACGTGGGCGCTCCACGTGGAGCCATCTGTGAAGCACCCCCAGAGCTAGCCGCAGGAGGCTCCACCAGGAGCCGCCCGTGGGAGACTCTACCGGGTGCCGCCCATGGGTCGTTGCACCCGAGCTGCTGGTGGGCGGCGACGGAGAGTCTCTTGTGGGGTGGGAAGCTTTCGTGGGAGCTGCCCCTGAAAATCTGGCTGGGAGCCACCCGTGGGCGCCCCTGTTGGTCCTCCCGCAGCAAGAGGGAGCCCCGAGGGGAGCGGGCCCCCCCCTTGGGCCCGAGCACGGCTAAGATCCAGGGCCCCTCTCCTTGAGGACCTGTGCCCTTCACGCAAATGGCTGGGAGGTCCCGTTGGGCAGCTGCACTGGTAGCTGCCTGTAGGTGGCTCCACTGGCCGCGCCGCGCCGCTGCGTGCCACGCTGCGACATCCCAGAGGCGAGCCCTTCGGGGGGCGCCCTTCCCAGGGCTCACCTTCCGTCGGCCCCGCTGCGCCCGACCGAAGGGCCTTTCCCGAGCGGAGGCGCCCGCAGCGGGGCGGACCCGGCCCGAGGGGCGCGACTCCCAAACGGAGTCCGAACGACGGGAACTTCTCTCCCCCCTTCCTCGCCTCCGCTCGCGCGCGCGCGCGCGCGTGTGTGTGTGTGTGTGTGTGTGTGTGTGTGTGTGTGTGTGTGTGTGTGTGTGTGTGTGTGTGTGTGTGTGTGTGTGTGTGTGTGTGTGTGCGTGCGTGTGTGTGTGTGTGTGTGTGTGTGTGTGTGTTTGTGTGTTTGCGTGTTTGTGTGTGTGTGTGTGTTTGTGTGTGTGTGTGGATGGGGGTACGGAGCGTGGGCCGAGGAAGCTCGGGATGGAGGCTTCGGCGTCGGAGGAGCCAGCCTTCGGGCGACACTGCGTGCGGTAACCTCGTTGCCCATGGCGGAAATCCAGGCGGATGTAGTCATGTTGCCACGTGGAATTGTACGTTGGGTTCTCCAGTCGGTCGGCCGCCCTGGCCGACGACCGTGGCACGATGGGTTGTGTGGTGGGGTGGCTCGGAGACCCAGGACCCCTCAGCAAATCTAGTCATACACGAGGGATTGGACCACGCGGCTGCGGGGGTCACCCGCGGCCAGGTAATTATCTGTTGTCGTGTTTATTTGGCCACTGTGTGGCTGACATCCTAAAACCATGCTGGCACAAGTAGTGGGCGCGCTAGTTTGCGTGTCTGGTTTTCCGGCAGGTCGTCTCTGGATGTTCCCGGAGAGGCCCCTGGGAGCATCCCAGAGTTGGGGACTGCACGGTTGGACAGTAGTCCGCAGCAGTGTAGCCTAGCCAGGAGCGCGGCCCTTAGAGGAAGGCAGTGCGACCCCACACGGCCCACACCTGCATGAACCTAGGGGCGGAGATCAATCCAAAGGCAAAGCGGTTCAAACCCACGACTGCACGCGAATCGGTCCCAGGCGTAGCTCTACCAGCCACTTTGGCTCGAGTGAGAGGGGGACAGACAAAACTTCCGCATGGTGTCCTTTTTTATAGATAAAAGAAGCAAGCAGATAACAAGCGCGACGCGCAGCCGCGTGCGCCCAGCCAGGCCCCGATCAGTCCGGGGCCTTCGCGAGCCTCGCGGGACGCTGCGACGCGAGGCGCACGCAGCGGGAAAAACGCTGCCTCGGCGAGGCGGACATCGCCCGGGAGGAGCCCCGCCTGCCCGCGGGCCGGAAGCCGCTCCTTCCACCCAGGGTACTCCTTCCCAAGTACAGTGGGGGCGCGTACCAAGAAGCCGGATGTTTTTCGTCAGGGCGTCTTGGGTTTCTTTGCTCCGTGCGGCCCGCGATGGTGTCCCGCGGGCGTCAAGAAACTCTGGGCAAGAAACTGGGTACGCCAGACCCTGGGCAAGAAACTTTGTGGATTTTCAGGGTTGGGCTTCTTGCGACGGTTTCTTGCGGCTGCGCGCCCACTGTACGGAAGGTTCGCGTCGAGTCGACTGGCGGCGACCCCACCGTTGGCGTTCCAGGTTGAATGCCGGCGGCGGCCCAGGATCGGTCGAGGTGGAACAGTCTGGACGTTTCGGAAACGGCCGATCGTTCAAGGTCCAACGATTCCCGCGGTGTCAGAGACCAACGCCGGGGTCGACACGACACTAACCCGCGGCACGCCCCCCTCCGATGCGCGAACGCCAGCAGGCGGGTGTCATCGCCAGTGGGCTCAAGATCCACGCGGAGGCCACGGCGCCTGGCCCCTGGGACAGCGGCATCCGCTGAGACCGCGTCCGCAGGCACCCGGGCCTCCCGCACGCAGTGCACGCCCGCAGCAGCAGCCAGCAGCCCTCGCCAACTGCCACGCCGACTCGTGGCGGCGACCACGAGGAGGCGCGCGGAGGGCCCAGTGGCGGGCAGCCTCGCCCGCGCGAGCGCGGGCCAGGTGCCATGGCGACCCCGTGGAGCCGTCTGGCGAGCGGCGGGGATCGGGCCAGCATCCCAAGGAGTGCAGCCTCGCCGCCGCGAGAGCCGCGGCGCGGCCATCCTCGCCAGCGCAGCCGACGCGAGGCGCCCGTCGCGCATGCCCGCCGGCGCGGCGGGCGCGAGCAGCCCGACAGTGCCGCCCGTCATCGCGGCCTCGGCGAGCCGCCCGCAGCCAGCGCGGGCCGCGCGTCACAGCCCAGCTCGGCCGAGCCGGGCCCGTCGCGCATAATTGGGCGTTGCGGCCACGCGCGCGGCGGCGCGGCGTAGGCGGTCGAGCGGGAGACTGCGCGCCTCCCGGCCAGATCGCGCGGCGTGGGGACCATGGATCATGCGGGGTAGAAGCTCGGGGAGCAAGCAGTGACATGCGCGTAAACGCTCGGAGGTCTGCGCGAATCTCTTGGATCGGCGCTGGACCGCCCTGCCTGGCGCGCGTAAGCTGCCGGAAGTGAGGCGACGCTGGCTCTGCCGGCGGAAGCAAAGGACGCGCCCCGAAAAGATGGCACAATTGGTGGGCTCAGGGTTCCTGGAGCCGCCACGCGCTCAGCGCTTTCCACTCCACTGCTCGCGAAGTGCCTGCTCGCAAACGCCCGACCCCAGCAGCACCTCCTCCTCGCACTGCGCCATGGCTCGTGGATCCCCCCCCCACGGCGGCTCGAGGCCCTCTGCGAGCAGTTCCGCTGCGAGTCGCGGAGCGCGCGTCGCTTGTCCAGTGAGCGCCGCGCGGTGGCCCGAGGTGGCCGCGCACCCCGGGGAGGCCGCGGCCCGGCCGCCCCCGCCCGCTCCTTGGTGGTCCCCAAACGTGGTGGTGAGAACACCCAGTGGTGAGTTTTAGGCGATTTGGGTAATGGTTTTCGAGCGCTGGCTGGCCCAGGGAGCGCACAACCTCGTGGCGACCGCGTGTCCCCAAGCCCGGTGGTGACCCAGAATTATTTTTTGGGGGAATCGGGGTCACCACCGGGTGTCTCACCACCTGGTTTGGAGATCACCAAGCTCCCGCGGGGGGGCCGGCCTGCGGGGCCGGCCGACGACCTCCGGAGAGCCCCCGCGCAGGCTGCACGTGGGGCCCCGCCCGGCCTCCGTGGGCAGGGCCTCCGTGGCAGGGCCGGCGGTGCTGCCCGGCGGGCCGCCGCCGAGGGCGCTCCCGGGGGGCGACGTGGGGCCCCGGGAGCGGCGACGGGTGGCCACAGCACAGGTGCCGCGCACCCGTGCACGTGGACCACCGCGCGCGGCGGTGTCCACGAGGCCTTCCCCCTCCCCCCCCTCCCTGCCCTCCTGCCTGCCTTGCTTCCCTCCTTCCTGCCTTCCTTCCTCCTTCCCTTCTTCCCTCCCTCCCTTCCTTCCTCCCTCCCCCTCCCTCCCTCCCTCCCTCCCTCCCTCCCTTGCCTCGTCCTTGTCATTGTCGTCGTCGTCGTCGTCGTCGTCGTCGTCGTCGTCGTCGTCGTCGTCGTCGTCGTCGTTTCCGCCCTCCGCCCCCTGGAGCCAGCTCGTTTCGGCATTCAGGGAATGCAGTGGGAGAGAATATACTGTAATCTTCCTGCCAGAGTTCCCAATGCGGGGCCCCAGCTCGATTTACGCGCGGAGCCTCGCGCGACAGCGGAGCGCTCCCCAGGTTGGCCTGGCACCTTCTGCCCGCTGGGGGCAGTGGGGTAGAGGGGGGATGGGGGAGGAAAAGGGAGGGAGGTTGGTTGCGGGGAGGCTTCCAGACGTGTTAGGGGAATGCTGGGGAGGGTCCACAGGCTCGCTTGGGCTCTCGGGAGCTCCGTGGAGGGTCCAGCGTGGCGTCGACCGGGGGAGGTGGAAGGAGAAGGGGAGAAGGGAGGGATGGGGAGACAGTAGATGGACAGTCTGGTCGAACCCTTGCGCACCTGAGGGGAGTGCCGATCCACCTGCTGGCCCCCAACGTAAGTGCTGATCTCAGTGCGGGTGGTGACCGATGTTCGCGTGTGGTTTTCCACTCGAGCCCCCTCCAGTGCCCCACACCCTCAGCGCCGAAGTCGGGGGGAGCCTTGGGGGCACCTTGTGCCACGTGGCTTGAACGTGCTGCTCTTGTGCGGGAGGGGGGAGGTGCAGAGGGGCGGGGGGAGGCGGAGGGCCCGGCTCGTCGCCCCCTCCCCGCCGCGGCGCCGAGCGCACCAGGTCGGAGGAGGGCCAGTTGAGACCACGGCGGCTCGCCCGACCCTTTCCGAGTCCGCCCCAAAGCAATCCCGGGACTTTGATGTTCCAACCTGCGTAGGCCTCGATCGCCAGACATGCTCTCTCGAGCACCGAAGCTGGAGGGTCTTCGCACGGCGGGCCCCGGGAGGCGGTACTCGCTCGACGCTGCCTCGGCACTCTCCCGGGCGCTCGACACTGCATTCTGGGAGGTGGCCCTGAAGTGCGATGGGAGCAACATAGCCCTGGACCCCCTCCCGGGGCACATCCTGCCTCCTTTCTCGAGGCGGACCCGGCCGTGGCGACGCGACGAGCCTCCAGGAGGCCCACGGAGGACGCAGAGGGCGCCAGAGAGGGCCGCCGCTGCCTTGGCCGGCCCTCCTCCGAGGCAGAGTCTGCTTGGGGCCTCACGCTCCTCGTCCTCCTCGTCCTCCTCCTCCTCCTCCTCCTCCTCCTCCCCCTCCTCCTCCTCCCCCTCCTCCTCCTCCTCCTCCTCCTCCCCCTCCTCCTCCTCCTCCTCCTCCTCCTCCTCCTCCTCCTCCTCCTCGTCGCATGCTTCTCGTGCGAGCTTTTCCCGTGCGCCCCGGCAGGGCGCTCCACTCGCCACGACTTTCCCCCCTGGGCGCCGGCGCCCTCTCCCGAAGGGAG
>CAUYUJ010014858.1:73803-108803 GCA_963575745.1 Prorocentrum cordatum | reverse complement strand
GCCGCCAGTGGCCCAGAATCGGCCGACGTGAAACGAGCTGGCGATCGAAAAGCCGCTGATCGTTCAGGGTTGAATGGTTTGCGCGGTGCCAGAAGCCAACGCCGGGGTCGTCACGGCACGAACGTGCCGTACGCACGTGTTGAAACGCGACACGTGCCGTGTTCAACACGCCTCTCACGCACGCGTTGGCGCACGCTTGGGCGAACGTGTGGCGCCAGACGGTACGCTTGCAGTCTGCGTGGTAAGCTCTGCGTCAGCGAGCTACGGGTTGCGTGTTGCGGACGGGGGCAGCCAAGATTTTTTGAGGTTTCCGAAGCCAATCGGAAGCGAAAAGATGAGATGTCCAGCATCTGATATTTTGGAGCACTTCGGCCACTTGGGGGCGTCCTGGGGAGCCTCAGAGGTCGCCTGCAGCCACCTGAGGGTGGTCTTGGGGCCTCTCGGAGGCATGCTGGAAGCTACCCGGAGCCATCTTGGGCTACATAGTGTCATCTTGGGTGCCATCCTGGGCCATTTGGAGCCGCCTTCAAGCCATCTTGGGCACAACGAGACCTTCTGACACCTCGCAATAGCCACTTTCCCGAAGGGGGAAGAAGAGAGCTGGAACACCGATCTCTCTAAACCACACGCCAAGAAAACTGGTGGGGTCAAAGCTTCGCAGCGTGAGTTCCTGAAGTAATGCTGCATAGCCTGGATTCAGCCTTTCGATACTATGGTGCTAAGCTGGCGAGTCCCATACATGGTCGTCTGCTCGATTACACGCTCTTCTTTGTCGGAACTTTCAGAAACTGGGTGCATGGTGCGAAGCACTAATGCAGACTTGGAGTCTGCATTGGCGCTACGCGCCATGCACTCAGTTCTTCCTCCTCGTTGCCCTTTTTTGATTTAGTTGTGGTAGTCTGCCTCCCCTCCCCCCCCGCCCGTCCTTTGCTGAGGCCACAGATGATGCAGGCGCAGATGCAGATGATGCAGGCCTGGGCGGGAAGTAGCCTGTCGCAGCGGCATGTGGGTCGGCTCCGAAGACCATAGAGTGGCATGAGGAAGAGAAAGACGAGAAGGATGGAGGAGGAGGAGGAGGAGGAGGAGGAGGAGGGCGACGTGAACGAGAAGGACTAGAGAGCGCGAGAGAGAGAGAGAGAGAGAGATAAAGAGAGAGAGAGAGAGAGAAAGAGTACCATGCATTTTCCGCTTCCCCTTTCCCTGAGATGCTCCCTGCTGTGTCGGTTCCAGGATCGTGTGTTGCCTGTGGCCAGCAGGGGCTGTTGCACAGCACTGACGCGTTGGCACACGCCTGGGAGACGGTTGCCTTCTCGGCCGGATGGCTGGGATCGTGGCGGAGGGTGATTGCCGTGTTGCTCCCGGAGGCCCGTGTGCGGCGAGGTGGCTTCAAGTGGAGGGTTAAGAGGAGGAGGAGGAGGAGGAGGAGGAGGAGGAGGAGAAGGAGGAGGAGGAGGAGGAGGAGGAGGAGGAGGAGGACGAGGAGGAGGAGGAGGAGGAGGAGAACCGGAGACGGAGGAGGAGGAGGAGGCGGAGGATGGGGGAAAAGATGGAGAATGACAAGGAGGAAGATGAGGGCGTGTGAGGATCAGGGGGATTGAGAAGGAGAAGGTGAGGGATGAGGATGGTGATGAGGAGCACGAGGAGTAGGAGGAGGATGCAGATGGGGATGACGAGGATAACAAGGGGTGGAGGATGGGTCGAGCCAGAGAAGGTTGAGTCGACGCGGGCGACAAGGAGGAGGCAAAAGCAGAGGATGATTCTGATGATGAGGCGAAGGATGAACAGACTGAACCCAGGATGTATCAACGATGCTGCAGTGTACCCTTCTGCCCCAAGTTCCCCCCTCATGCGGTCAGGAACTTTTGAATATCGGGTCGCTCCGCCAGTTGTGGCCCACCACGCCTCGGCGCGACACGCTATCCACTTCCCAGTCTTCCCAGTCCCCAGCGTCAGCGTCCCGAGCCGTTCCCAGCCTACCGCCCCCCCAGGCGTAGCGACACGCGATCCGCTCGCAAGGCATAGCGTGTCGCAGGAGCCGCCGCTGCGACACGCTGAGCAAAAGTTCTCGACCGGAGGAGGCGGACAAGGAGGAGGAGAGGGAGGAGGAGGAGGCGGCGGAGAAGGAGGAGGATGAGGAGGAGCAGGAGGAGCAGGAGGAGGGGGAGGAGGAGGAGGAGGAGGAGGACGAGGAGGAGGAGGAGAGGAGGAGGAGGCGGAGGAGGAGGAGGGAGGAGGAGGAGGAGGAGGAGGCGGAGGAGGAGGAGGAGGCGGAGGGGAAGTGCCCCCCCCTGGAATGGCGAGCGCCCGTTGGGCCTGCCACTGGGGCGAGATCGCGGCGAGACCCCAGCGTGTAAAGGATCCGCCCTCGCACGCTGGCCAATCCGCTTCTTGGTCCCCCGCCCTCCTCCTCCTCCTCGTCCTCCTCCTCCTCCTCCGCCTCCTCGTCCTCCTCGTCCCTCCTCCTCCTCCTCCTCCTCTTTCTCCTCCTCCTCCTCCTCCTCCTCTTTCTCCTCCTCCTCCTCTTTCTCCTCCTCCTCCTCCGCCTCCTCCTCCTCCTCCCTCCCTCCTCCTCCTGGTGCAGCCAACGCTGCCTCACCGCCGACGACAGACAAATAGTGTAAATGATCCACCCTCGATCTTTGCGGATACAGGTTGCGCAAACATGCTAGAGGTCCAGGATGTGTCCGGCGGTGGCCCTGTTCTGTGAGGGATTTGCCTCCATCCTGTGCAAGTTTTGCGCAACTTCAGAGTTCTATTTGTCCAAGTTGGGATCGCCTGAATTGAAAACCCGTCTGGGAAAGGAGCCGCCCTCCACCTTTACAGCTGTTGTGCCAAAGTATAACTTTGGGTCATAGAATCTAGGAGACCTCAAGCGGAAACCCAATCTTGAAAAGAAGCCTCCCTTCATCCATGTAGGTGTCGCACAGTTTGGGATTCGAGGTCATAGATCTTGAGGACGTCGAAAGCTACAGCCGCATTTCCAATACGAATTGGCGTCCATCCTTGTAGCTGTTGGGAACCTTTGAATGGAATGGGCGCGGCGCTAAGGCGAGAACTGCAGTTTTGAGAACGACCAGCCCTTCATCCTTGTTCCTTGTTACTTTTTGGAGCTTTGAAAACGAGTGTGCGCGGCGCTCAGGAGAGAGCAGCATTTTGAAAACCACCAGCCCACCATCCTTGCATTGTCGGGGCTGTTTAAAGCGAGTTTGCGTGGCGCTAAATCGAGAGCCGCATTTTGTAAACGACCAGCCCTCATTATCAAGTTGAGAGAATGTCTCAAGCCAAGCACCCGGCCTGGCCTACGGACTCGTCTGGTGGTGCGACAGGAGGAGGTGGACGGGGATGGAGGATGAGGAGTTCGGAGGAGGACCAGAAAGATAGGGGAGGAGAAGGATGAGGACGAGGAGGATGAGGAGGACGGGGAGGAGGAGGAGGAGCAGGAGGAGGAGGAGGAGAAGGAGGAGGAGGAGGAGATGGAGGAGAAGGAGGAGCATGAGGATGACTAGCAAGAGGATGGCAGATGAGTAGGATGATGTTGATGAGGACGATCATAGCATTGAATGCGGACGAGGAGGACGGGGGGGACGAAGCGGAGCAGTTCCAGACTGGATGGGTATGTGGCGCTTTCGTCTTTCAAAGGGTTTCAACTGGAACCGCTCTCTTACCAACTCCGTGTAGCTCTTCCAATCTCTCCTTCTTCTCTTTTACCTTCCTCCTCCTCCTCCTCTCCTACTCCTCTGCCTCATCATATTCTTCCTTCTCGTCTTCCTCCCCCTCCCCCCTCCTCCTTCCTTCCTTCCTTCCTTCCTTCCCTCCTCCTCCTCCTCCTCCTCCTCCTCCTTCTCTGCACCCTTTTGCGGGGGGGGGGGCAACAGGTTTCGGCTTGTGGGCGAAGTACACTTATACGTGTGTGTATATATATCTGCATGTGTAGACCTTATGTTGGCGGTAGAAAACGAAAGCACAAAGGAACCACCAAAACAAGCACATCAGCTGGAGTGCTGGAGGCCGAGGCTGAAACTTTAGGAGCGCCACGGGAAGCGTCCCAAACAATCAAAACAAAACCACAGGTCCCATGGAACACCGCCCGAAGGGCAACGTCCGAAGGGGGGGGCCGCACATTCTCCTCGGTGCTTTCGGCCCTCCTCGGTGCTCGGCGCTCTTCCCTGCCTCTTCCTCCCCCTCCTCCACTCCTTTCCTGTATGAGTCACTCATTCCTGCCGCCACCGAGGCAGGTCGAAAGGGCGGGCTGGGCGTTTCGCTCTCAACTGCCTCACCACTAATGGCCCTGACGCTGAAACATTGGCAGTCGTTTCACGGATTGAGGGCGGGTGGTTTCCAAAGTGTGGCTCTCGCCTTAGCGCCGCGCACATTCGTTTTAGAAGTTTGCAAGAGCTGTGCTGATCGACGGCGGGTGGTTTTCAAAATGTGTCCGTCGCCTTAGCGCCGCGCACGCTCGTCTTCAAATCTTGCATGCGTGTCAAGGGATGAGGGCGGGTGGGTTTCAATATGTCTTTCTCGCCTTGTGCACATACATTGTTGAAATTTGCCAGAGTTCCATTGATCGACGGCGGGCGGTTTTCACAATGTGGCCGTCGCCTTAGCCCTGCGCGCGCTCGTTTTTTACACTTGCGAGAGTTTCACGGACTGAGGGCGGGTGGTTTTCAAAATGTGGCTCTCGCTTGTGCGCCGCGCACAGTCGTCTTTAACGTTTCCAGAGTTTCGCGGATTCCCGTGGTCAGCGTACCAGAAATTGTGTTTATGAGCGTTTGACGCAACAGTTACGTTGATTCGCGGTGCTGAAGTCCCAGGAATGGTGTTCTGGCAGAGTTCAGGATCGTCAGTACGCAACAGTCAGGTTGATTCGTGGCGTTCGAATCCCGAGAATGGTGTTTTCGCCCGTTTCAGGATCTTCAAGATGTTGTTTCCCAGCGGAGCGATTCCTCTTTGCAGGGGCCTATGAAGAGGGAGCTTGGAGGAAGGGTTTATTCCAATATCGTTGATGCGTCTTAGGTTCACACCGGTCCTCTTCCTCCCCCTCGTCCCCCTCCTGTTCCTTCTCCTCCTCGTTCCCTCCTCCTCCTTCTTTCTCCTCCTCTTCGTTTCCAAGAAATGCTCAAACTTTGTGAGCCCTTTCTAAAAATCGAAAAAAAAACGAAAGGAAGTGCTGGAGGCTGGGACCTTACAAGAACCGGCTGGGCGATGCGAGAGTTGATAATGTGTTGCGCGGACCTGGGGCCCTTTTTGTATTATTGCGAGAGTCGACAATGCGCCGCGTAGGAGAAACATTGGCACAACAAAAAGCACACACACACAAACAAGTTAAAGATCCCAGGGAAAATCGTCCGAAGGGAAACGTCCGAAGGGGGGGATGGGCGCATTCTCAATGGAAGCTTTTCTGGCGGCCTTTCTAACACATACGAGCCAGACTGCTTACAAGAGTCGATTGCGCAGGGCCGCTACGGGCATCCCAGCGTCCACTAGGGCGGCAGTCGCGAAGATGAAGGCCAAGGCTGCCGGGGTGGTCGAGAGCAAGGGCGGGCGCATTCCGAGCGACTGACGCGCGCGCGGGGCGCCCTCTCCCCAGCTCGGCCGCTGGGCTCTGCCCGATCGCAAACTCTGCCTGGCCGCAGACTTACCGCGGCCGCCAGAACAGGGGGCAATTCGCGAAGGCACGCACGGCGCACCTGCACGGTCGCAGTTTTTTCGGCCGATGCGCCGTCAGGGCGCGGCGTCCTCTGCCTGTCGCGCGCCGTCTGCGTCGGGCGGCTTTCTCTGCCTGCCTGGGCGCACCGTTGACTTCGGCCACTTCCGCGCCCTCACGGCGATGGAAGGTCACCCGGCAGGCTCTCTTCTTACGCGGCAGCCCTCCGCGCGATGCCGCCGTTGACCCCTTAGAACCCTCGGGGGCGGGGGGGCAGCCCTGGGGCCAGGGAGGTTTCGGATGGAGTCCCTGCTCGTGCGGAACGCGCCGCGGCGATACCCTAGACTGCTCGCTGCGCCAGCAAGGGGCGATCGCCCAGCTCCTTATCCTGTGGCCGACCTTATATTCAGCAAAGTTGCTGGTAGTTGCCGAAAAGCTGCTGGCCAGTTGTTGGATAGTTGCTGCATTCGTTCTGCACACTTGTCGTGTCGTTCTGGTCAGAAACAAATGAACCCATGTAGTTTTTGGAAAATTTGTCGGCAATTGTAAAACGTAAGTGGCAACTATCTGGCAACTGGCCGACAACTGCCCGGCAACTACCGGCAGCTGTGCAAAACATGCAGTCGGCCACAGGAGGCGGGCCGAGCGCCCGACCCAGGTCGCAGGCCGGGTCGCATCGCGTTGCAAGTCGCGAGCGCGCGGGTCGTGGGCAAAGTTGGCGGCGTGCGGGTCGCTGGTCGACATGGCGATTTCGTCGTCGTCTCGCCCCAGCCAGCCTAAGACTGAACACGTGCGGACGTTGCCGCCGTTGCCGCCCGCGTAGCCTGATCGGAATGGGGCTCTCGCCGCCGCGCTGGCCACCGGGGTCGCGTCACTTCCTTCCTCTCCCTCCCTCTCCCTTTCTGGGCAGGTGTTGAAGCGCCCGCCCGGCCGCCGACCCCGTGGCCAGGGTCAGACCCAACCGCGCCAGCAATCATGACCATGTCAACGGCGGACTTCCCGGACTGCAGAGCAGTCCGGATAGAAATGTTTGGACATGGTTTTCGCGCTAGTGTCGGGGCCGCGCTCTTTGCAGCCAGGCGTCCTGTTGTATCGTATGCGCTCGGCGCCCCAGCTCTTGCACGATTGCGTGCGAGCTTGTTCTGAGTTGGCCTTAGTGCATGCTTGCGCGTTGACGTCGGAATGGTGCTCTCGCCGTCGCGCTGGCCCCCTTTTCATGCATTGCATGTGTGTGTGTGTGTGTGTCTGGTTACGTGTCCGGACGGGAAGATCGCATGGCCAGTCGCAGCGTTTCCCCAGCCCCATCCATGGCTCGCTACTTCCCCAAACGTTGTGTTCCCCTCCGTTTGGCCAGTTGTGGATGATTCCTGCTGCCTGGTGGGGGGTTCGGAGTCCGTGAGGGCGTTTTGGGGCACGAAAGGACGCGTAAACGAAACATATTTTTAAATTCCCTGCCAGTCAGCGGAAGTGGGTTGTAGGTGGGGACCCCCCGGACTTGGATAGTAGGTGGACTAATTTCTTTCGTGACCTCAAGGGGGGATTGATTAAATAATGTTTTTGTTTTCTGTCGGGACGTTGTGGGCCCCTTGAGGGATTGGCTGGCGCGCATGCGAGAGCACCGCTCCCATGTGGGCCACCGTTTGCGCCCTCTCTCCCGCTTTTCGCCGTCGTGTTCGTCGTCGTTGTTTGTTTGTGTGCGTGTATGTGTGTGTGTGTGTGCGTGTGTTGTGCGCGCGCGTGTGTGTGCGCGCGTGTGTTTGAGTGTGTGTGTTTGTGTCTGTCTGTGTGTGTGTGCGTGTGTGTGTGTGTGTGTGCGTGTGTGTGTGTGTGTGTGTGTGTGTGTGTGTGAACGCGCGCGTGAGTGTGTGTGTGTGTGTGTGCTCGCGCCTGGGGACCCTTTGCGCCGCCGGGTTTAAAGTGCGCGTGTGTGCGTGCCCGTGTCATCAGCATTGCCGTCGTCAACATTCGTCATGTTGCGACCCCAGTTCGTATGTCGAATCCAAAAAGTAATACGCGACTGTGTTGGAGGGGTTGTGCACGTGGACGCATCGAGCCATAATCCGATCGTTAAACATGTTTTGATGTTTTCAGCAAGTTCTCCGGGTCGGATGTTTTTGCTGTGGGAATTCGACTCAACGGGCTCGATCCTTGTTGCAGAGCCATTTGTTCTCAACAGGTCTTCCAGTTTGTGCCGTTTAACGGAACTGATTATTCTTTCGTGCTGCGACCCGGGCGGAAAGGCCGAATCCAAACGGTAAGCCACGAACCTGTTGGAAGGAATGCGTGCGGGGTTTCATTGGGCTCGACCCCTATTGGACAACCAACCTGTTTTCGACCGATTCTGTGGATTTGGGGACGGAGGCCATGCAGACGTTCGTGTGCAAGAGCATGAAAGAGCTGCAGCGGTGAGTCACGGAGGCCGAGGTGCGGATCGCCGCTGCCGCGGACGCGCAGAGTCATGGACACGGACTGGGACGCGGTGCGCCTGCGCGCGGAGGCGGCGTGCACCTGCGAGGGAATCTCATGGCAAGAAACATAATGGCGGCGCCCTATGCGAAGCTGTTCGGTCTCCGCAGCGTCTTTCGAATGCCGGCGTGGACCCTGGCCCCGCGCGGTCGCGCCCGAATCTGGTGGTCAGCGGGGCGATGTGACTGGGCGAAGGGGTCCCCTTGCGCAGGTTGGGTTACCTTCCGGCGGGGCGCCGAATTGTCTGGGGTCGATCGCAGATAGCGGGGCCCTTGCCCTGAGTGCGCTACCGCCCCCCCGTCCGCGTTGGTCTGGTTGGCGCTGCCGAGGCCATCGAGTCCCCTCTTGCGTTGCGTAACATCCTAAAGGACAAGCGTTTCTTGCTCTGGGAGGACTACCGGCCAGTCCCACACGCGCAGAGCACGGTGGAGGTTGGAACGGTCATCAGCATGTTCAACGGCTTGCCGTTCGAGGTGCAGATGGGCCCAAACGTGCACGACTGGACGTCGGGGGCAGCAAGCCATGCGCTGGGCGCCTGCTTGCCCCGGCGCCCAGCGGGCCGGCTTCGCCCTGAGCTGTAGTTCGGCGAATGGGCAGCTGCCCCGGGGGAGCAGGCGCTGGCGCTAGGCTTGATGGCAGCAGGAACGAGGTCTTCCAGCGGCGGCGCGGGTGCCCGGTGATTTCGCCGGAGGAGGGCCTGCGGGGCCATTTCGGGAATGTCCCCAGGGAGGGCGCGTGCTGCATGAGGAACCGTTTCGAAGTCTTCCGGTGTTTCGCCGCGGTGGCGAATCGCGCCGACGTCGATCCCTGGGCGGTCCACGTGTGCAAATGGATTGTCGAGGGCGCGCGAACGGCAGGCGCGGCCGCGGCGCTGCGGAGTGCCCAGCCGGCGGTGCTGCCGACCGCGTCGCGCGAGCGCCCTGGCGCGCACGGGGCCGCAGCGGTCGCGGGCGTGGCGGAGCTGGGGCGCGAGACGAGTCCCCCCGAGGGGTTCGTCTCCGCCTTGTGCGCCGAGCTGGCTGCCCTCGGCGCCGCTCGCGTTCGCCGAGCGCGTTCGACTACTCGCAGAGTGCCTACTCGCAAACGTCAAAAAAAAACACATGTCTGCTTCGACGTAATTCATCGTAGATCCCCCGCGGCGCATCCAGGCCATTTGCGAATAGTTATTTCGCGAGTAGTGGAGCGCGCTCGTCTACGCGTGGCCGAACTCCAGGTGGAGGGCGGGGGGGGGGCGTAGCAGATTCTGGAGTCTTTAGCGGCCCGCGCAGGGCCGCCGCCCAGTGATGGATGTAATCCAAGAAAAGGGACAGGTGAATTAGAGTTGGCTTTATCTGAGAGTTTCGCATGGCGGCGCGAGGACAATCAGCAGTGCAATTGATTCCGCTTCCACTAGATTGCGCCGCGTAGCGTGCGCCAAATAGATGGCACCACGTTGCAGTCACCGCGTATAGTGCTCCTTGTATATGGCACCGCGCAGGTTGCGAGAGTTGCATCCACAAGAGTCTCTACGCGCGCGCGCCCGCGCGCCCAAGTGGAGACTCCTTCGGCCAGCGTGGGCGCGCCCGATCGACCGACGGGGGGCGCGGAGTGAATTCGATTGCACCGCGTAATTGGCACCGCGTGTGTTTCTCCACGTAGTTCACGCCATATAGAATATAGGTGTTCCTTCCTAGGGAAGAATGAGTTCCACCGCCCTCCCGAGGGCGGACTTAATATATCACTTTAGGGGTGTGCAGTTTACAGGTGATTCTGCTCCATCTTTCATCTCAAGTATAAACTCATTGGATCCCGGGTGAACAGGGTTCGACACCCCCCGCCGTTGTCTGACGCGCTATGCGAGTGCGCTCGTTCATGGAACACCGTCAATTTTTAATAGATCCCTTGCAACGTAGATGGCGAAATGCCGGCGCGCGCGTCATCGCGCGCGATGGCCGACATCTTCCATGAACTCGGATACGCAAGGGCGAAGCTAAGTTAGACTTCCCGCCCCCCTCTCTCCTCGCTTCATGGCTGCGCGCGCGCCCCGTGCCTGCTGCTGTTTCGGGGCTCTTGCGCCGCTCGCCCGACCGTCTCGGCTCTCGCGCGCCCGACGGCGCGCGCGAGGAGGGAACTGCGCGGGGTGGGGCCGCGACCCCCGTCGCCCAGGCGGCCGCGCGTCGTCGCGCAGCGAGCCACCAGGGCAGAGCGGCGGGCGCTGGCCGCTCCGGCTTCCTACGCGCTCGTCGTTGCGGCCGCCGCGGAGCTTTGCTCGTCCGCTCGCGGCGTCGCAGGGCCGCCCGCGGGCTCGTCTGGCTCCGCTGGCCACGGTGGCAGCGGCGGCCCGCTCGGCCATCCGCGTGCTGCCTGTTCGGGCCCCCATCGGGGTGCAGTCTCTTGCAGCCGCAGCTGCCCGGCTAGGTGCCGCTGCGCTGTGGGGCGCGTACTGGGGCGCCCTCGAATCCATCGCCCAAGCGACTGGCGGGCGTAATTGGGGCATGGTGCTTGCTCTGAGCAGGGGCAGAGGGCGTGGCCAGAAGCGCCCGGGCGGGGCGCCCCCGCGGGCGGAGTTGACCGCCGTGGCGCATGAAGACCGCGCGGCTGGCGCAACTCTCGTGGCCGTGGCGGGCTCGGTGGTTCAAAAGCGGTTCCCGTGCAAAGCGGTTGCGTCCGCGCTGCGGACTTGCGCATCGCATTCGCGCATGATTACGTGGGCCAGCGAGTTGTTGGGCGAACCCCCCTGGGGTGGTTTGTGCAGCGCGCTCGTAGGGTTGCCGTGATTTGCGCGTGTGCCTCCGCGCCGCGTGGGTGGCCGGGCGCGTGGGCCTTGGCGCGCCAGGTCGCCAGCGTTCCCTGGCAAGGCGGTCAGGGTGTCATTTTGCGCGGCGTTCGCTCGGGCGCAGCCGAACGCTGGGCGCCCCAGCTACCCCGGCTGCTGCCGCGGAGGTTGCTCTGCGTCGCGCTGTCGCGCCAGCGCTGGAGTGGTGCGTCATTGCAGCGCTGGCTCATAATTTCCTGTTGCGGATGCCAGCCGAGCTGTTTGCGCAGCGCGCGCGCTCGCGTGCAGGCGCAGGGCGGTCGGTTTGTGCGCGGGCCGATCCGCCAGAAGTAGAGAGTCGACTTGTGCGCTGTTTTCGCTTTTTTTACGTGCGGAGTGGATGGCGGCATCTGCCTTCGCGCGCGGTTCCCCGTTTGGGATGAGTCCCCAGGGGTCGGGGGCCACCCGCTCCGATCGGCGGATGCACCCTCGTTTCCTGGGCGGCAGAGCTCTGTTGCCATTTGCGCGCGGTCGGAGTCGGCCGCAGGCGTTTTTGCTGCGTCGGGCGTGGAAGCTGTGGAAACCATGCTCGCGCGATGTGGCTGGCGATCGGCGGCGCCGGCCCGGCCGCGCGCGTCGGGCGACAAGGTGGCCGCCAGCCTGCTGGCGCAGGGCGTCGTCGATAACTCCGGCATTGAAAATTGAACGCCGCAGCGCCCCGTTCCTTTGCTGCCCCCCGTTTTCGCCATTGGCACTGGGGCTGGGGGCGGCCTCGGATCTTTGGCGCTTGAGCCAATGAAACAGAGGAGGGGTGTGGGGCAGGAGCTATGCCTGCTGCCGTTCCCCTCCTCGCCTCTTGGCTGCGCGCGCGCCGCCTGCCCGCTGCCGTCTCGGGTTCAAGGGTGGGGCCGCTTGTCCCGCCAGCTCACTTCATTTTGCAGTTGATTGGCGCGGCGCCGCTGCGCCTCCTGTCCTAGCTGTCAGCCGCTTCGGCCCCGAGCTGAGGGTCGGGAGAGGCCTCGGGACCTTGGTGCTTGAGCCGATGAAAATGAGGAGGGGGGGGGGGGGGGGGGGGGAGGGGGGGGGGGGGGGGGGGGGGGGCGGGAGCTAATTTTAAGGCTTCGCACGGATTTCAACATCGAGCGGTCCGAGAACATATGGCGATCCAGGCGAAGGAGGGTATGCAGTTGCTAGTGCCGCGCAACGGAGAGGGTGCACCGAAATGGGCGGGGAACAGCATGCGAATTTTGCCCGTGGGGCCTTCGGTGGAGCTCCCTGGAAGGCCACGAAATGTGAAGGGTGTGCGGAGATTGCAGGGGAACCGCATGCGAACTTTGCTGCTGGGGCCCATCGGTGGAGCTCCCTATGAGGCCACGAGAGGGGTGTGCCGAAATGGGCGGGGAGCCGCGTGCGAACTTTGCCGCGGGGGCCTTCGATGGAGCTTCCTATGGGGCCACGTAGCGTGTGAGAGGTGTGCCGGGTGACCAGGGAATAGCGTGCGAGTTTTGCCATTGGGGCCCTCGGTGGAGCTCCCGTCGCAAACCGTGTGAGGAATGCGACGAAATGGCCGGGGGGGGGGGGCGCGTGCGAACTTTGCCACAAGAGCGTTCGGTGGAGGTCCCCATTGGGTCGCGAAGCGTGTCAAAGGAGTGCCGCAATTGGCGTGGAGGCGCATGCGAATTTGGCCACTGGGGCCTTCGGTTGAGTTCCCTATGGGACCACGCAGCGCGTGACGGGTGCGACGAAATGGGCGGGGAGCCGCATGCGAACTTGGCCACAAAAAGGCCTTCGGTGGAGATCCCTGTGGGACCACGCAACGCGTGGCGGTTGCGACGAATTGGGCGGGGAGCCGCATGCGAAATTCGCCAGTGGGGCGTTCGGTGGAGCTCCCTAAGTGACCTGTCAACGCGTGACGGGTGCGACGACGTAGGCGGGGAACCGCATGCGAAGTTTGCCAATGGGACCTCCCTATGGGGCCGCGAAGCGTGTGAGGGGTGCGCCGACATGGACGGGGCACCGCCTGCGAACTTTGCTGCTGGGGCTTTCGATGGGGCTCCCTATGGGGCCGAGAAGCGTGTGAGTGGTGTGCCGAAATTCGCGGGAAATTTCGCGCGAACTTTGCCATTGAGGCCTTTGGCGCTGCTTCTTGTGGGGGCCGCGACACGTGTGAGGGGTGTGCCGAAATCGGCGGGGAACCGCATGCGAACTTCGCCGCTGAGGCCTTCAGAGGGGCCCCCTTATTGGGCCACGAAGCGTGTGAGGGATGCGCCGAACAGGCTGACATTCGGAGAGCAGGAGCATGGAGGGGAGGAGGCAGGGGGAGGGGAAGGGGCAGGAGGACGTGGGGCGTTTTTTTTTTTTTTTTTTTTTTTGTTTTTCTTCTTCGCCGCCTGCCTGCGCCCGCCTCACACCGAGGCAGTAGGCGCTCCCTGGCGGCGCGTGCTGGGGCTACTGGGGCTGCTGGATCGGATGCTCAGGTTCACGGGCCAGCTGACCCTCGGGCGCCGCCTCCTGCTGCTGGTTCGGGCTCGCAGGTCATGGAGCCTTCTGCCCGTTTCGCTCGGCGGCCTGAGGCGGCCCGTCGGCCTGATGTCTGGAAGCTGTGTACGGCCAACATCACCTCTTGGGGCATCGAGTGCGGGGACAAGGGTAAGGTCACGCGACGGCCTTTCCTGGAGCTCTGCGACTCAGTTGATGCCGACATCTACGTTTTCCAAGAGCACCACCAGACGTCGCTACGGTTGGTGGACGTTCAGCAGGCGCTGGTCAAGGCTGGCATGGTCTCGCTCCTCGCTCCAGCTGCCCCCTCAGGTCGTTCAGAGGCTGGTACCACTGGAGGAGTTGGCATAGCGACTTCGAAGCTCTGGGGCCTCAAAGGACTCGACGATTTGCCTGAGAGTATCGCGGTTCCTCCTGGATGCCGCTTTCGTCTGGGGCTCTGGAGTGGGCTATGTTCTGGAGGCGTTTTAGTCGGATCGGTCTACCTGCACACTGGAATTGGTTGCCGCGGTCAAAATCTTTCCTTGCTGCATAGTATTGGGGAGGTCCTGAGGGCGTACGGCATGCCGTTCATTCTGGGCGGGGATTTTCAGTTTTCAGCGGAGCAACTGGTCGAGTCTGGTTGGATTGGTGATCTTCAGGCTGAGGTGGTCTCTGACGTCTCGAATTGGACCTGTCAGTTGGGTACGTCTCGGTCGTCCATCGATTACTTTGTCCTCTCCTCCTCGCTCAAGCAGTTTGTGGTGAGCTGCTCAGTTGCGACATGGTCCACATGTACCAGACCGCACCGCCCTGTGGTGTTGAGCATGTCTGGCCACCCGCGACAGGTGACAGTTCCCAGGCTCAAGAAGCCATCGGCGTTCCCTCTCCACCGCCCGGTGGGATGCGACCCTCGCCCTCTGGAGTGGGATGGCTTGCTTGATCAGCTTTCCCAGGGGGACTGTACCAAGGACCGTTTGGATGCTGTCACTTCTCAGTGGGTTCAAAGGGCTGAGGTGGCGCTATCTCGCGTACTTCATGTCGATGGGGATCCACGGTACCGAGGCCGAGGAGGCCCCCCCAAGGTGGTGCAAGTCCCTCTGCTCGGCCCCCCTGCCTCCACTCATCCCAGAGCCATTGGGGAGGGCCGTATGTGGCGTGTCTTGGAGAGGCGACTCCAGGACATCATGTTTCTCTGGCATGGGCCTGCGCCCACCTTGGGGGGGATAAAACAAGCGGGGATCCTCTTGCGGAAGCTCGTGCACTACCAGTCCCCCTACACCGATTGCAAGCATTGGGCTTCTTGGCGAGTTCGGGTTCTGGCCTTCAACCCTTCCAACGTCTCGGAGCTCCATGAGTTGATCTGGCAGGTCCGCAAGTGGGCCCTTCAGCACGAACATCATGCGGCCTCTGAGCGGGCCCGAGCCTGGCGTGAATGGGTTCAAGAAGCTTTATCTGGAGGTGCTCGTCTGGGCCACCGGTTCACCAAAGAGGTCCCGAAGTGGGCTGCATCTGGGCTTTCTCGTTTCTCGGGGCCGTCTGGTGCGCCTCTGGGGGTTGCTGCTGAAGCCGATCTGCGGGCTCAGAAGTGGCATCAACATTGGGGTGTTGGCCAAGTTTTCCCAGAGCCTGATTTCGGTTGGTGCGATGACGAGCCAGAACTGGAGGCCCCCACCCATGAGGAGCTCTTAGCCCTTACCAGGACCTACAGCACGCACACGGCCATTGGAGTTTGTGGTCTGCACCCCCGTCACTGGTCCTTCCTCGACGACGGCGCTGTCGCGGTCTTCCTTCGGATCTGGGTCGAGATGCAGCGCCTGGTCCACATTCCGAGGTGCTGGGCTCTGCTGCTTATTGCCCTCCTACCTAAGCCGCCGCCAGAAGGGGGTGATCGTCCTATTGGGATCTTCGCGACGCCTCTTCGGTTGTGGTCCCGTTGGGCCCGATGGAAAGTTGCTGGCCCCTGGGAAAAGGCCAACCCTCGCGTGTTCTGGTATGGTGACTCAGGGGCTTCGTGTGACATTTGCGTTTGGAAGCAAAGTTTCAAGGCGGAGTTGGCCAGGGACCAGGGCAAAGCGGCAGGGACAACCCTGCTCGACCTGGTCAAAGCATATGAGCATGTGCCCCACCATGTTTTAGCTGCTGCTGCCCGTCGACACAAGTTCCGAGGTAAGACCCTACGCTTCCTGCTCGCATCTTATTGCCTCGACAGAATGGTGCTCTTTGAGATGATCGCCACGCAGGCGGTGGTGACGCACCGCACGATTGTCGCGGGCTGCAGCTGCGCGACCTCCCTGCTGCGTTTGGTGCTCCTGTCGCCAGTGGATGCCGTCTCTCTACGTTTCGTGAATGTCGATGTGGCGGTCGTGGTGGATGATCTGCAGTTGCAACGTGTTGGCGAGGCGTGGGAAGTTGCCAGGGAACTCAAAGGGGCCGAGGACCTCCTGGCAGCTGAGCTTACGCAGATCGGCCTGACCCTCTCCCTGCCCAAGAAGCACCAGGTCGTCATCGGCCAAGGCGTTCGGAAGGTGTTTCGGAAAGTCAACCCGTCCTCGTCGAAGTTCCTCACTCGCTCGGTTCGGAACCTGGGGCTGGACTTTGGCGGTGGAAATCGGCTATCTCATTCGGTTCGTGCACAGCGGCTGGGCAGGATGGCGTCTCGGATCCCTCGGTATAAGCGTCTCGCTAAAGCTGGGGGCAAGACGATCAAACTGGTGCAGACTGGCCTCAAGCCTGGTATGCTCTGGGCAGTGGGAGTTCACGGCATCAGCAACACGCACCTGCTGAGGGCGAGGCAGCTGGCGCGCGCGGGCATGGTCTACAGGCACACGGGCAGGTCGCTCTCCTTGGACCTCATGCTCGCTGGGCCGCAGGTCGACCCCGCCTTCGAGTGCAACAGGAGCCCGATCTTCCTCTGGCTGCAGGCGCTTTGGGGCGGATGGGCCCCCAGAGCAGATATGGCGCGGCTTCTGAGTGGAGCATGGGCTCGCCTTTCTAGAGTTCCTTTGTCTCAAGTATGGTCTGACATTCGCGGACCTGCTTCTGCGCTAGTTGCGACACTTTTGCGTTTGGGTTGGTCTGTGTCTGACCCATTTCATTGGAAGACCCACCGAGGTTCTCTAGTCATTGAACAGATTTCTCCGAAAGATGGGGGTAGGTTAGTTGATGAGGCCACCGAGCGGTGGGTGTGGCGCCAAGTTCTTGCGAAGCATCCTTCATGGGTCTCGCCTTGCCCTCATCCTCCTCTCGTGGAGCCCCTGAGGTCTCTCCTCCAGCCTCATGCTATCCGTGGCCCTGACTGGACCCCAAGACATCAGGGACTGCTGCGGTGCCTGTTTGCGGGAGGTTTCTGGTCGCAGGAGCGACTGTACGAGTCAGGTGGAGCCGTCAACCCTAGCTGCCTTGCCTGTCAGAGTGCTGGCTCTACCTGGCACCGTTTTTACGACTGCCCTCTGCATGCTGAGTATCGTCGGGACTACAGAGCTGGCAGTGCCATGGCTGGTCAAATGCTGGACATGGCTCGAGCTGCCGCGGTGGATACCTTGCTTTTCACGCGCTTTCTTGTCCCTGACCCCTCTTGGCTCTTCCCGAGCCCCTGCCTCGAGGAGCGAGTCGTGTGGACGGTGCGGTCTCCCGACTTGCTGCTTGATGTGCACGTGTTCGGAGATGGGTCGGGAAGGCACGGGCGTTTCTCTCGCTTACGTCGCTGCGGATGGGGACTCTGTTCGCTTGACGACAGCAAGCGCGTGGTCGCTCGTCTGCATGGCCCTCTGCCCTGTCTCCTTCAATCTGTGCCAGCGGCTGAGCTTTTCAGCTTCTTGATGGCGCTGCGGTATATGGGGGCTCAGATGAAGTTTTATACGGATTGCAAGCCGCTCGTGGATGTCTGGCGCCAAGGTTTTGGAGCTGGCACCGCTGCGAGCGACCCGCTTGCCTTTCTATGGAGGGAGGTTTGGAGGCTTGTGTCTGACCGCGGGGGAGAGTCGGTGGAGGTTTCTCACGTCAAAGCACATACTCCTGCCTCTGCCGTAGCAGAGGGACGGATTTCAGAATGGCAACGGTTCGGCAATGCCCAAGCTGATCAGTCGGCTAAATGGGGTGCCGCCGTCCATGGCGATTCTCTCCAGCTGCGATCTGCGCATGGCGCGTCGCGCAGCGCCATTCGCCTCGTAGCTCAGTTCTGCACCAGGCTGGTCGCTCGGATCGGCACTATCACGCCACTCGACGCTCAAGCGCAAATACTTGGCCGTGCCATAGGCACGATTGAGGGGGGACTTGGTCCCCCGAAACCGCACTCGCGCTTCGACCCTGCGGTGACGTTGGTCGCACACAGGTTCCGCTGCATGGTGTGCCTTCGGTCTGCGAGGACACGCTCTTTGCTCGCCAGCTTCGGTGCGAGGACAGGACCAGCTCCCACGCCCTTCACCGCGCGGGGCCTTTCTTGTTCTGCTCCCTGTGCGGGGCTTTCTCGGAGAAGAAGAGCCAGGGTCTTTCGCAGGAATGCTTGCCGATGAATCGTAGGCAGGGTGTCCTCGTGAGAGACTCGAGGTACTACAGGCTTCGCAACCTCATGCGAGGTTGCCATCCGATTCGGTCCCGCTTGTTTGTGGGCCCTCCGTTTTTGCTGCGGAAGCGACGGCTGCTGGAGTCGGCCGAACTGCCGCCTCTGCCTGCTCTCTCTCCTTCGGTCGGGACTGGGAGTGGGGGGGTGGGGGTGGGGTGGGCGGGGCAGGAGTGCTCTCCGCCGCCCGCTTTCCAGGCCGATCTGGCCTTGTGGGGCGGCCTCTCAGGCTTTCCCATTGCCAGCGCAGAGGAGGACGACGACGACCCATCCCGCGGTGCGTGGAATCGGGTCGAGTGCGTCCCCTGCGCTGGCTAGGGGGTTTTTCAAACAAGGCTGGTTCGCTCGCGGTCAGTCTCTATCAGTTAAAAATCGTCTTCTTCTTCTTCTTTTCCCTCCCTTTCCTCCAATCGAGGACCCAACACCACAGGTTGGTTGGGAAAAGCACATTTTTTTGTTCAAACATGATTTTTTAAGCAAACAAAGGTTTCCGCGAGCGCATTTTCCGAAGTTCTACGGAAGCATACTTTTTTTGTTATCGTCATCCGATTCGACCAAACGCGCCTCTCGCGCGGGCGTGTCGAAATCGTTCGAACTCCCTTGCGCGTGTGCTGGGGGGGGGCACGATCCCTGTCAAATAACACCGTGCGGGCCACTGGCGCCCGTCGGCCGCGCGTGCGCGCCGAAATCCTTTTATGACCTCCACTGGGGAAAGGGTCGAGAGCTTTGGGCCCACATATTGCAAAGCCAATCTAGTGCATGTCTGGGCTGTCGCGCTCGTTCGTCTGGGAAAGCGGGAAAGCGCACAGGAGTCTCGCGGCCGGCGCGCTGGGATGTATGATGTTTGCCGCCGCACTGATTCTGTGTCGCCGTCGATTGCCCACCTTTGCATTGGACGCGCGCGCGTCGCCAGGTTGTTCCACACAGCGGGGAACATAAATGATAATGGAGGACGAGGGGACGGGGGAGGAGTAGGAAAAGGAGGAAAAGGAGGAAGAGGAGGACGAGAGAGGAGTAGAGATCAACCCATCGAAGAAAGGGAAGAAGGGTGATTTTCTGGTAGAGCTGGCACCTGAAACAATTTACGCCCAGAGGGCTTTTGATGGGAGGCACACGCTACACGAACCCCCACTGACCGCAGCCGTTTTGGTTCATGGTCTGAGAAGAGGGCGCCCGTTTACCACGGCCCAACCCTCGCCAGCCATTCTCTCCCCGCGCGAGCTTCTACCATTCCCAGGCTCACCACCCACTCAACCACCCCAACCCAACCCGAAGGCCCAAAATTTACCCTCGATGTCCACGTCGGGGAACATGTAAAAAACACGTGTGGAACCCGTGCCCCCCCTCAAAATCCGAAACTTGGGTCTTCGAATTAGGTTGTGGTGGTCTGGTAGGTAGTCACAGGCATGGCCCCCGCCCGCCTCGCCCTGGCGCTGCTCGCCTTCGCCTGCGCGACCCAGGCCGCCGCTGGGGCTGCCGTGGCTGCGGACACAGAGGAGGAGCAGGATTGCGCTTCCGCGCTGCAGGTGCCGTCGCGGGTCCAGGGTTTGCTGACGCCCGAGAACGCCTCTCGAAGAGGCAAGAACACCATAAGCATAAACTTTTGGCGCTCCGCGCGGGTTTCTTGGATCCGCGGTGGGCCACCCAAGTGGCGCCTCTGGCGCCGCCCCTGGCGCGCTCCGCGCGCCAGGACCGGGGTCCAGCGCAGATCCAAGAAATCCGCGCGGAGCGCCAACAATTTATGTTCATGCAGTTCTTTCTTCTTCTAGCCTCCGTGGTGCAGGTGCCGTCGCAGTACCCGCCGGGACCAGCGTGCAATCCTACGTTCTGCTCGGCTGGGCAGTACTGCCCGGGCAACATCCCTTGCCCCAGTGACCCGGCGTCGTGCGGCACGGGGGAGCCGAACACCTGCCTGTGCCCATGCCCCGGCGCTTCCGCGCTGGAGGTGCCGTCGCAGGCCAAGGTTGTGCCGTCGCCCGAGAACGTCTCCGTGGTGCAGGTGCCGTCGCAGTACCCGCCGGGACCAGCGTGCAATCCTACGTTCTGCTCGGCTGGGCAGTACTGCCCGGGCAACATCCCTTGCCCCAGTGACCCGGCGTCGTGCGGCACGGGGGAGCCGAACACCTGCCTGTGCCCATGCCCCGGCGCTTCCGCGCTGGAGGTGCCGTCGCAGGCCAAGGTTGTGCCGTCGCCCGAGAACGTCTCCGTGGTGCAGGTGCCGTCGCAGTACCCGCCGGGACCAGCGTGCAATCCTACGTTCTGCTCGGCTGGGCAGTACTGCCCGGGCAACATCCCTTGCCCCAGTGACCCGGCGTCGTGCGGCACGGGGGAGCCGAACACCTGCCTGTGCCCATGCCCCGGCGCTTCCGCGCTGGAGGTGCCGTCGCAGGCCAAGGTTGTGCCGTCGCCCGAGAACGTCTCCGTGGTGCAGGTGCCCGTCGCAGTACCCGCCGGGACCAGCGTGCAATCCTACGTTCTGCTCGGCTGGGCAGTACTGCCCGGGCAACATCCCTTTCCCCAGTGACCCGCCGTACCTTGCGGCACGGGGAGCCGAAACACCTGCCTAGGCCCCATGCCCCGGCGGCTTCCCGCGCTGGAGGTGCCGTCGCAGGACCAAGGTTGTGCCCGGTCGCCCGAGAACGGACTCCCGTGGTGCAGGTGCCGTCGCAGTAACCCGAAGCCGGGACCAAGCGTGCAATCCTAACGTTCTGCTCGGGCTTGGGCGCACCAGCCCGGGCCAACATCCCTTGCCCCAGTACCCGGCTCGTGCCGGCAAACGGGGGGAGTACGACGGGCGGCGTGCCTGAGCCCATGCCCCGGCGCTTCCGCGCTGGAGGTGCCGTCGCAGGCCAAGGTTTTGCCGTCGCCCGAGAACGTCTCCGTGGTGCAGGTGCCGTCGCAGTACCCGCCGGGACCAGCGTGCAATCCTACGTTCTGCTCGGCTGGGCAGTACTGCCCGGGCAACATCCCTTGCCCCAGTGACCCGGCGTCGTGCGGCACGGGGGAGCCGAACACCTGCCTGTGCCCATGCCCCGGCGCTTCCGCGCTGGAGGTGCCGTCGCAGGCCAAGGTTGTGCCGTCGCCCGAGAACGTTTCCGTGGTGCAGGTGCCCTCGCAGTACCCGCCGGGACCAGCGTGCAATCCTACGTTCTGCTCGGCTGGGCAGTACTGCCCGGGCAACATCCCTTGCCCCAGTGACCCGGCGTCGTGCGGCACGGGGGAGCCGAACACCTGCCTGTGCCCATGCCCCGGCGCTTCCGCGCGGGAGGTGCCGTCGCAGGCCCAGGTTGTGCCGTCGCCCGAGAACGTCTCCGTGGTGCAGGTGCCGTCGCAGTACCCGCCGGGACCAGCGTGCAATCCTACGTTCTGCTCGGCTGGGCAGTACTGCCCGGGCAACATCCCTTGCCCCAGTGACCCGGCGTCGTGCGGCACGGGGGAGCCGAACACCTGCCTGTGCCCATGCCCCGGCGCTTCCGCGCTGGAGGTGCCGTCGCAGGCCAAGGTTTTGCCGTCGCCCGAGAACGTCTCCGTGGTGCAGGTGCCGTCGCAGAACCCCGGGTGCCAGCGTGCAATCTACGTTCTGCTCGGCGGGCAGTTACTGCCGGGCAACTCCCCTTTGCCCCAGTGACACGCGGTCGTGCGGGCACGGGGGAGCCGAAACACTGCCTTGTGCCCATTGCCCCGGCGCTTCCGCGCTGGAGGTTGCCGTCGCCGGCCAAGGTTGTGCCGGTCGCCCAGAGAACGTCCTCCCGTGGTGCAGGTGCCGTCGCAGTACCCGCCGGGACCAGCGTGCAATCCTACGTTCTGCTCGGCTGGGCAGTACTGCCCGGGCAACATCCCTTGCCCCAGTGACCCGGCGTCGTGCGGCACGGGGGAGCCGAACACCTGCCTGTGCCCGTGCCCTCCGTGAGCGACGGGGGCTGCAGTCCCGCAGTAGTTAGTGTACAAGGCCACGGGGGCATGATCCTCGCTGCAGCCCTGCCAGCCAATTGGCAGCCGCATCTTCTTGCCGCCTCGCCTCGCCGCCCTCCCCGCTCCCCGCTCTCCGTGCCTGCCCCTGCCCCCCCCCTCCCCGCCCGCCCCCGTCCCCCCCCCCCCCTCGCCCCTCGCCTCCCGTCCCCTGCCACTCCGCCCCCCCCCCCCTACGCCCTCCCCTGCCCGCGCCCCTGCCCGCGCCCCCGCCGCCTCCTCCCCTGGCCCCCCTCCCCGCCCCCGCCCCCGGCCCGCCCCGCCCTCCCATCCCATCTCCCCGCGCCCCGCCCCTGGGCGCCGCCACTGCCTCCTCTGCCAGGCGATCCCCCCCTCCCCCCCGCTCCCTCCCCCTCCTCGCCCTCTCCCCTGGCTCGGCGGCGAGCGAGGGGGGGGGGGAAGGGAGAAGGAGAAGGCCTTCTCAGAAGGCGGCGGGACCTCTCGGAAGCCCCCGCGCCTTCTGCGAGGTTCTCTGCGTCTTCGGGGAGGGCTGGGGCTAATTTCTCCGAAGGCTGGGCGACTTCCGAGCCTTCTGAGAAGGCCCGCCCCTTCTCTCGCTTCCCCCCCCCCCCTCGCTCGCCGCCGACTGGCGGTCGGGGCATGGCTTCGGCTCTGGCTGGGGCGCGGGGCGCTCGTGCGCGTTCGCGTGCCAGCCTGGGCGGGCATCGCTGATCGGGTCGGACGAGAGGGGGGGGATAACGAAGGGGGGGGGATTGGCGACATCTGCTGCACGCAGCTGGTTTCGGCCCCGCCGCTGGGCCAGTTCCCTGATGTGTGGTCGCTCGTGGCGCCGGAAGGCGCCAGGGAAGCCAGCAACAGGAGCTGATTCGCGAGCCCCCTTTTGCTGTCACCGCCTTTTTCGTCCGCCCCGAGTTGATTGTTTTGCGCCCTGCGCAGGCATGTTGACTTTTCCAAATGGACCGGCGGCAGTGTCTTGAAAACATAGCTTCTTACGGCTATCTAGAGACTGCCGCCTCTGCCGCCGACCCCAATGCAGTGACGTATGTTTGATTCGATTTTGTCAGGATGCCTTTCCCAACGCGGCAGGAACAGTTCAGGCGAGATATCCAGGCCTGAGCGCCGCCCGTTTAGACTCCTGTTTTTTTGTTGCACGTCGGATTTCTTACGTACAGAATTATGATTATTTGATGATTATGGTTCGGGTTGATCGTATTGTATTTCCGAGCTCCAACAGCGGAGCCACCTTGGGATATTTTCAGTTCGTTTTTGCCTGGAATCTTTGGGGGGTGGCAGAACCTCTCGCCCTCGGCGAACTCCAGCGCGGGCAAACGAGGGCGGCTCCGCTGGCAGAAGCTCGCCAGAAATTAGGTAAAGTGGGAGACTCCGAAGGAGGAGGAGGAGCTGGACGAGGAGGAGGAGTAGGATGAAGAGGAGGAGGAGGAGGAGGAGGAGGAGGAGGATGAGGAGGAGGAGGAGGAGGCGGAGGAGGAGGAGGAGGAGTAGGAGGAGGAGGAGGAGGAAGAGGAAGATGAGCAGCAGGAGGAGAGAGGAGGAGGAGGAGGGAGGAGAAGGAGGAGGAGGAGGAGGAGGAGGGGAAGAGGAGGAGAGGAGGAGGAGGAGGAGGAGGAGGAGGATGAAGAGGAGGAGGATGAAGAGGAGGAGGAGGAGGAGGAGGAGGAGGAGGAGGAGGAGGAGGAGCAGGAGGAGGAGGAGGAGGAGGCGGGGGAGGAGGAGGAGGAGGAGGAGGAGGAGGAGGAGGAGGAGGAGGAGGAGGAGGAGAGCAGGAGGAGGATGAGGAGGAGGAGGAGGAGGAGCAAGAGGAGGAGGAGGAGGAGGAGGAGGAGAAGGAGGAGGAGGAGGAAGAGGAGGAGCAGGAGGAGGACGTGGAGGAGGACGGGGAGGGGGAGTGGGAGTGGGAGGGAGAAGGAGGAGGAGTGGGAGGGAGAAGGAGGAGGAGGAGGACGAGGACGAGGAGTCATGAGTCGCGGTGTGGACAAGACCCGTGCCGAGCGGGCCCGTCCCACTCTCTGACGATCAGGCTCACTCCCTAGTCCTCCCTCTGAGTGCAGGCGGTCCTTCCGGGTAGCACTGTGCACGCACACGTTTACACAAGCGCGTTGTTCGTGGCCGTCATGCCCATGATGCCGCACGGTGCATGACCATGGAAGGTTGACCCGGCCGGATCATCGGGTAACATTGATGTGTAGCATTGCTTTGATGATCCTTTTTGTGCGGAGGAGGGGGACGAGGAGGAGGAAGAGGAGGATGAGGAGGAGGTGGAGTAGAAGTAGGACCTCCGACTGGAAGGAGGGCGATGATATCCCAGGAGGAGGAGCTCGCAGGAGGAAGAGCTCCGTGAAAGGGCAGCTAGGACGAGATCCGAGGATGAGGAGGAGGAGGAGAATTAACTCCAAGGAGGAGGATGAGGAGGCGAACGAGGATGAGGAGGAGAACGAGGACAAGGCGGAGGAACGCCGAGGAGGATGACCGCCCCAAGATAAGGAGGAGGAGGAGGAGGAGGAGGAGGAGGAGGAGGAGGAGGAGGAGGAGGAGGAGGAGGAGTCGAGGGGGAGGAGGAGGAGGAAGATGAGATGAGGAGAGGAAGCGGAGGAGGAGGAGATGGAGGAGGAGGAGGAGGACGAGGATGATGATGATGATGATGATGATGATGATGATGAGGAGGAGGAGGAAGAGGAAGAGGAGGAGGAGGAGGAGCGGTGAGGAACGAGGAGGGGGGGAGGAGTTACGCGGAGGTGAGAATGTGGGAGGAGAGGGGTGTCGCCGCACGCTCCCCAAAGGAGGCTAGGGCTTGGCGCGAAGCAAAGCATGACGGTGTGAGGGATCTGTAGACCGATGAAGAGGTCGATTAACTGGATCATGATGTGCGTGTGAGATAAAGGACGATGGGAAACGACACGGGGGATGGCGATGATGAGAAGGAGGATGGGGATGAGGATGAGGAGGAAGATGATCATGATAAGGAGGAGGAGGATGAGTAGGAGGAGGAAGAAGAGGATGAGGAGGAGGAAGAGGAGGAGGCTGGGGCGGAGGCGGAGGCGGAGGCGGAGGTGGAGACGGATGATGATGATGATGCTGATGATGATGCTGCTGCTGATGATGATGAGGATGATGCTGATGATGCTGATAATGATGGGGGTAGTGATGGTGCTGGTGATGCTGCTGATGCTGCTGATGATGCTGATGATGCTGATGATGCTGGTGATGATGATGCTGATGAGGATGATGATGATGCTGATGCTGATGATGATGGTGATGATGATCAGGAGGAGGATGAGGAGGAGAAGGAGGAGGATGAGGAGGCGTTGAAGGATGAGGAGGATGATGATGAGGAGGAGGAGGAGAAGGATGAGGAGGAGGAGGAGGAGGACAAGGAAGAGAAAGTATACCGACAATAACGGGAGGATGAGGAAGGAATTCGGGAAGGCGATGAGGGTAATGATGGTCAGCAGCAGGAACATCAGGATGGCGACGAAAATCTAGCTGCTTGCGGCACACCCCGCCACAGTGCCTGTGCAACAGCGCAGCAGGAAGGAGACTGAGTGTAGGAACAGGGCAATTCCGACGATAGTTTGCATTGGGGCGGGTCGTGATCACGACTTCGTCTTCGTTCACGCGGTGGGGATGCGGAGGAGGAGGGGGAGGATGAGGAGGATGAGGAGGAGGAGACGCAGGGACAGGAGCATGAGGAGGAACAGGATGGTGATGCTGCTGCTGCTGCCGATTATGAACATGATGATGATTATGATGATAATGCTGCTGATGCTGCTGATGATGCTAATGATGATGTTGATGCTGATGCTGATGCTGATGCTGTTGATGTTGGTGGTGGTGGTGGTGGTGATGATGTTGCTGATGCTGATGCTGATGCTGATGCTGATGCTGCTGCGGCTGCTGATGATGTTGATAATGAGATTATGATGATGCTGCTGCTGATGCTGCTGCTGATGATGGTGATGGTGATGGTGATGGTGATGGTGATGATGATGATGATGATGATGATGATGATGATGGTGATGATGATGATGATGATGATGATGATGATGATGATGATGATGATGATCTGGAGGAGGAGGAGCAGGAGGAGGAGGAGGAGCAGGAGGAGGAGGAGGAGGAGGAGGAGGAGAAGAAGAGGGAGGACACGAGGATGAGGAGGAGACGGCGTTTTTGGGTCTTCCTGAGGCTCCCTGGGGGCCTCCTGGGAACGTCCTGAAATCTTATGGGGGGCCTCTTGGGGGCCTCATGGGGCCTCTTGCAGACCTCTTGGAGGCCTCTTGGGGCTTCTTGGACCTTATTACTTGTCTGACGCCTACGGAGGCTGCCTTGGGCCCCCCCCTTTCCCAGAGATAGAGAGAGGGAGAGAGAGAGGAAACAAGAAAGAGAGAAAGAGAGAGAGAGAGAGACAGAGCGAGAGTGAGAGGGGGAGAGTGTGAGAGAGAGAGAGAGAGAGAGCGAGAGTGAGAGGGAGAGAAAGCAAAAAGTTGAACCAGGGAGGGAGGGACGGAAGTGGGGAGGACAAAACTGGGAGGGATCGGCAGGGGAGGTGAGTTGGAGGGGGACGGGAGGGACGACTGGGAAGGGGACCTTGTCGGACCTGTGATCGTGTTGTACGCATGTGGTATGAATGCAACATCCTGTCCTCATCATTGCCATGGTACGAGTATGGGTTGCCTCGCCTTCTTCTCTCACCTTTCTAGCTTGCGCCGAGGCGCAGATGCAAGTGCCCGGCACGATCGCTGGTGGCATGCCCCAGGGTCTGCAAGCGCAGATGCCAGGGATGGCTCCAGGGCGGGGCTGGGGAGCAGGCAGGGGGATGATGGTGATGATGTTACTCATGCTTGCGATGCTGACGACGACGGCGACGGCGACGATGGTGATGATGATGCTGATGCTGCTGATGCTGATGCTGATGATGATGCCCAATAGTCTGATAATGATGATGATGATGATGATGATGATGATGATGATGATGATGATGATGATGATGATGATGATGATGATGATGATGAGGTTGCTGATGAGGTTGCTGATGGTAATGATGATGCTGAGGATGATGACGATGATGAGGTTGATAATGAAGATGATAATGAGGATGATAATGGTGGTGGTGATGATGATGATGATTGTGGTGTTGCTGATGAGGATGGTACTGATGCGGACGATGCTGATGCTGATGCTGATGCTGTTGCTGCTGCTGATGATGAGGATGATGCTGACGATGCTGATGATGATGGTGGTAGTTATGGTGCTATTGGTGATGATGATGATGATGCTGATGATGATGATGATGATGATGATGACGATGATGATGATGATGATGATGATGATGATGATGATGTTGATGGTTCTGTTGGTGATGATGATGATAATGGTGGTGGTTGGTGTGGTGGTAATGATCATGATCGTGGTGGTGATGATGTTACGATCCTGATGCTGCTGATGATGATTTTGATGATGATGCGATGATGATGATGATGATGATGATGATGATGATGATGATGATGAGGATGATGATGATGATGATGATGATGATGATGAGGATGATGATGATGATGATGAGGATGATGCTGACGACACGGATGCTGCTGCTGCTGATGACGATGATGGTGATGCTGATGATGCTGATGATGATAATGATGATGATGATGATGATGATGATGATGATGATGCTGATGATGATGATGATGATGATGATGATGATGATGATGATGGTGGTGATGATGATGATGATGATGATGATGATGATGATGATGATGAGGAGGAGGAGGAGGAGGATGATGATGATGATGATGATGATGATGATGATGATGTTGCTGTTGTTGTTGATGATGATGGAGATGGTGATGGATTCTATGGGATTCTGCTGATCGAACGAACACGATGCCCCATGGAATCGCGCCGCGGGTCATCCTGGCCGCATCGGGCCGTCCCCGAGCCTAGCCAGAACGCCGTGCCCTCTGAGGGCTTGCCTCAAAGGTGCTTCTCTCACAAAATCTTCCGCGAGCTGACCTCGGCACTGTAGCCTAGACTGGCTCGTCGGACCCCCGCGGCGACAGAGCCTGCTGCCACCGCCTTGGTTCTCGCACGACCCGATTCCCGCACTGTGGCTGAGATCCTTCCCAGCCCCACGATCCCCGAAGTGTTCTCGCATGAGTTGATCTCAACCCGTCCGCGGAGAACACGTCCGACCCCCTTCTCGCACGAGGTGATTCCAGCACTGTAGCTAAGAGATGGCTCGCTCGTCGGATGTAGCTGATGACATCGGGCTCGTCCTTCGACTTGTCTGCCCACGTCGGGCGCCGACTCCGCCTCCAGCCTCCCGCGGCCCGTCGGGTGTAGCTGATGGCATCGGGCTCGACCTTCGCCCCGCATGCCCTGACCCCAGCACTGTAGCTGATGACGTCAGGCTCGTCCTTCGCCTGTCGGACTCCCGACTTTCCCCGTAGCGCCAGCGTGTGCTGCCACTGCGCGCGCCCTTTCTCGCACGGACTGCTCCCAGCTCTGTAGCTGATCGTGGCCCACCCGCACTTTCCTCGCAGCGCCAGCTTCGGCTGCCACTGCGCGCCCCCTTTCTCGCACGGACTGCTCCCAGCTCTGTAGCTGATCGTGGCCCACTCGTACTTTCCTCGCAGCGCCAGCTTCGGCTGCCATCGCGGGCCCTCTTTCTCGCACAGGCTGCCCCCAGCTCTGTAGCTGATCGTGGCCCACTCGTACTTTCCTCGCAGCGCCAGCTTCGGCTGCCATCGCGGGCCCTCTTTCTCGCACAGGCTGCCCCCAGCTCTGTAGCTGATCGTGGCCCACCCGCACTTGCTTCCGCAGTGCCAGCGTCTGCCGCCACTGTCTGCCTCTAGCCTCTCGCAGTCCAGCCAGAGCCTGCTGCCACTGCTCGGCCCTCCCGCATGCGCTGATTCCAACGCTGTAGCCAAGGACGTCGGCCTGTATTACGACTGTTGCCCGCTCGTGGAGTCGGGCCAAAGTCTGCTGCCACTTCGCGCACTGCTCGCACACGCTGATTCCAGCGCTGTAGCTGATGAAGGCGACGGGCCCCTGCGCTTTGGTGCCAGTGTGTTGTGAGGCATCACCGGTGCGCGCCAGGAGGAGGAGGAGGAGGAGGAGGAGGAGGAGGAGGAGGAGGAGGAGGAATAATAATCATCATAATAGTCATAATATTAATAATACTAGTAGTAATAGTCAGAATAAGGAAAATAATAATTATCCCAGTGCGACCCTACCTAGAAGTTGGAGCCACTAGGGATGCTGTGCTGTGCTATGCTATGCTATGCTATGTTATGCTATGCTATGCTATGCTATGCTATGCTATGCTGTGCTATGCTGCGCAATGCTATGCTGGGCTAGGCTAGGCTAGGTTAGGCTAGGCTATGCTATACTATGCTACGCTATGCTGCGCTATGCTATGCTACGCTACGCTACGCTATGCTATGCTATGCTATACTTTTGCTATGCTTTTGCTTTGCCTTCGCTTTTGCCTTCACTTTTGCCTTTGCTTCTGCTTTTGCTTGGCACCCAGGGAGCGCAACTGGGGGAACCGCGCGTTTGCTTTCACCTTGGCTGTTGCTTTTGCTTGGCTCCCAGGGGACCGGGGGAACCGCCCGGGGCGATTTCCACTGCCCGGCCCCTTTAAGCCAACAGAGTAAGAACCCTTCTAAGCAGAGCCTAGGTAGGGAATAAGAACAATAAGGAGGAGAAAAACAATAATACGAATAATACTAATTCTACGAATTCTACAGGCTTGCGCCACATTCGCTGACCCCTCTTAAACTACTGCGCCTCCAGGACTGCATTCCACGACGCTTGTCCGATTCCTGGGAGGTTCTTGGGGGCGTTTGGTGGCTCTGTTCGGGCTCCCTGGGGCCTTCTTGGGGCTTGTTGGGGGCTTCTTGAGGCAACCTGAGGGCGTCTTGGGGCCGAAGGCTGGAAATGTGGGTTTGGGTTCCCCCCGTGGACCCCCTTTTGGCGCCGTCTGGGGGCCCTCTGGGGCCATCATCGGGGCTTCTTTGGCGGTCTTGGGACCCTTGTGGGCCATCTTGGAGCTGTCCTAGGGGTCTTTTGGGCCGTCTTGCACGGTATGAAAGCGCAAGAGGCGAATATGTTTACAACATAAGTTTTCCTGAGGGAATGAGGCAATTTTCACTTCTTCGGTGCCTTTTGGGAGGCCTCTTGGAGGCCTCTTGGGGCGTTTTGGAGGTATCTTGGGCCGTCTGGATGCCATCTTGGGCGTCTTGGAACGATCATTTGACGATTCGGGGCCCTCTTGGATCGTCTTGGGGCCCACTTGGAGAATAAAAAATAATGAGAGGAAGAAGAATGTGAATGACTATGCATATGATTATTAATAACAGTCATGCGAATGTGAATAGTAGTACTGGTAATAATGATATGTCTTATAAGAAGAATGCTACGCATACTAATGATAATAGCAATATTAAGAACAATGGTAGAACGGTTTATATTCATAATAATGATAGTCTGGATTGTAAGAATACTGATAATCAGATTACGAATGATAATGATACTAAGGAACAGTAGTGCGAGTAATGAGACGAATCGTACTAATAATGATACCCGCAAGTAATAATAATACAACTAGTAGTAGACTAGTAATACGAGTAATAGTAAGAACACACAATCAATAATAAGAAAACGAGGAGGAGGAAGAGGCGGAGGAGGAGGAGGATGAGGAGGAGGAGAGGACGAAAGGAAGGGAAGAAATTCTGGCGCCTTTGCGTGCGCCACTTTACGGCTACGCCACGGCTGGCGTAGCCGCTCCTTGACGGCAACATGTTTCTTGATGGCGTGCGGCTCCCCGAAGCATGGCCGTTCCGAATTTTGCTTCGGGAACACCCGGGCAGGAGGAGGAGGAGGAAGAGGAGGAGGAGGAGGAGGAGGAGGAGCCCGTAGCCATTTTGGCTCAAATCCGTTGCGGCAAGCTCAGTGATGTGAGTTTTTTGGCATGGGAAGGACGACCCCAACCGTTCTGGCAGTGGGCTTTTCCGCATATTGCGCTGGGGGTTCATCCCCCATATTTTGCGCACTAATGCTTCGAGTGATTGGCCAGTTCCTTTCTCGCTGCTTCCATCGGACGTGATGTGCACATCAAATCCAGAACGGCCAAGGGGAAATGTTGGGCATGCGAGTGTGGATGCCGAAGCAATGTGGTGGATGTGGTTCCATCGTTGTGGCAAGGAGAGACCGTCGCCCATCATCGTTCCACCATGGCGTACTTGTGTTTCTTTGTGTTTGGCGTAAAGCTCTACATCGTGCCCCCGAACTCCACCAGCTCAGCGCCAGCATGATGTACTTCAGTCTGGCCTTCAGCTCCATTCTCATCTGGGCACTCGACCACCGACCATGTGTTCGCTGTCCACATCCTCCGTGGACGCGCGCACGAATGGAACCAGAACTTGTGGGTAGAGACGCTAGAGTCCAAAACAACTTTTGGCATAGTCGAGCACAACAGCATGAGGGCAGCATTCAAGAAGTTGCAGGGCGTCCAACGAGGATACATCTAACTACTCCAGCAGCTGTATGAGGGATAGACGGTTACGGTCAAGACTAACGTCAGCAGCAGGTTTTTCAGCGTCTTCTGGGGAAACAGCAGGGCGACCCGCTCAGTTCCTTACTTGTCAAAGCTTTGCTACAGCAGATCCTACACATATTGGCAAAATAAGGGGAGGGGAGTCCAGCTACGTAGGATTCACCAGTACCTCCGCATTCACCAACTTCCGGTTCGCCGATGACGTGTTCGTGACCACCCAAGCTCTGCCGCGCCTCAGCGCGATGCTCGACGACATCGTGCGTGCAGTGTGACCTCGCGGACTTGCGCTAAACCCTTCCAACACCCAAATATTCCGCATCCAGGCCCGACGGACCGGCAGGGCAAGCTCGCGCAAAGTGCGCATTCAGGACATGAACATCGACACTGGGGTACTCATCGCGACGCGATGGAGACTGAGATGCACCGCCTCGCAAGGGCAGCATGGGCAACGTTCGCTACGCGTAAACAGGAACTGACAAGCAAACATTACTTGCTGGCGTAATGACTCCAGGTTGTCAACCGCGCAGTGACACCTACAGCATTTCACGGAGCAGAGACATGGGCGCTCTCGGGGCCTCTCCGGCAACACTTGCGGCGAACACAGCGACGCATGCTCCGCATGATCATCAGGGCACCGCGGCGACGCACCACCCGCCAAACGACCCGCCTCACAAGGTTCATAAAGGAACCAGCGGCAGCGACGACGCAGAGCAACTCACCCCAACAAGACACGACAGACCGACGCAGCGATAACAACGGCAACAACAATGACGACAACGCGATGGAACCGCGGGGCGTCTACATCCAACGAGCCACGCGGCGCGCAGAGCAGCTCATGCAGCACTACCATGTTTCAAATTGGGAGACGGTTCGCATGCAGAACTCGTGGCGCATGGCATCCAGGGTTTCCAACCACGAGACCGCCAGATGGACGCGGCGTGCGCTCCACTGGCAACCAAGAGAGAACTCACGCCCACGCGGACAGACAGCGTCAATTCCGTTCAACAGAATGGACCCGACCGACCGGCATCCAACGCTCGCGCCAACCGCTGCGAAAGGCAAGCCGAACGACCTCACTTGGGTTCGCCCAGCTCAAGAAATCTGCACGTTGTCGACACTCGAGCATAAATGCATCAAGATTTCGCCGACATTCAAAATCAGGACTTCCTCGTCCTCTCCTCCTCCGTCACAACTTTCTATGTGTTGCGCACTTTCATTATTTTATGCAGTTCCAGTGCGTGTCCGTATGTCTACTGGAGGCCATGGCCGCGCCTATCTGGTCTTCGCAGGCCCGGACAGCTTCCCGTCGTGGTGGTTCGTTCGTTCAGCCCCAGGCTTCAGGATGGACTCTGCCCGCGGAGGTCGTTCAGCGCGGCGGAGATTCCTCGCTTGCAAGAGCTCGTTCGTTCTTTCGCGGCGTTTGGGGGCACCGAGCAAGCCGCATGCTATGGCTCCGTGAACCTGCGGATGCAGTCCGCCTCGCGATCTCCACCGCCTCCGCCGGTCGGGGCGGCGAAACGCGCCGTGGGCCTGGCTCGCGTTGCATTAGATCGCGCCGTTCGAGCAGCTGAAGAGTTGGACAAGAAGCCCAATGGTGCCAAACAGGTCGCGATCACGGCTCGCCAGGCGGAGGCTGAGCCCCCGATGGCGCGGGGGTTCAGCGTGATTTTGGACGGCGGCCAGGTGGATCTTCACGACAATGGACTCTTCGGCCGGGCCAGCGAGGGCGTCGAGTTCTCGGGTGCAGGACGTGCTGCATCGGAGGCCCGGAAGGCTCTGGTGCTCAAAGTATTCAGGGGGGCGGCCATGTCAGCCTTCGGGGCGGCCCAGGAAAAGTCGCCAGCCCGGCGGGCGCGCGGCGGGTCTTCGCCGAGAGGATGCAAGGCTCCAAGAGGCGCCGAGTTGACTCGCCACTGCTTGCGCCAGAGGCACCGATTGAATTCAGAGATGCGAAGCCTGCGGATGGAGGTCCTGGAGCAGCCGTTGTGGTCGCTCCCCGAGATGACGAGGAGGGCCTCGTTATGCCCGTGTCTGCGGAGCAGGCTAAGGCTGACGGGGCTGCCGTCCCAGCAGAGGGCGATTTGTTCGAGGCCACCAAACAAGAGAGCCATGGACCTGATGCAGGTTTGGGCAAGCTTCCAGACATGCAGGGGGGCAGCCAGAGCTGCTGCGACGGCTGGGAACTCAATCGCTTTGTCCCAGAGGTTATGCCATGCTGGGGGGCTACGCCCGCGGGGGGCTCTCCCTCGCTTCGAACGGTTTGGGCCAGGGCGTGGAACCGCATGATTGTTTCGCTTGAGGTGCGAGGGGGGGGGCTGGGCCTGTTGCTTCCAGTCCAGATGCCAGTTCTCTTGTGCCAGTGGCGGCCTTCCACCTCGATGGAGGGCGCCGCCTTCCCGTCCAGACGGGCGTCGGGGATGTCGATGACACTGGGGCCAGAAGCTCCCTCCTCGTCCGTGCGCTGGCTACGTCAGGAACCGATTCGCCCAGCTAGGTTTCGGCGGGCCGGTCATCGCCCCCCCCCCCCCCCTCTCCCGAAATCAGAATCCCAGCGGGGTCCTCGTGATTTGGACTGTCGGCGCCGTCTCTGGGCCATCGGCGCCGGCGGCGCATGTTCAGAGCAGGTGGCGGCGGGGGGGGGGGGGGCGGGCTCGAGAGTGCGACGGGGGGCCAGATGAGGCCGAGGCCGGCTTGCGCGTTGCGCATCCAGGAGAGCCGCGCGCATCCCGATGGGCGCGCGCGGCGCGAGCTGCAGCTGCGCGACAGGGGTGTGCTCGGAGGCCGCGCGCCGCAGCAGGGCCACACATCGCGGTGGACTTGGAGCGTCTCCGCGTGCAGGGAGGGGCGAGTGGCCTCGACGTGCAGACCCCCTGCCGTCTCGTCGTGGCGTTGGTCGTCGCTGTGTTGCCGGGTGGCTGTCTGCTACCGTGGATGTACAACATGCGCGAGAAGCCGATTCATAACGTTGAGATTCTGCCTTTCAGAGAGGATGGAAGCAGTCTGGGCCACGACGGCACGGAGCTCAAAAACCTGTGCTCGTGGCTCGCGCTTATTTCTTACATCCTCGGCGGCGGCCGCCCATCGTGCCCAGCTTGGTCCCCGCGGACTTTGCGTGGCGAAATTCCAGCGTCACGAATCAGTTTCGCGTTAATTGTTTCCACCCACGGTAGCTTCAGCCTGCCCCCCCGCGGAGAACCTCGAGCAGCGCCTGCGCGCGGCCGTCGAGCGGGCCCGCGGCGCCGCCGACGCCTGGCAGGCGGGGCCGCCCCCGGAAGCTGCCCCCGCCCCTGTCGAGCGGCTCGGCTGGGCCCGCCCCCGGCCGCCCCTCTCGGCCCGCCCGGGGGGGCGAGGCCCGCCGGGGGCGGCCCCGCCCGGGCCGAGGGGCCCGCCGCGGGCCCCGGCGTCGCCGCCGCAGCGCCGGCCGATGCGGCGGAGCAGGTCCCGCGCGAGAGGGTCGCCCGGATCGTGGTCTCAGCGTCGCCCCAGCATGCCAGTGGTGCGTGCGCGTCGCCCCAGCATGCCAGTGGCTACGCGCGCGCCCAGGAATCTTATAGCATGCGCGTCGTGGCGGGCGCTTTCTGGCCGCGCCGCTCGGGAAAGGATGTGCTACAAG
>CAUYUJ010014858.1:56303-68803 GCA_963575745.1 Prorocentrum cordatum | reverse complement strand
ACACACACACACACACACACAACACACACACACACACACACACACACACACACACACACACCACACACACACACACACACACACACACACACACACACACACACACACACACACACACACACACACACACACACACACACACACACACACACACACACACACACACACACACACACACACACGCGCACCTCTTTGAACGACCTCCTCCTGCTGTTTGCCCCCAAAGGTAGGCGGGGGCAGGGCGCGTCCCTCGTGCTGCGCGAGCCACAGAATACGAGACCCCTAGCGCTGAAGAATGCTGATGTGAAGATTTTAGCCTCGGCGTGTAATGAGAGGGTGAAGAGACAAGTTGCGAAGCAGACACACCCTGACCAACGCGGTTTTCTAGTGAAGAGAAATTTTTTAGATACTATAACATTGCTTGACACATCGGCACGCGTAGCCAGCATGCACCCTGACGCCTGTTCTCGTCTCCCCTGTCTCCTCTTCCTCGACTTCGGTAGTGCCTTCCCCTCCCTCCTCCAGTCGTTCCTCTGGGCCGTGCTCGAGCGTTGTGGCTACCCGACTGGGCTGCTTCAGTTTGCCCAAGCCACTTATGCCTTTGCGATGTCTCGCACGGCTGTCCTAGGTCAGTTGTGGGAATGCTGCACGATAATGTCTGGTGTGATGCAAGGGGACCCCGCCTCAGGCACCCTGTGGGCCCTTGCGATGGATCCCCTTCTGAGGGACATGCGTTCCAGGCTTCGCAAACATCCAGGATGTGAAATTGGAGCATGCGCGGATGACATCGGTGCGGCAGTAGCTGAATCGCATGCCCTTTCCAGGCTCTCAGGGTTTTTTTTTACGCCGCGGGTTTTCTGGCTGGCCTCGCTTTCAAGATCCCCAAATGTCGCCTTGTCCCCGTCTCTGAGGCCTTTTCCCCCTCTCTCCAAGTGAAAGTCCAGGAGCGACTGGCCAAGCTAGTTCCGCGGTGGCGATCGATCCCGGTCGTAGAGGCTGCCGAATATTTAGGTGTATGTTCTGGCCCTGCTGCGGCGAAACATGTGTGGGCGAGGGCGTTTCGGGGGTGGGTGGGGGTGGTGAGGAGCATCGCTGAGACCAGTGCCCCTCCGTCGGTGGCGCTGTGCATGTACAATTCGCGAGCTGTTTCAAAATTCGGTTACCTGGCGCAGCTGTGCCCGCTACCCAGAGCCATAGCAAAATGTGAGTCCTGGGCATTGCATAAGATATTGCATCTCCCGCCGTTCTCGATCCCGTTGGATCAATTGCTTGCATTGCGTCACGGGTCGAAGCTGAGGCCTCTGTCCATGCAAGCACAGCCGGTGGCTGCAATAATACGGACTGCCAAGTGCACGGTCACGACTTGGAGGCCGCTATGGTCCGAACTTCAGAAGGTAGCGGAGTCGGCCCTCCCGATGAAGATGTGGGTGGCAGACGTCTGGTCGCCTCCCCATTGGCAGTCCCCGCCGTGTGTTCAGGAGCTGGCGAGAGCGGATCGTGGCTTTCCTGGGGTGGCCTCTCTGAGGTCGGCGATCGCCGCGGCCCTCATTGCTTTCGACGAGGCGCAGCGGGCGGACCCTCGTGCCCCTGTGCAGCGCACCCTCGCCAGATCCTTGGCCAGCTCTCTTTTTGTTGAAGACTTCGCCCCGATCATATGGAGGCGCCTGGCCAAATGGGCGTCTCGGACCCCTTCCCGTCGGGCTCGTGCGGGGGTGAGCTGGCCTGCGCTTCGTGATTGCCTTGCTAGCTTTCCCCCTGCGTGGCAAAGTTCGGTCATCAAAACTCTGGTGGGCGGGTGGGCGACGGAGCGGAGGATGACACAGACCGACTGCCGCTGCAAATTCGGTTGCATGGACGCCCTTGACGCGCACGCTCATTATATGGCGTGCCCGTACCTATGGGGAGCTGTGCTCTCAGTGTGGTGGCCCCAGGAGCCCGTCGAAGTGTTTCTTGATCGCCGCCTCGGTCTCGCTCGAGAAATGTCGGAGCCACAGAGGCTGAGAGCGCTCGAGAGACTCATTATAGCGTTTTATTTGTACAATTCGGTCCGTCGGGTCAATGACATCGACGAGGAAGCTTTACATCAACACGCACGAGCTGCGCGATCGCAGTTTCTGCAGCAGGCTGAGCCCAGTGAGGGCTAGAGTGGACGAACTCCTTCCGAGGCTACGTCTGAGGAGCAAGGAGGAGGAGGAGGAGGAGGAGGAGGAGGAGGAGGAGGAGGAGGAGGAGGAGGAGGAGGAGGAGGAGGAGGAGGAGGAGGAGGAGGAGGAGGAGGAGGAGGAGGAGGAGGAGGAGGAGGCTCCTTAGGTCGAGTTCGGGGAGCCCATACTCGCGGCCGAGCCGCGCCGTGGCCAGGGACGCCCTCTCTCGCCTCTTGTGATCAGCGCTGGTAGTGATGAGGATTCCTTGCGTCCTTTCTCGTCGGCCCATCCTCAATCCGTTTCGATGCCCCGCCCCGCTCGAAGAGCCTCGACATGGCCTTCCAAGGCCCCTGCGTCCATCCCGCGCACCCGTGCTATCAGTTCTGACCAGATTTGGCATTCTTTCTGGCAGTCCCACGACTGTACTTGTTTCTGGGAACTTCTTCTTATGCATCGAGGGGGGAACATGAAACCGCGGCAAGGCCAACCCCCCCCAGCACCGACCCTCGAATCCGACCTTTTCCCCCGCACGCGCGCGGACGTTTTCAAGCCCCCCAACCCCCTTGCACGCCAACCCTGGCGTAGGAGGAGGATTGGAGGAGGAGGAGGAGGAGGAGGAGGAGGAGGAGGAGGAGGAGGAGGAGGAGGAGGAGGAAGAGGAGGAGGAAGAGGAGGAGGAGGAGGAGGAGGAGGAGGAGGAGGAGGACGAGGAGGAGGAGGAGGAGGAGGAGGAGGAGGAGGAGGAGGATGAGATGGAGGAGGAGGAGGAGAAACTTCAAGCCCCCCCCCCGCTGCACGCCAACCATGGGGGCGCTTGACCCCCCCCTTCGTCACCCGCGTGTGCCCTCGTCTCTCCCCTTCCCCTAGCTTCCGATATCCCTCGCTCTCTCCTCGTGGATCTCGTGCTCCTGTTTCCCGTCCCCTCGCCACGAGTCTCCACAATTGCCTGCTCCTTTCTCGCACTCCCTGTTTGCCCATTCGCGATAACTGGGCGGGGCCAGGCGGCCAGGTGGTTGAGCATCTGGACGGCGTCGTTGGGCAGACTGTGAGTTGCTTTCCGTCATGGCGCATTCGTTGCCGTTCCGATTCCGCTCACGGCGCCGCCGCAGCGCCACTGAAGGGCCTAGCTTTTAAAAAGGCGAAGAAGGAGGCCGGGGCGGCCAAGGTGGCGGCAGGCAGAGCGGCGGCTGCCCCGGCACAGGCCAGCAGTAGCAGCGGCGCGGTGGCGGCGCCGTGAGCAGAATCGGGACAAGAACGAGTGCGCCGTGCTACCAAGTCTGAATTCGGAAAAAAGGGAACACGCTCCGTCCATTCAGCCAGACATGCGAAGAAAGAGGAGGGAATGGAACGGAATACGAATGGAGGAGAAGCAGGGGGCGTGGGTGGGGCGGGGATGGGGTGAAGCGTCGAGTGGCCGACCCGGCTGGGTTCCCACTGGAGAGCGCGGCGGACCTTGAAGGGGGGCGGACCCCCCCGGGCCCTTCCGCAGGGAAGGGCGCAGATCCCACCCCCCCCAGCCACGCCCGCGGACGCGCCGCGGCCGAACCCCCCCCCCCAGCACGCAGCGAACAGCTCCAACCCCCCCCCCTCGCCACCCCCGCGGACACGCCGCGGTCGGACGGGCCTGGTACGAGGAGAAATCCGTTCCAGAGCGTTCGGGAACGCCCTGGGAGCGATCTGGAACGCCCTGAGAAGGCCGCGGCGCCCGAGACGTCCTCCAGAGCCGCCGGCTTCCAGAGGTTCTAGCTTTATCCTCGCCCGATGATATCCTCGTCCTGGCTTCGTCTTACACGGCCATCCCCCCGGCACTCCAAGGGGAAGCGATCATGAAAAGCGTCAGGAGGGCGAGGAGGAGGAGGAGGAGGAGGCGGAGGCGGAGGCGGAGGCGGAGGAGGAGGAGGAGGAGGAGGAGGAGGAGGAGGAGGAGGAGGAGGAAGAGGAGTTGGAGGAGCAGGACCAGTTTAAACTCAAGAGCCATCGACGATGTTGGAATACACCCTACTTCCAAGTTCCCTCTTCACAGGCCCCTACAACGGTTCATTCCCATTGAGGGAACTGCCTCGTTGGAAGACAAGCGTTTGAAGACTTTGAAGCATGCCAAAACATTGGTCTCGGGATTCCAACGCCACAGATCAACCTGACTGTTGCGTCTTGACGATCCTGGATCGTGCCAGAGCGCCATTCTTGGGATCACCGCGAATCGACGTAACTGTTGCATCCGCAAAATCGGGAATCCTTCCAAAACACAATTTCTGGTACGTAAATCATGGGAATCCTTGAACCTTTTGCAAATGTTATGAACGAATGTGCGCGGCGCTAAGGCGTGAGCCACATATCGAAAAGGAGCCGCCCTCAATCCGTGAAGCTTTCGCATTTTTTCAAAAAACGAATGTGCGCGGCGCAAAGGCGAGAGCCACATTTTGAAAAGGAGCCGCCCTGAATCCGTGAAACTCTTCCAGGTTGTAAAAAAGAATGTGCGCGGCGCAAAGGCGAGAGCCATATTTTGAAAACGGGTTATCTTCGCTCATTGAACCTCTTGCACGATTTTAAGACGAATGTGCGCGGCGCTAAGGCGAGAGCCACATTTTGAAAACGGGTCGCCTTCAATCCGTGGAGCTCTTGTAGATGTTTAGAACGAATGTGCGCGGCGCCAAGGCGAGAGCCACATGTTGAAAACCACCCGCACTCCATGTGTGAAACTGTTGCCCATTTCTTAGCTTTAGAGTCATAAGTGGTGAGGAAATCTCAGGCGAATCGCCCGGCCCGCCCTGAAAACTGGCCTCGGGGTGTGACAGGGAGAAACTATGTATAAGGAAAGGGAATGGAGGAGGAGGTGGAGGAGGAGGAGGAGGACGAGGAGGAGGAGGAGGAGGAGGAGGAGGAGGACCTCCCATCCTCCATCCTACCTATGGTCGTGGTGGTGGGAGCGATCATTGAGGGCGTCAGGGCTGCCTCTGCCGCCGCGAGGGTGCGCTCGGCCCACCTCGCCGCGCTCCACCCTCCGCCCCGTGTATCGCCTGCTCACCCTCGGGTCGACTCGCCCGACGCCTCTCGGTGCGAGCTCGCACCCGAGGCTGACCCCAGCCCCCCCTCCTCCTCCTGGAGGGACGCCCCGCCTCCTCCTCCTCCTCCTCTCCTCCATATTTTCGTCCTTCCCCCGCCCTTCCTCCCCCAGCTCCTTGTCTCCCGACTCCCTCCTCCGCCTCAGCCTCCGCCGCCGCCTCCTCTGTCTCCTCTTTCGTCTCTCACTGCTGCTGCTGCTGCTGCTGCTGCTGCTGCTGCTGGTGCGGCTGCTGCTGCTCTCCGCTCTTCTCGCTCACCCCCTCGGCAATCATCCCCGCCGCCGTCGTCCCCCTGCTTCACTTTCGCCCTGTCGCCCCCAATCTGGAGGGCGCGGAGGGGAGGGGCTACCCGCAACCCGTGGCCGGCATGACTGGCGGGATGGCGATGCCTGCCGGCCAGGTGCTGCTCCCTGGGGCATCTAGCCCTCCCCCTTCCCCCTCCTCGCCTCGGCGGTTGCCAGAGTTGTCCCTGGCCCGAGGTGCCTCAAGCTTCCTATGCTGTTTTGGAGCCCCTGGGGACCTCTGGACCTCGTGAGGGGTGCCCTGGAGGCCGCCGGGACCTCCCTTGAAAATCCTGGAGCACCTTGGGTAAGGGACACCTGTGGCAATACCCGATCATTCTCCCCGTCCCTTCCCCCCCTTCGTTCTCTCTCGCACTCTCCCCCAAATGTCGCGCCTCCCACCAGCTTCTAGGTAGCCTTCCTGAACACATGTCCAGTACATCCACCACCTCCGCACTGGGGGACCAGCCCCTCTCGCTTCCTCCCTCCCCTCCCCTCCTCTTCCCTTTCGCTTCCCCACCCCCTCTCTCCCCTACCCCCCCCCCTTTCCTTCCCCCCTCACTGGTAGCACTGTAAAGCGTGTCCGTGCGAGCACAGAATGCACGCGCCTGGTAAAAGATGCGGCCCAGCCCCGAAAAATGGGACCCCCTGAACATAGCACCGCCCACCTTGCGCCCGTAAGCTCCTCACTATCAAGGGGGGCTGGGCACGACATCAACCTCGCCTTCCAGGCGAGGGCCCTCCAACGGGGTTCAAAACCGACGGGCTGGCATAACCCAGAATTGCCAGATGAGCCCACCACGGGGATTTAAAATCCTCCTCCTCTTTATTCCTCAGCCCGCCCCACCGTGCGCTCTATCCCCCATGGGGGGGGCTTGGCTTAACGGTATGGCCGTCCAGACCGTTACGAGTCACGTCGCAGTCACCCCAGGTGGGTGACTCTGGAGAAGGTGAGGGCGGTCCCTGGCACACATCCGCGCTGCAGCTTCCGACGCTCACTGCTGACGCGGGGGGGGGCACTCGCCCCTGCCAGGGAGCCACCTCTTGTTTGCTGCCTCACTCGGTCCTGTTCCGTGAGGCAGAGCTGCAAGAGTTTTGTGCCCCTCCCCATGCTATACCCCCCACAGAGATTACAAAAAACAATTGGCATGTTCCTCCTATCAATCCACCCCATGCTTAGGGAATGGTGAAGGGCTCGGCGCTTGTTAATTGCCTCTGTGAGGGAGGGGGGGTACTCTTGTGAGCAAGCCCTCCTGCATTGAAGAGTGACCTTTTTCAAACATGTGGTACATCGATAACCCTTGCCAGTCCAAGTGAGCGAGTGGGTAGAAACAAACGGGCGGGGTGGAGGGGGTCGAGGAACCTTGGACAAGGGACCAACATACTCACGCGAGGGGGGCCAGCTGGCCAGAACCCTCCCTGCACCTGTCACGAGCTCGACATATTCTTCCAGGGCCAACGTGCAGTCCGCAAGGGAACCTGGATTAACGTCGTGCTTCCCGGCGGCCTCCTTAGCTAGAGTGTCCGCCATCCGATTTCCTAGGATTCGATATCGGTCAGGATCGCTAGCCTCATCTTCAAAGTTGCGGTGGGCTTTGACATGTGAGAGCGACAGCCATGGCCCCGGCGTGGCATGAGCCAGAACCCTCCACTAATGACTAAAGAGGGTGGTGCCCTTGAGGCTGAGGGCCGGCTGAGAAACTCCGCGGAAGAGAGCCTTGCAGTCCACCGCAAACTCTGGGGACTGCTCCAGATCAGAATGGAGCCCCGCCGCTACGAGTCCAGAGTGCTCACAATGGACAGCATGCTGAGGTAGCACTCGGGGCTGATGGGACGACACGGCGCGGAGAAGGTTGCCATCATCATCTATCTGGCACGCTGCCAGGCCCCCGCGCTCCAGCATATCAAGCCCGGGGTTCAGGCACGAGCCATCTACAAAGGTGGCCCTACCAGGGTCAAACTGAAATTTGTCACCAGGCCCCTCCCCATCTCTATAAACGAATTCCCAATCAACCACCGGTGGGTCGATATCGGGGACTGCCAACCACAGATGCGCGAAAAGTGGGTGGCTGGGACCTGCTGCAACTGCTCGGGGCTCTGCCACAGCTACGTTTGAGGCGAAGGCCTACCTCATTCCTTTAGTCCAGGATCCTGAGGTTCTAGGCGCTTGGCAGGCTCAGGAGTCTGTCGGCACGACGGTCCACGTAGACGACATGGGGCTTTTCTCGTGGAACACCCTCATAGAGGATTGTGTCACCAACATGGTCGAGCTCGCCACTCGCATGTGCCAGGGTCTGGAGAAGCTCAACCTCTCCCGTGCCCTCCAGAAGGTGTGTTCCACTGCCTCGTCGGCTAAGTTGCTGGATGTGGCTCGGAAAAGTTTGCTGGCGGACTTGTTTGGGACAGGAGCTCACTCTGCTGTCAACTTGGGGATCGACTTCTCGGCGGGGAAGGCGAAAGCTTCTAAGTCAGTGGCACGGAGACAGATGGGCCAAGGCACGAGGTCGCATCAGAAAGCTCCGAGCGATCAAGCTGAGCACCGGGACGCGCAAGGGCAAGAGCATCAAGCATCGTTTCTTTCGTGCGTCTGTCCAGTCAGGTCTTGCTTTCGGCGGGAAGGTCCATGGGTATACACCTTCCCGCCTCACTCTTGCCTCCTCCTCCTCCTTTTTGGAGGACTTCGGTGACGGGCCTACCAAGGAGGCCGTGCTGGCCTTCCGTGCAAAGGTCGGTGAGATCCAGATGGCGGGCATAGGTTCCTCGCAGAAGATCGAGGCGGCCGAGAAGGAGCCGACCAAGCAGCAGGCGGCCATCCGCCAGCAGAACGTTGACGAGGCCAAGAAGTACAGGGAGCAGGCGGAGGAGCTCCAGAAGCATATGCTCCAGCAGATGGGCCAGCTCCCAGCCTCCGCAGGCAGCTCCAGAGGAAGCGCAGAGCTGATGCTGACGGGCATGCGGCGCCTGGCCTGGACGCGCCTTGGCGGAGGAGGCCAAAAGGGATGCTGAGGCAGGCCCTGCTTCCGCGGCCGAGGTCCCAGAGGCGGCCCAAACGAGCAGCCCGGAGGAGCAGCAGAGGCGGCGCGATTCCCAGCACATCTTCGCCGCGAAGGTCAAGGCGGAGCGGCTACCACCGCCAAGGGCAAGGCAAGCGGCAAGCATCCTGATGCGGCTGCTGCTGATGCTGCTGGTGCTGGTGGAGCTGCTGGCGCACACGGAGGCAAGCCTGCAACCGCTGCTGGGTCAGGAGCCGCTGCGTCGAGAGTTTGGCGGCCAAAAGGCGTGCAGCGGCCCAGCTGCGCCAGCCAAGCGACCTGAGATACTTGGCCAGGAGGCGGGCAATCTCAGCAACCTGAAGACGACAGACGTCGACGAGTGTCTTGGGATCCGTGTGGCGGCCGCGTGCTCGACAAGGTGGCGCTGGCCACTGAAGGGTGCAACGAGTCGACCGCCGAGGGGGCGGCGGCCGTCCAGCGGCGACAGCCCCGCTCAGTGCGCCGCGGACGTGGGCGCGCAGACAGGGCTGGAGCGGCTGCAGCGCCGCCCCGGCAGGAGAGTGCGCCCGCGATGAGGGTGCAGCCCGCGAGCGGCTCAGGAGGCGGCCCCCGCCGCGCACCGCGGCGCTTTTGCAGCGCGTGGCCGCTCGGAGCACGTCGCCATTCAGGGGCCGTCGACCTTTCGCCCTGGGTCGCGTCCCGGGGCGGAGCTCGGCGGCGGCCCCCGTGCAGGGAGAGTCTCCGAGTGGCCGCGGACGCGCTGGCGGGGCAGTTTCGAACCCCTGGTTGCCTTGTTGGCCCTGCCACGGAGGGGGTGCCCCTTCCACCCGTTCGGGGGTCTTCGCCCTTTCGCCGCGGGCGGGAGCCGGGGGCTGAGAGGGAAGGGGGCCTCAACCGCGGATGACCTTGTGGCGGTTGGGCAGGGCTTCGAGACCGCGCCTCTCGGCCCCCGCGCGTGCGCGAGCGGCTCGCGGTGGTTACGGTGCTTTTAAGGAGGGAAGGGGCGAGGTGAAAAGGCGGTCGGGCCCCCGATGCTCGCAGTGTTTGGGGCGGGGGCCCCGTCACCCCCCTCTCACCTCCGCCGCCCCCCCCCGGTTTCTATTGGTGACTCGTTCCCATCGCAGAGAGGAGGAATCAAGTTCCTGGGAGTGGCAGGTGCCCGCCTCCCATAAACAGGGCAATCACCGTCGCCTCGTTCATCCCCCTTTACCGCTGTCGCACCGCTATTAAAATTTGAGGGAGGGTTTATTGCACTATCGCTGGTGCGTCTTGGGTTTGTGTTGGCCTCCTTTTCCTCCTCCTCCCCCTCCTCCTCCTCCTCCTTCTTCCTCTTCTTCGTCTTCTTCTTCTTCTTCTTCTTATTTTTCTTCTTCTCTTTCCCTCTGCGCTGCAGCGTCGTCGCCTGGCGCGCGCCCGCCCGCGAACGCCCGCCCGCGAACGCCCGCCCGCGAAGGCGGCCCGGTGCGGCCAGCAGAGGCTTGTTTTCCCCTTCGATCTGGGTCCGGGCTTGCGGCTCGCAGGCCGGTCGGGCTTTACCTCCGTGGTCCGTGTTCGACGTTTTTCTGTTTTATTGGACTCATATGCGCTTTTGGTCGATTGCGGCACGCTGGCGACCGTGATCTGAGTTGAAGCGTGCCCCGGCCAGTAGCAGAAACGTGCAGTCGCAATCGATGACAGCATAGGTGATGTTCCCAAGGGTACCCTTACATGGGCTTACAACGGGCTTGCGCCCTTACCGCGCATCCTTGCTCTAGTTTTGATTGTATTCCAGATGGCAGGATCGACTCGAATCTTCTCTCCCCCCGCCTTCCCTCTTGCCGTCGGCAGGGTGGACGGTGGGGGCCTGGGTGGTTGTGGGCCGCCGGGCAAAGCGGGACACAAGTACTGGCCTGCGTGGCTTCCGAGCGCAATTCTCCATCCCTGCTGCACCCCAGAGGAGGGGCCCCAGACGGCGCTGCGCGGCACGACGCTGCCTCCTGCCAAGCCGATCCGATCCTGCTGTCGGGCGCCGCGCTCCGCAGCAGGTGCCCGCCGCGGCGCCCGTGGCCGCGCCGCCAGCGGCGCTTGGGGCCGAGGAGGGCGGCAAGGACTGGGGCGTCGGCCTCGGAGCGGCCCGGCCCGGCCTCGTCCTCGTCTCCGTTCGGCGGTAGCGTTCGGGGGTTCGTGGAGGCAGGTTACCCCAAGGTGGGGTCAGGGAGCATACCCAGCTCGAGAGCCACACGTCCTTCTCTTACGCGGCCCGTGTTTCGGGACTTCCCCACGGCCCACCTCCTGCCCCTGCCCCACAGTTGCGTGCCCCCGAAACGGAGGAGGAGGAGGAGGAGGAGGAGGAGGAGGAGGAGGAGGAGGAGGAGGAGGAGGAGGAGGAGGAGGAGGAGGAGGAGGAGGAGGAGCTGGAGGAGGAGGAGGAGGAGGAGGAGGAGGAGGGTTGCCTGGTACGGGCCGTGGCGCCCAGCAGCCTGCTCAAGAAAGGGTTGCCTGGTCCTGAGATCGATGCTCGGGCCCTGTGACCACAACCGGCCGACGGAGAGAGCTCCCGGCGACAGCGGTTGGGAGCGCCAGTGCTGGCGGCATTCTGCAGCCTGGCCTCCGCGTCCGAGGGTCGGCTCGGGTCGATTTGAGGTTCGGAGTTGGAGGTTTTCGATTTGCTCCGATTTTTGTTCTCGGTCGTTTTCCAGCCTCGGGGTGCCCTTCAGCGGCCGAGCGCCCCGAAGGGCCGCCGGAGAGCCGAGCGGGGACCCGGAAGCCAAGGGGCAACGCCAGGGGGGAGCCGTGGATTCCCGATCGCCCACCGGCCGCCGCCAGGGGGCCCGATAGCTCCGCCCCCCCCGCAGGATCGGGGGAGCGTAAGTAAGGAGAGGAAAAAACACACAGACACAATTAATCCTCGATTCCCAGGAAAATATGGGAAAATATGGGAATTGGGGGAGAAGACAAAAACCCAGAAAATATGGGAAAATATGGGGACTAATTTTATTTGTGTGTATTTATTTGTGTGTCCTAATTTCCCTTTAGTAAGACCCGGGTTTGCCAGGACTCGGGCTCGCCATCGTTTTTTGACGACCGCGCCTCGGATTTTGACGAGGAGGAGCTCCGTGGGATGTCTGCAGCGGGAGGCCTCGTCAGAGTGCAGGCTCGGCCTCGTAGTTTTTTTGACGACCTCGTCGGGGATTTCCGAGTCCCCTGTACCCGGGTCTTACGCCCCCCTGACAGGAGCGTGCGGATTCGCCATCGGGGGCCCTACTGCCGATCTGCCGGCGATGTGTCGCCGGTTCCAGGTCGATGCTTTCCCCCCTTGGCTGGTCCCGCCCGTGACGTTGCCCCTCAGCCCGTCTTCGTCGTCGTCGTCGTCGTCGTCGTCGTCGTCGTCGTCGTCGTCGTCGTCGTCGTCGTCGTTTGTCGAGGGCGTCGTCGTCGTAGGGCGCTCCGCGAGCGACCTCGTGGTCGAGCGAAGGGCGGCTGGCCTCGCGCTCGGGGGGGACAGGGTCGCTTTGCAAGCGGCCCCTCTTGATCGCGGAAGAGGGTCGGCTGGCCTCGCGATGCGTGGGGGCAGGGCGCTCCGTGGGCGGGGCTGGGGCCTTGTGTCGGGCATGTCCTCCTACAGGCGGATTCGGGAAGATAAACACTACCCATCGGTCGTTGAAAGTAGGATTCCCAGATTCCAATCCACTGTGAGCGCCTTCCTACTTCAGTGATCGAGTGGCTTGACCCATCCCGTCCTCCTCACGGGGCGGGCGGACACCCAATCCACTCTCGACGCCTTCCTACTTCATGTCTCTACCTGCTTCTTCCGACCGATGGGTAGTCAGCACTAGGCAAAAGAGCATGACAAATATTCACCATAATATGTTTTTTACTATCCTTGAGTGCTCCTCCTGTAGAGGGACATGCCCGACCTAAGGCCCGTCGTCGAGGGAGAGGAGGGGCCAGCCGCGCGCTCGGTGGAAGGCCAGCGGTGTGTGTGTGTGTGTGTGTGTGTGTGTGTGTGTGTGTGTGTGTGTGTGTGTGTGTGTGTGTGTG
>CAUYUJ010014858.1:34806-56203 GCA_963575745.1 Prorocentrum cordatum | reverse complement strand
GAGGAGGAGGAGGAGGAGGAGGAGGAGGAGGAGGAGGAGGGCGCTGGCGGCGGGGGCGGGGGCCGGCCCTCCGTCGGGCATGCCGCTCTGCAGGAGGAGTGCTCCAGAATTCACCACCCACCAAACCACCCCAACCCAACCCGAAGGCCCAAATGTGTCCTCGATTTCCAGTGGGGGGGGGGGTCGAGGAACATTGGAAAAACACATGGAGTCCGTACCCCCCCCAACCCGAAATTCGGGTCAAATTCGGGTCTTCGGGTTGGGTTGGGGTGGCCTGGTAGGTAGTCAAGAATAGCAGAGCAATAGCCAGGTGCCGATGTTTCGTGCTCCCCTGACTATGTCTGACAGCTTTTCCCTTTGTGCTCCTTTTCTTCCAGGGAGTCCGCCTGTACAGTCGGGGCCCTGGAGAAGGAACCCTTTTCGTTGGGGAGGGGCTCGGTGTTCCTTGATTGTTTCGCAGCTTGCCTTGGATTTTCTTCAGGTTTTCGATACGAAATCGAAGTTCAACTCATGGAAAAAAGGGGCCTCGTTCCTTATTTAGGGTTCCTTAGGTCAGCGCCCCGACTGTAGGAGGACAGGCCCGACCCAAGGCCAGCCCGCTTTCCTTTGTCTCTGGCAGTGCCCGCGCGTGGTTGCCACTGCCCGCCCGGTCTGGGCGGATCTAGGTGTAACTGTCGCGCTGTGTCGGACAAGCCGCTTAGAGAGCCACCCTCCACGAGACGCCCTGTTGATCGCATTTGTGGGCGTGTTGTTTAGTAGGATGAGCTTTGTCAGAAGCCGACGGAAGTAAAAGTTTCCCCGAAGAATTTGGATAGAGGTCGACGGCGATGGCCCCAGGTTCCTGGAGCTGGCCGTTTCGGGAGGGAAAATCCACCGCCACCGAGTCGCCACACGCCCGCCCAGCGGCTGGCGATGCACTCGCTCCTTTCCCTCTTCTTCTGGTAGGGAGGAAGGGGGGGACGAGGAGGAGGAGTCACCCTGGGGGAGCAGGAGCACGAGGAAAAGGAGGAGGGGGAGGAGGAGGAGGATGGGGAGGAGGAGGGGGAGGAGGAGGAGGAGGAGGAGGAGGAGGAGGAGGAGGAGGAGGATCAGAGTAAACCCAGGATGCATCGACGAGGCTGCGATACGCCCTCCCGTGCCGAGTCCCCGCGCAAGTCCCTGCAGGCACTCCTCCCCACTGCGGGAGGCGCCGCCCCGGGACGACGAGCGACCCGTGGGCCCGCCACTCAGGCAAGACGCCGCTCTGTAAAGGACGTTTTTCCGTACGTCCAGGTACGGCAGGTTTGCGTCGTGTCGACCAGCGGCGACCCCAGCGCGGACGTTCAACCCTGAACGCCGCGGGCGACCCAGAATCGTTCGATGTGGAACGGTTTGGACGTTTTGGAAACGGCCGACCGTTCAAGGTTGAACGATCCCCGCGGTGTCAGAAACCAACGCCGGGGTCGGCACGACGCGAACCTGCCGTAGAGGAACAGCTGGTCCCGGGGGGACTCGTCCCAGCACTGCGCCACGGATGTACAGAGGGGCCACCTCTTCTCCCTGTAGGTGAGCTGGGCACCCTGGGCCGGATCCAGCAGGATGATCAAGGTGCAAAAAGGGCTGTCCGTGCTTCTAGCTTTCAGTCGGGCCTGTCCCTCTGCAGGAGGAATACCCAAAGATAGCCAAACATAGCAGGCGGATGTTTTGTTTTTCGCCCAAGCTCCGCCTGTAGGGGGACATTCAGGAGGGAAAAAAACACACAGACACAATTCATCGTCGATTCCCCAGAAAATATGCGAAAATATGGGAAGTGGGGGGGAAGACAAAAACCCAGAAAATATAAGAAAATATGGGGCATGACATGATCGGCGCGGCGCTCAGGTGGTCGTCTAACTCTGAGAACATGACCGGCCCTCCCTCCGTGTAGTCTCTCAAGTTGATTTCAAGCTTCAGGAAAGTGAGCTCCTGGCCCAGCCTACGGACACGTGTGGTGGTGCGACAGGATCTAATTTACTTATTAGTGGGAGGGGTGGATGAGGAGAAGGAGGAGGAGGAGCAGAAGGATTGGGGAGCAGAAAGACGACGGAAGAGGTGGATGATGCGGAGGAGGAGGAGGAAGAGAGGACGACGAGGACGACGAGGATGGCGACGACGATGATGCTGCTGCTGATGATGATTGTGATGATGATGATGATGCTGCTGCGGATGATGATGATGATGATGATGATGATGATGATGATGATGATGATGATGATGATGATGATGATGATGATGATGGTGATGGTGATGGTGATGGTGATGGTGATGGTGATGGTTATCGGTGATGATTGATGGTGATGGTGATGATGATGATGATGATGATGATGGTGATGGTGATGGTGATGGTGACGATGATGGTGATGATGATGGTAATGGTGATTTTGATGATGATGGTGCTATTGATGATGATGATGATGATAATGATGATGATGATGATGATGATGATGATGATGATGATGATGATGATGATGATGGATGATGGATGATGATGATGATGATGATTGATGATGATGATGATGATGATGATGATGATGATGTTGATGATGGTGATGGTGATGGTGATGGTGGTGATGGTGTGGTGATGGTGATGGTGGTGATTGTGATGACGGTGATGAGGAAGAGGAGGAGGAGGACGAGGAGGAAGAGGAGGGAATGGTAGCAGAAGGACGAGTAGTGGTAGGAAGGGGAGGAGATGATAAGGAAGAGACGGGGGAGGAAGAAGAGGAGGGGGAGGAGCAGGATGAGAAGGGAAACGAAGTAGGAAGCATGAGGCGGAGGGAGGGGGGGGGAGAATCCGAGAGGGGTTCGAGTTATTAGGGAAGAGTTGAAGAAGGTGGGTGGGTGGTGAGTGGGGAATCGGAGGAAACGGAGTCTACACCAGGCGACGAGGTAGATCGTATAAGAATGTCAAACCGCGAGATGGCATTGGCATGCGCTGAGTGTGGGTTTGCGGCGGAGATGTGCAATCATGCAGTTGATGCTGCCAAGTCTCTTGCATATTTACTGATCTACTGAATAGGGAAAGGCGTTTCCCATAATCAGTAAGCGTATTCAACGCTGTGTTATTCTTCAAACATGCGCAAATCGCTGACGTATGAGAATTCAATTGCCATTGGAACAACACATGATACGATATATGCTACATGGTAACGTGGTGTTTCAGAGGATGGAGATTGGTTTGGAACCTCTTAGAGATCAATCGGATATTGGTTTCTGGAAGCGATACGGATGCGGTGATTTGGTTGCATTGCCCGATGATGACCAGCGACCAGTGAAAATAGTGAAGGGGAAGGACTTGGTGTGGACTGAATCTGTGAATTTGGAAAAACTGTGTGGCATGATCATACGTACACTGCTTCTCTCCGAACTGCGGGCAGCCGTAGGTCAATGCAATATGCTGGGTCACAGCGGCAACAAACTTATGTGCAGTTGGGCCAGACCACACGCAAACGGTACTTCGACATCGTGTGCGATTTCAGGCAAGGTCATCAAATGTCGCCAGTGTTCTTCACAATCATATTGCGGAACCGCATTTGAAGCTAAAGGAAGGTAGAACACGAAATTCTACGGATGTATTGTTGGAAGTATTCGCTGGGAGAAATGCCGGATGGTGTGCGCGGCGTTCGCTGACGGTATCTGTCCTGCAGAGTCCAGGCAAGCGATAGCTAGAATTTCGGAGGATCTCCAAGAAGTGTACGTTCCATCATTCGTTTGATTTGACTTGGAGCACTGGTAGACGCAGCGTGCGTCGTGTGGGGATGGACGCTGGCCCGGGTCAAAATCAAGGGTGGGCCGGAGGAATGCGGCCCCGTTGCCACTTGCACGTCGGGGGGGCAAGGGGATGGGTACATCGATAGCGATGGAGTGGCGTAAGGCACTTGAATTTGAGGCGAGAGTTGGATGGGCTAGCTTTTCCAGCTTATCTGGGTTACCAAGCAAACAGTGCACATGGACAGCGAAACGATTGCATGTGTCCAGTACGAGCGCCGAAAATCATAGTGGAAATAGTTTGTTGCCCACCACAATACCAAGAGCGTCCGAATATCCATGTTGCGACGCATTGTGTTGCTTGGGGGGAGCCATAACACAGGCATGCGGAGGGCGACGCAAATCCAGTGAGGCAGGCGTGGCAACCTGGAAGGAGTCCGCTTTTACGGAGCAAATGCCAGCGGGCTTAGAAGAGTGTTACTATGTCGCCAGCGAGGTTGGCTCCAAAGACAACGTAATGGCGCCAATAATTGCCAGGCTGTCGAATCAATCGTAGGGGAGCTTCGGCTTGGCCCGTCGCGTGTCGACAGGGGCTTTTCGTCCGATGGGAGTGTGGCCTCGTGTCTTTTGTCGCAGACGCAGGGTGGGAGTCGTGGGGCGAGATAAGCCAAGTTGCTTGGTCATGAGTATATGTGTGTGTATATATATAGTTGGTGGGGAGAGGAGGGGGACGAGGAGGAGGACGAGGAGGGGGAGCAGGAGGAGGAGGAGGAGGAGGAGGAGCAGGAGCAAGAGGAGGAGGAGGAGAACGAAGAGGACGAGGAGGAGGAGGAGGAGAAGGAGGAGGAGGGGATGATGATGATGATGATGATGATGATGATGATGATGATGATGATGATGATGATGATGATGATGATGATGATGATTATGATGATGATGATGATGATGATGATGATGACGATGTATATGATGATGATGATGATGATGATGATGATGATGATGATGATGATGATGATGATGATGATGATGATGATGATGATGATGATGATGATGATGATGAGGAGGAGGAGGAGGAGGAGGAGGAGGAGGAGGAGTGAGGACGAGGATGAGTGATTAGCTTCAAAGGGCGCGATGTCGTTTCCGATCTTTGCCGTTTCAAATCTGCCTCCAGCCCAGCTTTCCTGTAGGCCAGCGTGTTGGGCGCGCCTGCCGCTTTCCTTGAGTCGCCTTGGGGCGGCGGCAGGCCTTGTCGTTCTTGCGTTGGAAGCCGAAGATTGCTGCCTGATGAAAGGTGCAGGGCGTCAACGACCTCACAGGGTTGCGAGCCAACGCCCTCTGGGCCTTCGCCGTCCTTTTTTTCTACCCTAGCCTTCATCTCCTCCACTTCCTCCTCCCTCTCTCTTCCATCCCGTTCTTCCCCGTCGCGAGGTTCATTTGAGCGAGTTTCTCCGTCACGTGAGCTCACGTCATCCTGACCGCTGGCGCGAGATGCATTGAGGCTCCGACCGCACTTCTTGACGCAGCTTCTGGGGAACCGCAGGCGTCCGCTCAAGTCGGCGACGCACTCAAAACCAGCTTGTTGGGCGTGGGAGGCCCTCGCGAGCGACATCGGCTTGGGACGCCCCGGGGTGATTCGAAACAGCCCTGTGATGCGTCAAGGCGCCGAGATGCCTCCAGGAGGCCCCAAGACGCCCCACCTGCAGAGCTCCGCCGCCGCCGCCGCCCTCCTCATCCTCCTCCTCATCCTCATCCTCATCCTCCTCCTCCCCCTCCTCTTCTTCCTCCTCCTCCTCCTCCTCGTCCTCCTCCTCCTCCTCCTCCTCCTCCTCCTCCTCCTCCTCCCCTCTCCTAACGAAGCCCCAAGACGTCACCAGCAGAAATCACAGAAGTCATCGCCGAGAGGACCCAAAGGCGGCCCGACCGTGCCCCGCGAGGAGCGGCCTCCTCCCCCAGTGGCGCAGGCTGGAGGGCCACAGTGGTTGTTTCATTCCGGCTCGGCGGATCCCAACACGTGGGCCTGCCCGCGGATGCCCAATTCCCTCCTCCCCTCTGCTTCTCCTCCTCCTCCTCCTCCTCCTCCTCCTCTTCCACGTCCTCCTCCTCCTCGTCGTCGTCGTCGTTCTCCTCCTCCTCCCTCCCTCCCTCCCTCCCTCCCGCCCTCCCTTCCTCCCTCCCTGCATCCTCCTCATCCCGTCCGTAGCCATTTTGGCTCAAGCACTGGCTCGAGGCTTGTCCGTAGCAGTCTTGCTCTCGGATGGGGCTTCGGCGAGTCTGAGTCCCGCGCCTTCTCGTGGCGCCATGGGGGGCGACGTGGCTACCGCACGCATGAGTGCGGCTTTCGCGTCGGCGAAGCAGGGCGAATTCGGGCGAGTGCGATTTCGGCCTGGCACTGCAGCTTTATTGGCACAACTTGTAATGTGTTCGCTGCTGTTTTCAGGTATTCATTCCTTGCTATGGCAGTCTCATGGCGCTGTGCTGTCGGGCTTCTGTTGTACCTTGCTGGGAAGGGGCCCGGGGTACCCAGACGGTATGTGCTGAGGATTCAGTTCGTGCCGTTCCATACATGCTGAGTGTGTATTCCATACCTTTGGATACATTCGCTGGGAGTTTCTTCAGTCATGTATTGTTTTGTTTTCCTGGCGATCAGTTTGTTGGTGTTGCTCCATTCCCTTTCCCCATGGCTCGCGGGGTACCCTTCTACTGTGTCGGGGTGAATGCCAGGAGTGCCCAGGTTTGCTTGGATATGGTCTTGGCAGGCTGTTTGTTCGTGTTCATGTGGAGTTCAACAACACCTCTCTCGTGTGCTGTCATTGAGTACCGTGCATCGTGCCACGTCCGTATTATCAGCTTTGTGGGTTTCGCGCTCGTTGGTGGATTGGGAGGTGGTTTCTGTGATGTGGATGTGGCGCCGTGGTTTCTTATGAATTCCGCCTCTGCCTAGGCGCTCCGCGTGGGCTTCATCTTGCTAGTTCCATCAGCCGTGGCGTGCTGCTCACAGAATTCGATAGGTGTCTGCTCTTGGTGGCTTGGCTTCGGAGAAGCGAGCATCATTCGGGAGCGGAAAAGAGGGGGGTGATGACTAGGGGGGGGTGGATTTCATGGCGCGGGCCATGATTTTTCCGCAGATTTCATGGCGCCTCTTCTTATTCTATTGCGTCCCAGGCCCCCCCGCTGGGCCGCGCACATGCCGCCGGTCATGATTTGCACCCCCCCCTCTTGGACACCCCCCTCTTGGCCGCTCCCGAATCATGGTGGAAGGATTTATCTGGCGGTATCACGTTCGTTTTCGCCGTGTTCCACAAGCTTTTCGGCTGGCTCCTCGGGCGGGCCTCCTGTTCTTCTTCGCTTCGGCTCGGCGCGCATCGAGTTCAGGGGGTGGCGCGCTATCCATGTCACTGCGTGATGGAAGAATCCCTAGAACCCCTCCACCTCCTACTGGTCTTCCCCTGATTCCTTCGTCCTTCCCTCCTCCTCCGTCCCCTCGTCGTCGTCTTCGCCGTCGTCGTCGTCGTCGTCGTCGGCGTCGTCGTCGTCGTCGTCGTCGTCGTCGTCTTGTGTTTTTCCATTCTCCGGCTGACGAGGTCCTGACTTCCAACTTGTCGTCGAGGCCCTCAGCGACATCGAAAAGGACGCGGCGAGGAGGAGGAGGAGGAGGAGGAGGAGGGGGAGGAGGAGAAGGAGGAGGAGGGGGGAGAAGGAGGCAGGAGGAGGATAATCCTGATGGCCCTCTGTCTGGGGGGTTGTGTGCGTCGGAGGGCTGGGTATGTCAAGTGACAGTTGCTGTCTGTGCTCAGGGTACTCCTGTAGAGTAGGCATCCTCCCGGCTACCTCTCCTCTGATCTTCTGAACACCTCCAGCATGTTTCACATGGAGCGGTGCTCGAAGAGCTTGGTCTCGCCTTTCGGTTTCAAGAAGAGGTGGTTTTCGTCGACCCCTCGAGAAGTAGTTCCCCGAGCACGTTCAGGATTTAGGGGCTCTTGTTTTTCTCGAGCAGTGCTTGCAGTCAGGGGCTCCGACCTCTCATCCTCCAGTGGTTGGGTTGGCATGCCGAGGTCCCGCCCGCTGGGCGGCCGTGGGCGTCTCGTGGTCGTCCCGCGCCCTGGCTGGGCCTGTCGAAGTTTCGCCCTGGGGACGGCCGCTGGCGCCCCCCTCCCCCCTCCCCCCTCCCTCCCTCCTCCCCTCCCTCCCTCCCTCCCTCCCTCCCTCCCCCTCCTCCCCCTCCTCCCTCCCTCCCTCCCTCCTCCCCCTCCCTCCCCCCCCTCCCCCTCCCCCCCTCCCCCCTCCTCCTCCCCCCTCCCCCCCTCCCCTCCCTCCCTCCTCCTCCTCCCTCCCCCCCCCTCCCCCCCTCCTCCCTCCCTCCTCCCTCCAGCCTTCCGCGCCCAGCGTGTGGTGGGCGGTGCTGTCGAGGTTTTGCCTGCTGGGCCACGCACGCGCGCCCGCAATGGCCAGGCCTGGTGCCGTGACTTCTCTTCTTCCTCGGCGCGCGCGAAGGTCGGCGGCGAGCGAAGGGGGGAAGCGAGAAGGAGAAGGCCTCCTCAGAAGGCAACGGGACTTCTCAGAAGCCCTCGCGCCTTCTGAGAAGTTTTTTCTGTCTTCGGAGAAGGCTTAGAAAACTTCTCAGAAGGCCGGGGGGCTTCCGAACCCTCTGAGCAGGTCTTCTCCTTCTCACTTCCCCCCCTCGCTCGCTGCCGAGAAGGTTCGGATGCAACTCCTGGGAGGTCAAATTCTGATTTTGCCCTGGTCGGAAATCCGGCTTAATCCGGCTTAATCCCGGTCAATACGGCTTAATCCCGTTGCTCCCGCGTAATCCGGCTCAATCCTGCTTAATCCGAGGCCCATTCCGGCGTAAAAGCCCCCCCCACCCCACGGGGCTTAATCCTTCTGACTCCTCCCGACGCACACCTCCCAGTAGTTGTTCCTGACGAAGGACAATCGGCTGGTCTTGTGACTCCGAAGCCCAGTCCCGACCTGGCTGCCGACGTGAGGCCATGAGCACTTTTCTGTTCCACAGCTTTCTTTTCTCTCATCGTGCGCGCGGCATGGCTAGATGCACTGCGAGGTGCTGAGCTCTCGATTGTGGATCCACTGTCCAACTGGAGGCGGCTGCTGGATTTGGTCAGCGGTGACGGTTGTGAGTGACCGCCCTCCCGGGTCTGGTTTTTTCCCAGGCCCACGGGTTTCAGCGAAACCCGCAGGTACGCCGAAAACGCGAGCGGGGAGGGGCCCGGAAGCCTCCCGCGCGGGAGGGGCCGCGTGCGGCGTGGGGGGGCGCCCTGACCGCAGCCGTCCCCGCCAACGCAACCGGCCTTCCGACCGCGCGGCCCCGGAGAGGCCTGGCCAGAGCGACTGGCGTTGCCACGGCGGCGTGCTCGGTCGACGCCGCGCGGGCCTTGGGCCCTGGCTTGCGGAGCCTTCTCGAGGAGTGCAGGGTGCCCGCGGACCTCGCGGAGTTGCCGATCGCCACAGGCATCATCGTCGTGGGCGCCCACTCTGTAGACTCCGAGGAGAGCGTCGCGACGGCGCAGCAGGGCGCTGGGGCCCCCATCGCCGCCAACGACGCCTTGGCATGCCAGCCAGTCAGGACGGCGTTTCGTCGGGCCCTTGCCATGACCAGGGCGGAAGGCGAAGCGGCGGCACCCGGCGATGGTATCGACCAGAAGGCCGTCCTCTTTGCGGACGACAAGAAGCGGTTCGACGCCACGACGGGCGAGCATTTTAAGTTTCAGCGGCCCAAATCCCTTCCAGGTGGACGACGCGGCGATGGGGCGCCTCGTCAAGTTTTTCATGGAGAAGATGCGCTACGTGCCGCGCCCGGGTGAGTTCTGGAGCATCTTGGAAAGAGGCCCTGAGCTCGCTGGGAAGGTACGTATCGAGATCTCGACGAATTCGGGCAGCTTGAGAGGCGGCCAAGGCATCCCGGAGGAGTCCACGGTTAACGACTTCGCACGGTTCACCAAACGCCACGTCGTGCCCACGGTGGCATGCGCTCGTGCAGCGGGGCGAGACCGGGCGCAAGCGGACCTCGCCCGCCTGTTCCAGCACCGCGAATGGCTGGTGGACAAAGCGCGCGAAGGCCCCCGCGCCAGGGGCGGGCTGCAGACGGTCATCAAGGCAGACTTGCAGATGCGCACCATGTTGGGTTTGGCCCACAGCCGCGGGGAAGTTCCCCATGCTGGCCGTAGCGATGTCGCACCACCGCGCCGAGAGCGCCCACCTCTTCTCTGACATCAGCAACAGCAAGCAGCAGGAGGGGCTATGACGAGGGTGACGCTGGAGGCGGCGGAGGTGGGGGAAGAGGATGAACAAAGGGCAACAGCGGGCACCGCAGCTGGGCGCCGCCCCGCCAGGGCGACGACAGGCGTCAGGGAGGTGCTGCGCACCGCAACGCGCCGCCCTTCATCCCCCAGGCCATGCGCAAGGGCCGCGAGATTTGCGCTCATTACAACAAGGACAAGGGCTGCGGCAACAGGTCGGGCCAGAACGCCCACGCTTGCACGTGCCCAGTCGGCGCAAAGACCTACCCGCAGCACGTGCGCCGCTCGGCCCAGCCCCCGGGCGTGGGCCGCCAGCCAGGGGGGCCCGGGGCACCCGGAGGTGGCCCTCGGGTTCCCTTGCGAGGCGCAGCTACGAATGGCGCCGCCGAGGGCGGCTCCCCCTTCTCGGGGCGTGTTCCAGGGCAGCGGAAAGCGGCTGTCTCGCTCGCCAGAGACGCAGGGCAGAGCGATAGAAGGCGGGAAAATCCCGACCCGTGGGTTTCGGTTAAACCCGCGGGCCCGGAATAATTTGCGCAGATCAGCCAGTCGCGGGGGCGCGACTCAAGCGCCCCATCGAGACGCCGCCGCAGTTGCCACAGAGGCTGGTGGATGCGATGGAGACTATCTGCCTCGTGGGCCGCGCCATCATCGGATGCCAGGAGACCGTCGCGAAGAGGATTCCCGGGCTGGCCCGGCAACTTGACGGTCAGCGAGCTTCCTGGGTAGCCTGGCTGCGCCCGCGTGTCCAGCGCGTCATCGGGGAATTGCAATTCCCGCTGCTGAACAGGCTACTTGAGAAGATTGAGCACGAGGAGGATATGTATGCACTACATGGTCGGCCGATGCTGGTGGGGTGGGGGGTGGGGGGGGGGGCTGCTGACGACGGGCCTGCCCCAGGCTTCGAGAGGCCGCTGCCGCGGTCGCCCAGTCCCAGTTAGCGGTGTCACCGCGGGCAAGCGCCCGACCCTGTGCGCCCTGGCCTGGGCCAAGGCCAAGAAGGAGGTAGGCAGCGGGCACGTGGCCCTGCGAGGCTTGGACGAGCTCAACCTGGACCGAGCGCGCCTCGCCTCGCCCCGCGCTTTCCCAATTTGGAATTGGAGAAAACGGGGGAGTGGGCAGCCAGGCTGATCGGCGATGTGAAGGGCGCAGGTGGAAAAGATACGGTAGACCTCGGTACGCGCTGGAGGCCTTGGCCATGCCCCGGGCAGTGGCCCGCGAGCGGAATGATACGCGCGGGGGAGAGCGGGTGCTGGAAGGGCACCGCGCCGAACGTGTAGTGCGCGTCTGCGGCCGGCCGTTCGGCGGGGCCTTGGGCCAGTTCAACTGCGCCCGAGGCCCGGCGGCCGCGCGGGCAGCGGGCGCATCGGCTCTTGTTGGAGCTCACTGGCCTCGTGGGCTGGCGGGTCGACCTCCGGGAGAACCCCGCGCCCCGGCCGCAGTTCAAGCTGCTCGGCGGTCTCCGCTGCGTCGGCGGGGGCGGCCCGCGCGGCGCGCGCTATTCGCCGGGGGCCCGGGCCATCGTGGAGGCCATCGACCAGGTCGGGCAGAGGGGCGCGCTCATTGGGGGAGAGGCTGGGGCGCTGCGAGGCCAGCTCGGTTGGTCGAGACGCCCCCAATTCGGGCGTTGCGGGGCCGCGGCCTGGATGCGGCCGTTGGCGGGGTGCCAGTAGGATGGCGAGCGCGCGGGCCTCGCCCCGGTCCTCCGCAGCGCCCCCCCCGTTTTAGGAGACGTACCCTGGTGGAGGCGGCGGGGCAACCGATCAAATTCGTGCCAGAGGAGATGGCGTTCCACGTCGTCGTTGCGGACGGGGGAGGGGGCGGGCTCGGTGGGCGCGGGATGGCGGCAGCCGTCGCGCGCCCCCCCGCCGGGCCCCCGTCTTCTCCCGGTCACGCGAGGGGCGCTGGTGATGATGCTGTCTCACGTGTGCGGCAGCAGCGTGCGCGCGCGTTCCGTGCTGGCCTTCGGCTTCGCCCCGCGGCTGGGCGTTCGTGCTGGCGCCAGACTTGCAAGGCAACCTGCCCCGCGCGCGCTCCTCGCGCCCTGCTCGGCGCGCCCTTCGCCCGGCGCCCCCCCGTCCGCGCGCCGGGCAAATTTCGGGGGCGGGCGCGTCTGCCGTCGCCGGAAAGCACTGGCGCACCGCGCAGGGCAGCGCAGGCGGTGGGCCTCGCCGATTCTGGCCGTCTCGCCACAGAATGCACGTGGCGCGGTCGCGCAGAGACCCTGCGTCGAGGGCGCGGGGACCTGGCCGCCATTTCGAAGGCAGGCGCTGGGAAGTCCAGCGCGTTCGGCGCGCACCTGGGCCAGCCTGCCCCGGAAGAGGCGGCGACTGGCAAAGGCGCGGCACCCTCCGCCGGGGGCTGGCCCTGCCGCCGTGGGCCTCGCGCCCGCGAGCGCTGCCTCTCAGCGGTAGCTGCGCGACTCGTCGCGCCTCTCCTTGCCGCTCGCAACAAGCGAGGCGCGACGCCGGCAATGGGGTTGGCGCGCGCCCGAAGGCTGACGCCAGGCTTGCTGCTGCACTGGGGTTGCCGCAGCAGCCTGGCGACGTCGCCGAGGCGCGCGCCTCTGCCGCCCCCCCTTTGGCTCGGTGGTCGCTCGCCGCGCTGCCGCGCCCATGTGCCGGAATAGCTGTTGCGACCTCGCGGCGGGTGCCGAAGAGCGCGGCGCCCGCGGCGTCGCGGTGGGCGAACGTCCAAGACGCGTGGGGCGTTCGCGGGCGCAAGTGCCGAGGGCGCCAGCGCTTGCGCCCGCGCTCCGTGACTCGAGCAACGCCGAGAGTGCGCGGCGCATCGCCGATGCGGCGACAACGCGCGAGACGCGATTGAGGGGGGCCGCTGTCAAAGTTGCGTCAGCAGCGCCCAGGCAGCAGCGGAGGGAGAGTGCGCGTCACCTGCCGCCGTGCCGGCCAGCCGCTTCGCCTTCAGGTGTTCGTTGAATTTCAGGCAGGCGGGGTGCGCCTCTGCTGGCGTCCGCCTCTTCGAGGGCGCGTTCCGCCCCGCCCGCGTCCGCCTCGGGTTGTAGCAGCCTGGTGATGTTGTCGAGGCGTGCCGCCGCCGCCTTCTTGCTGGCTCGGCGGCTGGCCGCGCCGCTCGACGCGCCGCCGCGCCCATTTCGCAGGAAAGGTTGCTGCGACCGTGTGGCGTGTGCCGAAGTGCGCGGCGCCCGCAGCGTTGTGGCCGCGCGGTTGTCGCGTGGTTCTGGCGTGGTTGTCCCGTAATTGTCGTGCGGCTGCCCTGTCGTTAGGTGGTCCTGAGACCGATCGATCGGTTGTGGTATCGATCGGCAGCATCGTAGAGAGATCGATCGATATACTGTGGTACCAACGGGTGCTGGGACCGATTCGTGTTGAGATTGGGAAGTGCTGGCCTCAGCCTCTGGTGGCCTTCTCGGATTTCAGCATGTGCCGCGGTTGTCCGCGTGGCCGAGGGCCCCCCATTCCCGCCGCGCGCGTCCCCCGTCGGCGTGACGGGCCGGTCGGGCTTGTAGCCCGCGCGCGCGGCTTGGACGGGCCGCTTCTGCTGCCTGTCCGCCAGCTTTTGCGGGCGATGGCGTTGGGCGCCCTCCAGACCTTGAAGGGGTCCCTCTTCTTCGTCTTCTTCTTCCTCCTTCTCCTCCTCCGTCTTCGTCCTCCTCCACCTTCTCCTCCTCGTCTCCATATCTTCTCCCTATACGAAATTTCTTCATGTTGCGCCCCGAGGCCGGTCAAAAGGGCGGGCCGGGCGTTTCGCATGAGGGTTCCTCACCATTAGCGATCTTGAAACTTGAAAAGCTGGCAGCAGTTCCACATATGGGGGGCGGGCTGCTTTCAAAATGTGGCTCTCGCTTTAGCGTCGCGCACGTTCGTCCTTAGAAAGAGCAGCAGCTTCGCGGATTGAGGGCGGCTCGTTTTTTAAATGTGGCTTTCGCCACATTGCAAGAGCTTCACGGATTGAGGGCGAGCGGTTTTCAAAATGTGGCTCTCGCTTTAGCTCCGCGCAGAGTCGTCTTAAAAATTGTTGACGCTTCGCGTATCCCCACCAACCCATCCAGAAACGATGCTCAGGGGAGTTGAGGTGATCAGGGAAGTCGGGGAGCATGCAGAATAACAAAGGGCGGGGGAAGCTGTCACAGACCCCGAGAGGGGGAGGATGGAAGAGGAGTCGTCGTCGTCGTCGTCGTCGTCGTCGAGGAGGAGGAGGAGGAGGAGAGGAGGAGGAGGAGGAGGAGGAGGAGGACGGAGAAGGAGGAAGAATCGGAGGAGGAGGAGGAGGAGGGGAAGGAGCTTCTTGGGGGTCTTTTGAGGGCCTCTTGGAGGGCTTTTTGGGCGCCTTGGGGCATCTTGGGCGCCTCTTGGGACCCTCTTGAGGCGCTCTGGGGAGCCTTCGGGGCGCTTTTGGGGCCATCTTGGAGGGAGTCGATCAAACAAGAGGGGGGGTTTAATTAGCGTCCCCCCTCGGAAGCCCCTAAAATCGCCTCTTGGACCCCTCTTGGAACGCTCTTGGAGTGCTCTTGGGCGCTCTTGGGGCCGTCTTGGGGCTCTTTTGGGGCTCTCTTGGGGCCCTCTTGGGCCATCTTGGAGCCATCTCCAGGCCTCGGATAGCCATCGGAAGCGAAAAGGCGAGAAAGCAAAAATCATTGATTTTCCTTAGGTTTTGGGACGATTTTGGCCTCTTCGGGGCCTCCTTGGGGAGCTGTTTGGCCACTTGGAGTTATCTTGGGGCCGTCTTTGGGCTTCTTGGAACCATCTTAGGAGCCATCGTGAGCGATCTTGCGCTATCTTGAGCCATCTTGGAGCTCATCTTGGGTTCTCTGAGGCGCTCTTGGAGCCGTCTTGGGCCATCTTGGACGCTCTAACTACCCGCGGCCCCCCCCGTCCAGGTCCAGGGGAGGGGGTAGGGGGAGGGGTAAACCCCTCCCCAAGGGGGAAGAGGGAGGGGTGGAAGAGGATCTGCTCTAGACCACCTACGCCCAGAGGGCTGGTGGGATTTGCAGGGCTTTCATTGGTTCTCATGGCTAACGTACCAGAAATTGTGTACTGGACATATTCATGACTGTCAGGGCGCAACACTTACGTTGATTCGTGGTCTTAAAGTCCCAAGAAGGCGTTCCAGCGCAGCTCAGGATCGCCAATATTTCAAAATCAGGTGGATTCATGGCGTTGAAGTCCTGAAGATGGTTTTTGGGTATACTTCGGGATTTTGCATGGTTGACCCCCAACGGGGCAATTCTTTCAGTGGAGATGAACTTTTGAAGGAACCTGTTAAGAGTGGGTTTGGAGGGAGAGCGTTTTGCAATGTCATTGGTGAGTCTTGGGTTATAGTGGTCATTTCCTCCTCCTTCTCCTCCTCCTCCTCTTCCCCTTATTATTTTCTCCCTCTCACCCCTTCCCCCTGCTCCTCATATTTTGCATCTCCGTTCGATTTAGTCGTCCTTCTCGTACTCCTCCCCATCCTCTCTTCTCTCTTCTTCTCCATTCTCCTCGTCTTCCTGTTCGTCCTCCTTGTTCTCCTCTTCGTCGTTGTCGCTCCCGTTCTCCTCGCTCATCCTCCCCTGTCAACCTCTTGCGCTTCTCTCCCTCCCCCACCCTTCCTCCCCCACAGGAGTACTACGGGTTCCTCTGGTCGAACGCCGAGGTCGCCCAGGGTGTCCTGCAGGGCAAGGCCGCCTTCGACTTCTTGTCAAGGCCATCCGATATGAGGAGGGAATGGTGATGAGGAGGAGAGGCGGAGGCGGAGGAGGATGATGAGCAGGAGGAGGAGGAGGAGAAGGAGGTGGAGGAATACGAAGCGGGGGGGGAGGATGTTATGGATGGAAGATTCGGAGTTAATTTCTTGCATTCGGACTTTCCGGGAGATTCCGAGAGGTTGCCGAACGGATGAATGAATGAATGAATGAATGAATGAATGAATGAATGAATGAATGAATGAATGATGATGATGATGATGATGATGATGATGAGGAGGAGGAGGAGGAGGAGGAGGAGGAGGAGGAGGAGATTGAGGATGGGTATAATGAGGTGGATAATAATGACTCGGATTACGGAGGAGATGAGCAGCAGGATGGGGCGGATGAGGATGGGCAGTAGGAGGAGAACGACGACGATGATGCTGATGGTGATGATGATTATGATGATGATGATGATGATGATGATGATGATGATGATGATGATGCTGATGGTGATGATGATGGTGATGCGGACGATTATGTAGGTGATGATGGTGGTGATGATGATGACGACTACGGACGATGGTGTGGATGATGATTACAAGGAGGAGAACGAGGAGGATCACGGGAATGATGATGATGACGATGATGATGATGAGGAGGAGGAGGAGGAGGAGGAGGAGGAGATGGATGGCGACGACAACGATGACTGTGAGATGACAGTGATGAAGGTGACGACGACGATGGAGATAAGACTGATAACGCCGACGGTGAATAGACGATGACGACAACGACAACGACGATGATGATGACGACGATGCTGACGGTGATGATGCTGATTGTGGCAATGGCGATGATCGATATGACGATAACGATGGCGATCGTGATGCTGATGAGGATGATGCTGAGGATGATGATGCTGCTTCTGATGGTGGTGGTGGTGGTGAGGGTGATGATTATGCTGGTGCTGATGCTGTCGATGGTGTTGATGATGGCGATGCTGGTGTTGGCGACGATGACGGCGGTGGCGACGATTGTGAAGGTGACGACGCTGACAACGACGATGCCGATTATGCTGCCGATGAGGTGGAGCATGAGGATGACTTTGATGACGAAAGTTGTAATGCTGGCGGCTTCGATCGTGATGGAGCTGGTGATATCAATTGTGATTGTGATGGTGATGATGACGATGATGCTGCTGCTTCCGATGGTGATGATGATGACGATGACGATGATGATGGCGACGGCGACGGCGATGATGATCATACTTATCGATGATGGACTGCGATGACGGCGATGACGACGACGACAGTAGTGAAGGTGACGGGAATCACAATGGGTATCGATGATGTTGCCAGGGATGCGGATAATGATGATCAGGCGATGATGACGACGATTATGTCGACGTCTTTGATGGTGATGGTGATGGTGACTGTGATGGTGCTGGCGATGGTGAGGTTATGGCGATGGTGATGGTGAGATAATACTGATGATGATGCTGCTGATGATGATGTTGATGCTGATGGCGGTTTATGATGATGATGAGATGATGATGGAGATGATGGAGATGATGATGATGATGATGATGATGATGATGATGATGATGATGATGATGATGATGATGATGATGATGATGATGATGATGATGATGATGATGATGGTGGTGGTGGTGGTGGTGGTGGTGGTGGTGGGGGTGGTGGTGATGATGATGATGGTGGTGGTGATGACGATGATGATGATAGTGGTGGTGGTGGTGGTGGTGATGATGATGGTGATGATGGCCGAAGCTGTCTCAGGGATTGCGCCCCAGCCGCAGGCGCGCCCGCGAGCAGCGGGTCAGGCCACGATGGTGCGCCTGCCGCTGGAGCGCGGGCTGACAGCGGCTTGCAGCCCGCTCGGGCCGCCCAGCGTCGCGGACGCGCCGAGCGCCCATGGCGCGGCGGCGGGAGCGAGAAGAAGTAGTATTCCCCATCACCCACACATTTTTTGATTGTGTGTGTGTGTGTGTGCGGGCGCCCCCTAGGGGCGGCGCGCGCGCTGAGAAATCCTGTAGCGTATGCTCGGTGGCGGGCGCGGCGATCTACTGTTCGATGTTCGTGCTGCGTGTTCGGTGCGGACCCGCATGCCCCGCGGCGGGGCCGGCCGCGCCACATGCTCGGGGAGCGTTCTGACCCCTGAGCCGCCCGCCCCGTCCCTGTTTTCCTCCGGCCGCGTCCCTTCTCCCTCCTCCTCGTGCGTGGTGGCGCAGTTTGCTCTAACGATGTCCCCGTTTCAGCTGCTCATAGCCAGCGCCAGTCACCCTCTGCCCAGCCGCCGACTCACAAAAAGTTCGGTGCGGATCCTGCGCCCGAAGGATGCCGACGCTCAGAAAGCGGGCGCGGGCGCGGCGCTGGTGCGGGTGGCCCTGGCGGGCGGTGAGGGGCGCACGCCCTTCGCGCCGCCCGAGGGCGACGCGGAGGGGGCGGCCGGTGGAGGCGCGCGCAGGCTCGGTGCCCTCGCGGGCGGGCGCTGGGTCCTGGGGGGCACGCCGCGGATGCAGGGCGCAGATGTCGGGCAAGGGTCGGGCGGGTGGCAGGGATGCGCGGCAAGGACGCAAGGGCCTTGGAGTGTCGTGTTGGCTTCTTTCGAGCGAGGCTGGCCAGCGAAAGTCGCCAAGGATGGGCCGAATGGGGCAAGGATGCAAGGGTACCCTTGAGAAGGTTGCCCATCCTCACTCTGCGGGCTGACTGTAGTGGGGCGTGATCTCTTCCGTCAGCGCAGCTACTCTGCCCAGCCGCCGACGCAGAACTGAAGTGGGGGGTGACTTGAATTGGGAGGATCGGGAAGAGGAGGAAGATATGGAGGAGGAGGGGGAGGAGGAGGAGGAGGAGGAGGAGGAGGAGGAAAACGAAAAGGAGGAGGAGGAGGAGGAGGAAGAGGAGGAGGAAGAGGAGGAGGAGGAGGAGGAGGAGGAGAGGAAGAGGAGGAGGAGGAGGAGGGGGTGGATAAAAAAGGCCCTTAAGGGGCCCTGTTCTTCAACGCCCCATTTCGGTCCCCCCACCCCCTTGCCACCCGCCCGAGAGGCGGCCAGATTTTTTTGTTGGTTTGTTTGTTTTTTTGTTTCCCCCCGTGTCGCGGCGCTTTGGGTCCAGGGCGCGGTCGGGGAAGGCGAGGGGCGCCCGGTGATGGGCCTGTTATCCACCACTACCATCCAGTTGGAGGAGGGAAGAAGGTGGATGAGGAGGAGGAGGAGGAGGAGGAGGAGGAGGAGGAGGAGGAGGACGAGGAGGAGGAGGAGGAACCCCCTCCCCCTCCTGCTTATGGTGGTGGCGGTGGAAAACATACCCACCACCTGGGGGCCACGCTGTTCCGGCCCAGCAGGAGCCGAGAGGCGCGGCAGGGGGCGAGAGGGGGAGCCGCGGACGGCGGCGCACGCTCTGACCGAGCAGTTCTCGCGCGCGCGGGCCGGTGGGCTGCCTTCGAGGGCGCTCTCTGGCTTGGGGCTCTGGAGCAGAGCTGCCCCGTGCCGCCACGGTGAGAGCCGAGGCGCAGCGTTCGAAGAACGAACAAACGGCATAAACACAAGCTTTGGCGCTCCGCGCGGATCTCGTGGATCTGCGCCTGAGCGCCCTGGCGGCGCCTCCGGCGCCGCCCACGGCGCGCTCCGCGCGCCAGGGAGGCGGGTCCAGCTCAGATCCAAGAAATCCGCGCGGACCGCCAAGAGTTTATGTTCATGCTGTTTTTTACTCCTCTAGGCATCGCCCGTGAGTTGGCGGTGTGCGCTGCTGCCCCCCCTGCCCGTGGAATCGACCGATCCCTGGTCCCTCCCCCTCGGTCCGCCTCCGCCATCCTCCTCCGTCCTCCTCCTGCGTCCTCCTCCTTCTCTTCCTCCTCTTCCTCCTCCTCTTTTTCCTCCTCCAGTCCTTCTTCCGTCGCTCTCGTGTTCTCCTCTCTCGCTTCTGCGGCCTGCCCGTGGAATCGACCGATCCCTGATCCCCTCCCCTGCTTAGTTGCGGTAGGTTCATGCGGCGTTGGCGCGCTGGCGACGCCAGCGAAGGTGCTCAAGGTTGAATTCTGCGACGCGGAAGTATCGATGGGCACGGTAACGCCACGGGACCCGACTGAATTCAACCTTGAACGATTGGGGCCGCGATCGATTCAAGCTTGAACGATCGCAGCGGTGTCAAATTTTTTTGCGCGTGCCAACGCCGCACGAACCCACCGTACGCACCCACGTTGCAACGCCGTCGGCGCCGATCGGATCCCATGTGTGGTGAGTTCAGCGAACGCTGGCGCCACCGATTTTGAGACAAGTCTCAAGACCTCAGTCGTGGATGTGCTGGCCTATATGCTATCGGATCGGCGGGCGGCCGCAAGGGGCAGAGACCGATCCTGAAACGAGTCTCGAAATCTCAATTTGGGTGCACCCGCGAGGCGGAGCAAGGAGTCTCGCGCTCTCACGAGAAGGTTGCATTCGTCAGCGCAGAACGGGCTTGGGGCTGCACTTGCCAAGCTGCGTACTTCGACTACGGTGGGAGGCGTTGGGGAAGGAGCGTGCCCAGGAGGCTTCAGACCCTGGAAGATTCCTTGGATGATGAGGGCGGCGGGTGAAACCCGTGGCCAATCCACGATTGGAGCTCCGCCGGCTTCCAGACCCCGAATTCCTGATCCAATGGTTCCTTACAGTGCCGTTTTTAATACATGCTCCGCGTGCGGATCATGTATAAAAAATTCAGGGACTTAGCATTAAAAACACCGATGAGTTCATGCATACATTTGTTCATAAGTTAACCATGTATTAAAATCACATATATATATATGCTCGCCCCCCCCTGTGATCATACATTTCGTTTTTTTTCTCGTCGGCTTCGTCGTCGTCGTCGTCGTCGTCGTCGTCGTCGTCGTCGTCCTCGTCGTCGTCGTCGTCGTCGTCCTCCTCCTCCTCCTCCTCCTCCTCCTTCTCCTCATCTCCCTCCCCATCATCCCCCCTCATCCTTTCTCCTCCTTCTTCCTCCATTCTTCTCTTTACTGTTTTCCTTCTCCTCCTCCTCCTCCTCCTTCTCCTCCTCCTCCTCCTTCCCCTCCCTTTCCTCCTGCCCCTCTCCCTCCTCCTCCTCATCCACCTCCTCCCCCTGTGCCTCCTCCCTTTCCTCCTCTTCCTCCTCCTCCTCCTCTCCTTTCCCATCTTCTCCATTCGCCTTGTCTTCGCTACTTCCCACTTCTTTCTTTGTCAGCCCTCCCCCTCGTATGCTGCCCACTCTCCGTCCGCATCGGTGTCGTTCCTTCCCGCTGCATTTCTTTCTATGATTCGTTCCTTCTCCTTTTGATTATGTTCGTTATCCTCCCGATCCTCCCTCCTCCCTCACCCCTCGTCCCTCCTCCTTCCTCCCACCCTTCTCCGTTGCAGGGCCTCGTCATCTTCTTCCCCTTCGCAAGCTTCCTTACCGCCCTCGTTCCTTCTACTCTTTATTGTCCCTCCTACTCTTCATTATCAGTGTCGTTCCTTCTACTCGTTTATCGCTGATCCGACTTCTCTGCATGTGTTCGTCTTTCCAAGGGCCTTCAAATATCGACTCCTTATGTGTAGGGGCCTCCACATATTGATTCCATTTGTGGAGGGACCTCCACATAATGATGCCATATGTGCAAGAGGCTTCCATAATGATATCTTGTGTGGAGGGGCCTCCCACTCGTTGAATCCTTATGTGGAAAGGGCCTGATTCCTCTTGTGGGGGATCCTCCACATATTGTTTCCTTATGTGGAAGGGATCTCCACATGTTGATTTCGTCTGTGGAG
>CAUYUJ010014858.1:9806-29806 GCA_963575745.1 Prorocentrum cordatum | reverse complement strand
TAAGAAGATTGTGCGTGGCGCTATGGCGAGAGCCACATTTGGGAAAGGAACCACCCTCAATCCGTGAAGCTCTTGTACATGTTTGAAACGAATGTGCGCGGCGCTAAGGCGAGAGCCACATTCCCGCCCTCAATCTGTGAGGCTCTTGTAAGTTTTTAGCACGAATGTGCGCGGCGCTAAGGCGAGAACCACATTTTGAAAAGGACCCGCCTTCAATCCGTGAAACTCTTGTACGTTTTGAACACGCATGTACGCGACGCTAAGGCGAGAGCCACATTTTGAAAAGGAACCGCCCCCAATCCGTGAAGCTCTTGCAATCTTGTACAGAGAATGGGCGCGGCGCTGAGGCGAGAGCCGCATTTTGAAAACCACCCGCCCTCAACCCGTGAAGCTCTTGCAAATTTTGAAAACGCATGTACGCGACGCTAAGGCGAGAGCCACATTTTGAGAACCACCCGCCCTGCGTCTGTGAAACGGCTGTCACTCTTTAAGCTTCAGATTCTTACGTGGTGAGGAAGTCTCAGGCGAAACGCCCGGCCCGCCCCAAAAAACGCGCCTCGGGGTGCGGCGGGGAGGAGTTATCTATAAGGAGAAGAAAGGGAGGAGGGGGAGAAGGAGGAGGAGGAGGAGAAGGAGGAAGAGGAGGAGGAGGAGGAGGAGGAGGAGGGGGAGAAGGAGGAGAAGGAGGAGAAGGAGGAGGAGGAGGAGGAGGAGGAGGCCCTTCGAGAGTCGAGCTTCGAGCTTAGGGGGTGCCTCTGGTTTGTGGGGGCCTCCCGCGGTGTTCGCGGTCGCTGCGGCTGGATTCTGCCCGAAAGTGCGGCCGTGATGCGCCCCAAGGCAGATGGGTCCTATGGTCGATTGTGGACCTCTGCGCCCGAACACCCTCTCGTGTCTACTAGCGCTTTTCTGGTTCTGCTTCTGGCCACCTTGTGGTGTGGGTCCTCGTTTTGAGGAGACAGTGCCTCGCGTCTTCCTCTCCTCTTCCTCCCTCCCTCCTTTCCCTCCCCCTGCCTCTGCGCCCCGCCTGCCCCTGCTTTGGCACACCGCCCACACGCCGCGCCGCCCCACGGGGAGCGCCTCCAAAGGCCCCGGTGGGAGGGCCCACATGCGGCTCCCCTCCCACCGCACGTCCACTTCGGCGCACCCCTTGCTCGTCTCGCTGTCCCATAAGGACCTCCACCTGAGGCCCCAGTGGCAGGGTGCATATGCGGCTCCGTGCCCACCGCATGCCCATTCGGCACACCCCGCACACGATTCACCGCCCCATGGGGAGCGCCACCGGAGTTCCCAGCGGCAGGGTCCACATGTTGCTCCCCGCCCGCCGCACGTCCATTTCGGCACACATCTTACACGCTTCGTGACCCCTATGGGAAGCTTCACCGGAGGCACTAGAGGGCGGCTCCCCGCTCGCCGCACGTCCATTTCGGCACACTCCTCACACGCTTCGTAACCCCATGGGGAGCTTCACCGGAGGCCATAGAGGGCGGCTCTCCGCCCGCCGCATTTCCGTGTCGGCACACCCTTCACACGCTTCGTGGCCCCATGGGGAGTTTCACCAGAGGCTCCAATAGCAGTGTCCACATGCGGCTTCCCGCCCACCTCATGTCCATTCGGGCGCACCGCTCGCACTCTTCGAGGCGCAGTAGGGAGCTCCACCGAAGGCCCCAGTGGCAGGGTCCACAACCGGCTCCCCTTGAATTTCTCTTGGCACCCCCCCCAGTTTTTTCGTGGCCCTCTAAGGAGCTCCACCTGCGGCCCCAGTGGCTCCTCCTCCTCCTCCTCCTCCTCCTCCTCCTCCTCACCGTCCCAACAGGTCCCTCTGGTCTAGCACTTATCCCAGGCAGCAGCGTTATCCTGGAAGCGTGTAGTACATGTCCTGTGCCCCTTTGGCAAAGCGTTCATATCCACACGCATCAGCCCCATGGAGAAGGACGAGGAACCCCTCTCGTCCCACGGATGCGTCTCTCGCCGCAGGCGTGAAACGCCGCGTTTGGCACAACAGGCGCTTGGCTGGAGGCTACACAAGCTCGGCTATGAATTCGTCAATGACCATAAGGACATCTCTAATGCATTTGGGTCCACCAGTTGGGACTCCCTGGCCAGGGCTAACATGGAGGTGATGAGGGAGGGGGAGCACATGTACGGGGAACAGAGGTTTCAATTCTAGACGCTTCGCGTATCCCCACCAGCCCGTCCAGAAACGACGCCCAGGCGAGTAGAGGGTCGTCCTGAGGGGCTTTTCGGCGTCTTGGGTGCCTCGGGGGGGCCTCTGTGGGCCGTTCGGAATCCTCTTTGGGGCCTCCTGGGGGCCTCTTGGGGCCTCTTGGGGCCATCTTGGGGCCTCTGGGAGCACCTTGGGTGCCTCTGGGGGGTCTCTTGGGGCCTCTTGGGGGTCTCTTGGGGGCCTCCTGGGGGCCTCTTGGGGGGCCTCGTGGGGCCATCTTGGGGCCATCCTGCGGCCTCTTGGGGCATCCTGGGGGCCTCTTGCGGCCATCGTGGAGGAAATCGATCAAAGAAGGGGGGTTCCTAAATTTCAGCCCCCCCCTCAGAAGGCCAAAATGGGGCCGAAACCATAGTAAAATCAATGATTTTGGCTTCCTCGCCGAGGCCGTCTTGGGCGCTCCAACGCGCCGCGGAACCCCCTGTCCAGGTCAGCGGGGAGGGGGTATGGGGGAGGGGTAAACCCCTCCCCGAAGGGGAAGAAGGAGGGGTGGAAGAGGAAACTCCTTAAACCACCGACGCCCAGAGGGCTGGTGGGATTTTCAGCTGTCTGTTTTCGAGGACATGATGGTTACCGTTTTGTCAAACCCTGGGTGGGAGCATTGCAAGGGGATCCGTGGGCGGTCAAAGTTTTTGTACGAGATATATGAGGCTGCTTTGAGGAGGCTCAGACAGTATTTGCGGAGGCTGGTGAGCCCACAGCCCAACTCTGTGTTGTCGATCTACAGCCTGAAGGGCATGAGCCCTTGGAGTTGGACTTATCGTTTCACAGCTACGTTGATGACGCGCTGCGAACGTTGATCGCAAACCCATCTGAAAATGGTGCCGTCTCCATCAGCAGGCAGTCCATGCTCTATACTCGGATCCTCAGCGGGTGCTTGGCGAAACGTAACTATATGCTCAACCCCACTAAGAATGAATCGGTCGTTTCGTTCCAAGGTCGAGGGCAGCAGACTCGCAAGCAGGTAATCAAGAGCAAGGCACTTCCCATGGCAGGTACCCCGAATGATGTTGCAAGGTGCTTAGGCGCACTGGTACGACACGACAGCAAATTCAACAGCGAACTGCACGCACGACTGGATGCAATCACGGCTGGTTATTGGTCTATGGGCAAGTACTGGTACACCCCCAGGATCCCGTATGTTGAACGCAGGGCAATGTTTCTCAGCAAGGTTGTCGGTCCTGCAGTGTCTGCTCTTGAGGCATTCCTCCCCACGCCCAAGCATATTCAGAAGTTGCAGAGCAAAACAGTTGAGTTCGGCCGTCGAGCGTTGCGAGGAGCGGCCACGGAATGGCATCATGATCATCACCGCTCCATCCCCTCCTTGCGCGTGCTTCAGCTCTGGCGAGTCGCTCCCTTGGAGACGGAACTCAGAGTCCGCAGGCTGAAGTGGTATCAGAAGTGGGTCCAGCAGCCTCACTTTCATGCTGCTGACTGGGGTGCCCTTTTCTTCCCAATTCGTGCAGAACGAGAGCGGGGCATACTGATCATTGGCGAATCGGGCCATCTTACACAGCACGCGTCTCCATGGGCACGCAGGTTTGTAGCGGATGTCGAATCGCTCCGTCAGCTGGGGGGGGGGGGCACTCAGACAACATCGACGACTGGGACTCCCGACCTCTGGCGCTTTTTGACGACCCTGATCTTTCGGATTGGTTTAGCAGGCTGGATATGAACGAACTTCGGGCGACATCCTGGACAGTTAGTGTTCCTCCCCCAGGGTTCCAGGCTCTTGAGGCCCCTGCAGAGCTCCAACAAGATCCGCGTGACGATCATGACGATGAGTACGCATGCTGTATCCGAGGATGTGGACGCATATTTGCAACGCAACGGCAACTTACTAGTCATCTGCAGCAAGGGCACGGGCTTCAGAGCATATTGGGCCTCCTAACTACGGATAACCAATGTTTTGTCTGTGGGCAGGTCTTCGAGGCTCGCAACTCGGCCTTCAATCGCGTTGGGGTATCGTTCCGCACAGGCGCATGCGTAATTGGGCGGTCTAATGCATTTCGCACAGCAGGAGATGGAGCTCATACTACGTACGCGTGTGGGTTATGTAAGCTATCTGGGCTCGAGCGAGACGCACTGCGTCTACATTATCGTGAGCGCTTCACTCTACTTCCGATCGTCTGCGATGCCAGATGGACCAGCCGCGGCGGAGCCTCCAGCAGTGGCGGCGGCGAGCCAGCAGCAGGGGCCAGCCATGCCAGCTTGGGGTCTACCTCTCGGCAGGCCGGACACCCGCAATACCATGGGGACCACGCAGCTCGGCCCGTTCAAGGCGCTGATGCGTGTGCTGACCAGGCTATGCATCGCCAACTTCGCGCGACGTAGCCGACCTGCTCGGCGCCTCGTTCATTGTTTTATTCTTCTTGTTTTCTTTTTTCTTTTGTTTTCTTCCCCCCCTTCTGCTCCCCGCTGCAAACTTCATCGCGGCCGCGCTGCAGGAGGCGGGCGAGCTCTACTCCAGCGCGTGCAAGGAGAAGGGCAAGGAGCACGGGCTGGGCCCTCCGTGGCCGCACGCGTGGATGGCGCTGGTCAGGGCCCCCCCCCTCAACGCCGACACCCCCGAGAAGGCCGGAGCAGCTCTTCAAGTCTACTGGGGCTCGAACATCGCTCATGGCGAGAGCAACCTGCACGTGCTGCAGGACCAGGTGAGGTTCTGTCGCATGAGGCTCACGTACTACAATCGCAAGAAGAAGGAGAAGCCCACCATGCTCAAACTCCAGTTCATGCTCTCAGCGGAGGTTCAGACGGCGATGGTCACTTGGAACGGGCAGCAGGTCGGCAGCGTGCACAAAGCCATTTGCCAGAGCCTGGTCGCGCACTGGGGGCAGTGCAAGCCTGGGGGCCCCCCCAAAGGGGGACTAGAGCGCGAAGCGGAGCGCCTCCTCGGCAAGCTCGGCATGCAGAGGGGCCAGGGCGAGCAGCTCAGCGGGGACGAGGGCGAGGAGCTGGGTTAGCTACGCTAGTCACTATCAAAGGATCAGCTCGTATGGTTCAGATGGCTCGTGACGGCCTTCTACAACATACTGGCTTACACAGCTTGCAGACTGGGTGTGCTGAATCGATCTTGAGTGATCAGACCCCTACTGGGCAGGAGTTCAGAGTATACTATGCAGACCAGTTGCACTTCACTATGTCCCTGGTTGACCTGGCCAGGAGGACTTCGATGGTCCGAGTCATGCAGATGCGGGTGGACCCTCAGATTGCAACAGTATCTGCTGATGATCAGGCACATCATAGACTTGTGAGCACGCGTGTCACGTCTGACTTGCATCAGTTGTCGTCACAGGCTCTGGGCGATGATGACAGGACTTCCAATCCCCAGCCATGAGGTGGGACTGGGTGGCATTCGGGACCGGAGGTCATTTTCTGTTCTGAGCCCACTCTGTCGCAGGTGTGCATGTGCAGCACGCGCGCGTGTGTGTATAGTCGCATTGGTTCATTTCTTTCATGATACATGCAAGTGGCCTCTCGACGTCGCTTGTGCGCTCAACAGTGGAGCGGTGCCTAGCCGAGGCATCCAGGTTTCCCCCTTCTCGGAGGCTCTCGGATTTGGCCAGAGGCACCCCCCTGCAGAGCGATCTGGACAGACGCTCCCAACAGCGTACACAGATCCAGCAGATGTACGACCAGGCCCCGCTCTCTCTTATATGTAGCATGGCGTCGCCAGTCAGTCAGGCTGCTAGTGGATCGTAAGTGTGTCGTATCGTATCGTATCCTCCTCCTCACCACGCTCCAAGGCTCCACAGGGAGCTCCAACGAAGGCCCCAGCGGCAGGGTCCACATGTGGCTCCCCGCCCATTTCGGCACACCCCCGGCCCGTTTCGCGTCCCCAATGCGGGGCCTCCCTCCTTCGTGCCACGTGCCTTGGCGGCACGCGCAATTGTAGAGTGGCTGGGTCCTTCGCCAGGTCTGTTGTGTGTTGTCATGTCTTGTTGCGTGGTACTTCCCAGTATGAGACAAGAGCAGCACGTCCTGGATTTCTGGGTGACCTTCCCCAGAGCCGTCAAACATGCCTGGGGTGAGAAGGCGGCCCTTCGGAACTGGTTGAGGCCCCTTGGGATCCATACAATCACGGGGGGTCCGGTGATCTTGCTTGATGTCGCGCCCTGGCGGGCCAGGGTGCCATATCCATCAACATGTCGGCCGAAGATGGGTCGGATGTTTCCTGGTGGTGGACGTTATTTTTTCCCTCTGTCCTTGCTGCTGCCGCTGGCAGTCGTGTCCGCTGCCGCCACAGGGCGGGGAGGATGATGGGGAGGGAGGAGGGGAGAATGCCACCCTCGCCTTCCTTTCGAGTGGCCTTGTGCGAGTTCTGCTTCGCCCCACTGCCCGCGTCGCCACCGATCGCAGCAGCCATCGACACGGCTGGCTCAAGCAGGCGACTTGCCATCTCGTGCCGGGGGTGGGCCACCTGGGACACCGAACTGCTCGGCCTGAGGGCCGACCACCGTCTGAACAAGACCTGGCAAAATCGGCGAAAGCCGAGTCCACAAAGATAAGAGCAGGCGACTTGCCGCCTGCATCCCGTTTGCTGCGGTTGTGCGTGGCAATTGTGCTTGCCGCGCAGGGGCTCCAGCTCTGCGCTCGACTGCGCCAGGTGAGTCGGGGCGGATGGGAACAATCCACAGGATCCTTTTGGAAATCCGTAGGATTCCTCAGGACAGGTATCTAGAAACCCGTAGGACATCCATAGGATTCCTCAGGATGTCCATCGGCATTCCCGAGGAAATCCATCGGGCTCCTGAAGATCCATCGGGTTCCTTAGGAAATTGATCGAAAGAATCAGTAGGAAGTCTTTCGGAATCCTTAGGAAACCCGTAGAATTCCTTAGGGAATTTATCGGATTCCCGAGGACATTTTCCCGTATACCCATCAGCCTATCCAGAAACGATGCCTATGCGAGTTGCGTTGATCAGGGAAGTGCAGGAGCAAGCAGCGGAACAAACGGGCGGCAGCCGTCAAACCGAAGATCGGGTTCAGCTCGAGCAGGCCCAGGAGTCAACCATGGATACCCTCGCGGATGTCTCGATACGGGAGCCTCTTGGACGCTGCCTTGAGCCATCTTGGGGCTCTCTTGCGGCTTTTTTGGGAGGCCTTCGTGGCTCTCTTGGGGCAGCGGTCGGCCGCGTGGGTCTCGGACTCGCGCATCGAAAGTATGCCTCCAAAGACTGCGGTTCTTTGTATGAGCTCGCATCTGTGCGGCTGGCGGGTATGGAAATCACCGTCTGCCTGATCATCTTGCTCTTCAGCGCCCCGCCCCACCGTGATGACCGTCTACGTTGACAGATTCTGTGTTCCGTGCTGTGCTGCTCATCATGTCCACGTTCTGTTTCACTCCTCGATGCTTCCAATTCAAGACAGGGGACTTGAACTAATATGATGCCGTTGTCAATGTTGCTGGTGTCGCAGAATTCCATCTGTATCGAGGTGTATGTGTAGCCGTGGTACCAGTCGGCCTCGCTCGGTGTTGTTTGTCGTCCCTCACCCGTTGCGTATCCCATGCCGCCTTTGCAGTCGATGGTATTCGGTTGAATTCGTGTTCAGTCGACGCCTTGCAGGGAGCTCCATGCCTGCGCTGGCGTTTGCGGCTCGGAGCCTGGATCGGTCGTCATATGGCCCATCCCGCCACCGTGCCTGCGTTGTGGACACGGCTCCGTGGTCATGGGAGGAAAAACCACCCCGACCCTCACACTTGGCGTGTACTAAGCGTCCCTGCATGTTTACTAAATTGCTCTGTCCTGTTCGATTCCTTCCTTGGGTGCGTTTACTGAACGGCTTTGCTTGCCGGGGGTGCTCATTATGAGGGTGTTTTTTCTTATATTCTCTACTTTGATGCTTTTGTGGGCCTCTTGGTCTCGGTTGCCATCTTGGAGTGGAGGGCTTCAAGCGTCAGCTCGAGTTCCTCCTCGTGCGCCCCTCTTTGGGCACTCTTCGGGGCCTCTTGGACTTCTCCTGGGGGCGCGGGGACCGTCTCGGAGCGATCCCTGGGGCCTCCTGGGCCGTCTTGGACACTCTCAGCACCGAGGAGCTGGGCATGGCGTAATCGTACGAGACTTTAGGGTTAGGGGTGGATTGCGGGCTTCATGGGCCGGGCCCATCGCCTTTCAGACGGTCCCAGAGGCTTTGGGACCATCTCCGGGCATGCGGAGGCCGCCAGCCACGCCCCCTGGGCCCGAGAAGGCACGCGGCAGGCCCCGAGAGCGCCCAAGAGCGCCCGAGAAGCCCGCACATCCAGGGCCCAGCACCATGTAGCAGTACCAGCATGCAATATCGAGAACTGTGAAGGGGCCTGATGGCACACCACGGAGCGCTTGCGGCACAGTGGCGGACACTGTGGACGAGTTGCGCAGGTTCTTGGCATCTGTATTTTTACCCAATCCCAGTTCTTGTTGCGCTGGTTTTCATTGTGCGTATCGCCGTTTCTCTCGGCTCAGGCAGTTGCTGCGCACGCTTTGTTTTGGTTACGTTACAGCGCTTCAGCGGGTAACCCGCGCTTATCACCAGCTATGCGCAGGATCGTGGACGGGGTGTTACTTTCCTTCCAGCTCCGTCCTCACACCATCCCTTCTTGTCTTGGTACCTTGCCATTATTGTCGTCACCATGTCTGGCTTTCCTTGTTCTTTCATCCTCTTCCTGTTTGCGAGTCCAACCGAAGAGGAGTCACCAAAATCTGCAATCAACGCCTATGTAGCTCGTTGCTATTGTCTACAACGCTTGGTCGCCGCCAGGGCAAACGGCAGCGCCGCGCGGACAACACGGTTCAGCGTGGCGAATCCTTTCGCGCCGCCTTGCTGCCCTTGCACCACTGCCACGCTCTCTACAGTTCCCGAGTATTTTCTCCGGGTGGAGGGCACAGGGTGAACTCTGGCATGCCGTCTCGACCGATCTCTCGAGGCCCGAACCTGCAGCTCGGTGAGCCACGAGACGGACGGATTGCGAGGTGCAGAGCAGCCCATGTGGATGTCACCCTGTGCCCTCCACCCGAAAATGCCCAGAGTTCGCTCGGCATCCCCCCAACATACTTATACTATGTGTTCGTCGCCCCCCCAGGGGCGACGCGCGCACCGAGACATCTTGTAGTATATGCGTCGTGGCGGGCGCTTTCTGGCCACACCGCTCGAGAAACGATATACTACAATATGGGTATACTACATGTTCGGGTCGGACGCGCGCCTCCAAGGCGGACATATAGTATTAGTATGTCTCTGTGCGTCCCATTCGCTCCTGCAGGTGGGCGTGCGCCTCCTTTCTCTGGCCCAAGGCGGGGGGGAGCCCCGCTCTCGGCCCCTCCGTCGAGTGCTGGCGGCGGGGCCCGCGCCCGGGCTCGCGGGTTGGAGGCAGAGCCTGCAGCATGCCAGCGCAGGGGCTTGATCACGAGCGCGTCCTCAAGTCGGGCCTGTCCCTCCACAGGAGGAATATTCCCCCAAATAGTCGAACAATCGTCTGGCAACGTTTTTTTTTATGTTCTTCGGTTTGTTTGGCTCTCTCTGTAACACATCTATAAGAAGTAGTCTAGTGTATTGGTTTGAATATTTTTTGGGGTGCTTCTTATTTTTCGTCCCAAACCCGCCTGTCGGAGGACATGCCCGACCTAAGGATATCCCCTTGATTCTGGCGGCTTGGGTGCAGTAGACGGTGCTCCGACGTGCGATAGGACGCTCAGCGACTGCTGCCAGAAGCGGTCAGTTCTGTGCAGCTGTAAGGGAAGACTGCTTCTTTGGGGAGGGTGGTTCCTTACGAAGGCTTCGCGGATCAAGGCTTTGGGCAAGACGAGGGGCTTGTCGACCGACGGGGTCCCGATCCAGGAAAAATTTTGACGCTTCGCGCCCAGAGATGTCGGGAGAACAGAGCATACACACACATATATATACACATATATACATGCAAGACTGATTTGGCGCTTTGCGCCATGCACCTTGGTCCTTGAAGTTTGGTATGCAGGCGGAACGGCAGGAAGATCAAACCGACAACTTAGTGATAACTCCATGTTACCTTTTCCGGCATCGCCGTTATAATCATGTTATTCGCTATCCGTCTTCCATGTTTCTTTTTCCTTGTTCTCGCCTTACCCTGCGTATTTTCCCCATCCTTCTCAGCTCTGTTTTGCGGAGGCTCCTCCTTGGAGAGCCTCTTGGGGCCTTGCGGAAGTTTGTCAGGCTTTCTGAAGGTCTTTGGAGGCTTCCTGGGCGTCTTCGGGGGGCCTCTGGGGGCTTCCTCAGGCCACCTTGCTTCCACCCGCGGTCTCCCTGAACGACCGGGTCACGATTTGCAATGCTTCGGAGGGTGTCTTGGGCCTCTTGGGCCGTCATGGAGCTTTCTTAGACCATCTTGGAACCCTGTTGTGCCGTCTTGGGGCTCCCTTGGACTGCCTGGAAGCCCTGTCGCATGGTTGTGGGGCGGTTTTCGAGCCTCCCAGGCGGCTTCGGACGCCTAGAAGACCGCCGTCTTGGAGTGTCGGGAAGCCGAAAAGAGGATAACCCCAAAATTAACCCAAAACCGCAAGAAATCCATGAATTTTGCCTCTTGGGGCCTTCTCGGAAGTGCTCTTGGAGGTCTCTTGGGACGTTTTGGAGCGATCTTTGGGGGCATGACGGCTTCTTTGGGGTCGTCGTGGACCGTCTGGGGGCTTTCTGGGATCGTTTCGGGAGCGCGCCGGAACGCCTGGAGCCCTCTGGGGTCGTTTTCGGGCTCTCGTAGGGTTCTCCCGGGCCAAATTCGTTAGAGGGGGGGCGCTTTTTCTGGGGTCCCTGGCTCTTATTAAAGTAGAAGACATGAATCGGAATATCTCGATGTGTATATATATATATATATATATACACATACACATACACACATACACATCTCTCTCTCTATACATCGCCGTGACGAAAGTTTCTCTCAATTTGCCTTTTGGAATGACGCGCTCGTGCGGAGTAGTTCGGAGTAGTTTTACCACAACTACTACTCGCGCAATCGCATCTCGCTCGATAACTTATATGGTTTGGCGCTGAGTAGTTTCCGATCCCGTTTTGGGGTGACAGGGTAATTCACGTCTCCGGGATCGGAAACTACTCCGCCGAATGACCCCAGCATCATGTCATGCTAGGAATCTTGAGAGGGATGGGAGAGATCTCCATCATAGCAAATTGAAGGAACTTTTGTCACGGCTGTGTATATATATATATTTGTCTGTATACATATACATATACATGTGTGTATCAACATGCATATCTATATGTCAATACATGTATGTATACACATTGACATGTGTATATATATATAATATATATATATATATATATATGATCCCGGGTCGAGGACCCACGGGCCTCCCACCCCCAAGATGGGACGGGTCCCAGGACTCCTCGGTCCCCCCCCACCCCAGATGGGATGATAGGGGGGACGACGACGACGACGGCGACGACGACGACGACGACAACGACGGCGACGGCGACGACGACGGCGACGACGACGACGACGACGGCGGCGGCGGCGAAGACGACGACGACGACGGCGACGACGGCGACGACGACGACGGCGGCGGCGGCGGCGGCGGCGCCGACCTCCGGAGCCCTCTGACGACGACGGCGGCGGCGGCGACGGCGACGACCTCCAGAGCTTTCCTGGAGCACCGCAGTACCACGCCGCACACGCCACACCCACAGTATCACACCACTCCCACAAGGGGGTGGGGGGGGCGATGCCATCAGCATGGTGGGGGGGGGCGGACCTGGATCATATCTATATATATATATACACAAGACTGCAGTGGCGCTTTGCGCCATGCACCTTGGTTGGCGAAGTTTGGCAGGGCAGGAAGGTCAAACAGACAGTTTAGTGATAACTCATTGCTGCCTTTTCCGTCATCGCCTTTATAGTAATGTTATTCGTTATCTGTCCCTCATGTTCCCTCTTTCCCTTTCCATTCTCGCCCTACCCTGGGAACTCTTCCCCATCCTCCTCAGCTCTTTTTGCGGAGGCTCCTCCTTGGAGGGCCTCTTGGGGGCCTCACGAAAGTTTTGAAGGAGTTCTTGGGGCCCACTACAGGCCGCGCCCTGTGGGCTGTGTGGGGACCGCCGCTGGGATGCTCGCAGTGATGAGGTGGTGTGCAAATTTCCCTGGGCAGTTGAAGGGACTCCTGGGTTCTCGCAGGAGCTTCTCAGGAAGTGGATCGCCGAGCCGAGATGCTGGGCGGACTGCTGCGTTTCGCAGGGGAGCGCCGTCCACGGAGAGCTGGTCGAGCCACCTCGATGCCTCTCACCGGGCCGCCGTGGGGCGCTCTTTGGGGGCGTCCTGGGCCGTTCCGGAGGCGCCCCGCGGGCTGCCTGGGCCCCAGGGAGGCGATCTGGGATGCCTGCGGGAGAGGGCGCCGGGAAGCATTGCCGGTGGCACCTGCGAGCCTGACCCGTGGGGCTCGCAGGCTCGAGGGAGGACCTTCGGAAGCGCTCCCGAGGAGCTTCGGAGGAGCTGCGCAGAGGGCCTCTGGCACGCGTGCTGGGAACGGGCCGGAAACATCGCCCTCGGGGCGAGAGTCCGGGAGCTGAGGGCGTCGTGGGGGCACCTTGGGCCGTCAGGAGGCCGGCTTGGGCCGTCGGGGGGCCCTCTCTGGAGGCCCATGCGGCCGTCTGGGGGCGCTTCCGGGGGCCCGGCGGGCCTTGAGGGATCCGGCCTCTCCAGGCCCTCTGGGGGGTTCTTTGGGGGGGGGGGCTTTCTGGGCCGTCCTTTGGCCCTCTTTGGCCGTCCTGGGGCCCTCTTGGGCCGTCTCTCTTGGGCCTCTCTTGGGGGTCTTTTTGGGGGAAGAAGACTGGTTCAACAGACGACCGGTTCAACAGGGACCGGTTCAACAGACGACCGGTTCAACAGACACCGGTTCAACAGACGACCAGTTCAGCAAGGACCGGTTCAACAAAGACCCGTTCCACAGGACCGGTTCCGCAGAACCGGTTCCACGGAACCGGTTCCACTGGACCGTTTCCGCAGGACCGGTACCACAGAACCGGTTCCACAAGCCCGGTTCCACAGAACTGGTTCCACAGGACCGGTTCCACAGGACGGGTTCCACAGAGGCGGTTCCTTCCTGCTACTCTCTCTCATTACACTGCTGCTGCTGTTGCTGCTGCTGCTGCTCCTCCTCTTCTTCCTCCTCCTCCTCATCCATCCCTCTCTGCCCTCCCGCCCTTCCCCATCCCTCGTTGCCGCTACGTCCCCCCGCCCCACATCCCTCATCCCTCCCTACTTCCTCCTCCCCTCTCCTCCCTTATCCATCATCGAGGGCCACCCACCCGACCCGTTCTGCCCGACCCGACCCGACCCGTCCCGCCCGTTAGGGTCCGCCCGCCCGACCCGTCCCGCCCGTTAGGGTACTCGCGTGCCAACTCGATGGCGCATCATTCTTTAATGTCCCTCCCGCCTCACACGTCCCGAACCGCCCGTTAGGGTCCGCCCGCCCGACCCGACCCGTCCCGCCCGTCAGGGTCCGCCCGCCCGCCGGACCCGTCCCGCCCGTTAAGGTACTCGCGTGCCAACTCGATGGCGCACCATACTTTAATGTCCGCCCGACCCGACCCGCCCGTTAGGGTCCGCCCGCCCGACCCGTCCCGCCCGTTAGGGTACTCGCGTGCCAACTCGATGGTGCATCATTCTTTAATGTCCCGCCCGCTCGACCCAACCCGTCCCGCCCGTGAGGGTCCGCCCGCCCGACCCGACCCGTCCGCCCGCCCGCTTGACCCGTCCCGCCCGTTTGGGTACTCGCGTGCCAAGTCGATGGCGCATCATACTTTAATGTTCTGCCCGCCCGATCCGACCCGACCTGCCCGTTAGGGTCCGCCCGCCCGACCCGACCCCGCCCCGCCCGTTAGGGTCCGCCCGCCCGACCCGACCCGCCCGTTAGGGTACTCGCGTGCCAACTCGATGGTGCATCATACTTTAATGTCCCGCACGCCCGACCCGACCCGTCCCGCCCGTTAGGGTCCGCCCGACCCGACCCGACCCGTCCCGCCCGTTAGGGTCCACCCGCTCGCCGGACCCGTCCCGCCCGTTAGCGTATTCGCGTGCCATCTCGATGATGCATCATACTTTTATATCCCGCCCGCCCGACCCGACCCGTCCCGCCCGTTAGGGTCCGCCCGCCCGCCGGACCCGTCCCGCCCGTTAGGGTCCGCCGGGCCGCCGGACCCGTCCCGCCCGTGAGGGTACTCGCGTGCCAACTCGATGGTGCATCATACTTTAATGTCCTGCCCGCCCGACCGACCCTGTCCCGCCCGTTAGGATCCGCCCGCCCGACCCGACCCGTCCCGCCCGTTAGGGTCCGCGGCCCCGCCGAACCCGTCCCGCCCGTTAGGGTCTCGCGTGCCAACTCGATGATGCATCTACTTTAATGTCCCGCCCGCCCGACCCGACCCGACCTTTCCCGTTAGGGTCCGCCCGACCCGACCCGACCCGTCCCGCCCGTTAGGGGCCGCCCGCCCGCCGGACCCGTCCGCACGTTAAGATACTCGCGTGCCAACTCGATGGTGCATTCTTCTTAATAATGTCCCGCCCGCCCGGACCCGACCCGTCCCGCCGTTAGGGTGCCCCGCGCCGACCCGACCCGTCCCGCCCGTTAGGGTCCGCCCGCCCGCCGGACCCGTCCCGCCCGTTAGGGTACTCGCGTGCCAAACTCGATGGCGCACCTCTACTTGAATGTCCCGCCCGCCCGACCCGACCCGTCCCGCCCGTTTGGGTCCGCCCGTTAGGGTCCGCTGGCCCGCCGGACCCGTCCCGCCCGTTTGGGTACTCACGTGCCAACTCGATGATGCATTCTACTTGAATGTCCCGCCCGCCCGACCCGAGCCGTCCCGCCTGTTCGGGTCCGCCCGCCCGGGCCCAGCGGCGCCAGTCCCGAGAGCGGCGGTAGCGAGAGCGGCGCGCAGGACGACGGAACGGGGGACTCCAGCGGTGCCAAGAATGGGGCGGTTGCGAGCTGCGTGGCCTATGGTGCTGCCATTTGGGACGATTTCCTGAGAGACTTTGCGTGGGCCGCTGCATGCGTTGCAGGCACCAGCGGGCAGCAGCTGGAAGCGAGCCTTGATCCCAGCGGGTCCTTGTCGGCGTCGTCGTCGTCCTTCGTCGTCGTCGTCGTCCTTGTCGGCGTCGGCACCGTCGTCGTCCTCGTCGTCGTCCTCGTCCTCGTCCTCGTCCTCGTCCTCGTCGTCGTCGTCGTCGTCGTCGTCGTCGTCGTCGTCGTCGTCGTCGTCTCAGTCGTCCTCGTCGTCGTGGTCGTCGTCGTCATCCTCGTCGTCGGTGTCTTCGTCGTCGCCGTCGTCGTCGCCGTCGTCGCCGCCATCGTTGTTGTCGTCGTCGTGGCAGAGACGGATCCAGGGAAGCGGTTCCGGGGAAGCGGTTCCGGGGAAACGGTGCACCGGGGAAACGGTTCAGGGGAATCGGCTGCGGGGAAACGGTTTTTGGGAACCGGCTCCGGGGAAACGGATCCGGGGAAACGGTTCTGGGCAAGCGTTGCCGGGGAAACGGAACCGGGGAAACGGTCCCGGGGAAACGCTCCTCCGGGGAAGCCGTCCCTGGGGAGGAGGTCTCCGGGGAAACGGTCCTCCGGGGAAACGGTCCCCGGGAAGCGGTTCCGGGGAAACGGTTCCCGGGGAAACGGTTTCGTATCCTTTTTGGGGAGGCCTCGTGGGCCTCTTTTGGGCTGTCTGGGGGCCCTCTTGGGCAGTCTTGGAGCCCTTGGGCCGTCTTCGGGCGTTCTTGAGGGCTTCTTCGGGCCATCTCGGGGCGATCTCGGGGGCCTATGGACGGGCTGGGACGCTGCTATGACGATCGAAGCGCATATGGCAAACATGTACGTTGTCCGAAGGGGATGGGCAGATTTTTGCTTTTGGAGGGGTCCTTTTGAGGCGTCTTGGGGGCCTCTTGGGCCATCTTGCGGCCACATGGGCCCTTTTTGGAACGCTCCTGGGATGTCTTGGGCCCGTGTTGGACCGTTTGGGAGGCCTTTTGGCACCACCGGAAGCCCGCTTACTCGGGTTTTGCAGGGATCGTCGAAGGTCCGAAAGTTCTGGGTGACCCTGCCATGGGGGCGTCGGGAAGGCCCCCCTGGGGCCAGGGATCGGGGGGATCCCGTTTCGGGGGGGGGGGGCGTCGCAGGGTTCCGCGTACTAGAAATATATGGAAGGAGCTCTGTCTCTCTCTCTCTCTTTTTTTTTTTGTTCTCTCTCTCTCTCTCTATATATATACACATACCTATACGACCACCCTTCGGGTGATAAGGAGGTTCGGGGGGGAGGAACCAACGTTTCACTCGATCGGTCTCACTATCGATCTCATTATCGATCTCACTATCGGTCTCGCTCGATCAATTTCACTCGATCGATCTCGCAATTCTATTTCATTTGATCGATCTCACAATCGATCTGACTATCGATCTCACAGTCGGTCTCACTTTCGATCTCACTATCGATCTCACTATCGATCTCACATTCGGTCTTATTATCGCTCTCACTATCGATATCACAATCGATATCACAAGCAACGTCATCATCATCAACATCGTCGTCATCAACGTCATCAACATCATCATCAACATCATCATCATCATCGTCATCATCATCATCATCATCGGGACACCATCATCATCATCATCACCTCACCACCATCATCATCAACATCAGCACCAACATCATCATCATCATCATCATCATCATCATCGGGACACCATAATCGTCACCATCATCAACATCATCATCATAGGGACACCACCATCATCATCAGCATCGGAACACCACCATCATCATGACCATCATCACCATCATCATCATCTCATCACCATCATGCACAACATCATCAACATCATCATCATCATCGGGACACCATCATCATCAACAACACCTTCATCAACATCATCATCATCATCATCATCGGGGCACCATCATCATTTTTACCATCCTCATCATCACCATCACCATCATCATCGGGGCACCATCCTCATCATCAACATCAGCATCATCATCATCGAGCCACCATCATCAAAACCATCAGCATCACCTCATCACCATCCTCATCATCAACATCATCATCATGATCGGGACACCATTACCGTCATCATCATCATCATCAACATCATGATCATCGGGACACGATGCCATCATCATCATCACCATCATCATCAGCATCATCAGCATCAACCTCATCATCACCGTCATCCTCGGGACACCCTCATCATCTTCATCATCATCATCATCATCATCATCTCATCATCTCATCATCAACATCATCATCATGATCATCAACATTATCATTATTGCCATCTGGACGCCATCATCATCATCATCAGCAGCAGCATCATCAGCATCATCATCATCATCGGGACACCATCATTATCACCACCATGGCCATCATCATCACCATCATCATCAACATCATCATCTTCGGGACACCATCATCATCATCATCATCATCATCATCATCATCATCATCATCATCGGGACACCATCATCATCACCACCATCACCATCATCATCATCAGCATCATCAACATCATCGACATCATCATCACCAGCACCATCACCATCACCATCATCATCATCATCATCATCATCATCATCATCATCATCATCATCATCATCATCATCATCATCATCATCATCATCATCATCATCGGGACACCGACGGGACACCGGCGGGACACCGGTTGGACACCGCGGGCCACCGGCCCCCGGAAAGGAATCATTTGGTCTGGCCGCGCCTCAGCCGGAGGCAGGACACCGGCGGGACACCGCTCGCCACCCGCCCCCAGAAAGGAATCATTTGGTCCGGCCGCGCCTCGGCCGGAGGAGACTTTCTTCTCGCCCGCCCACGCAGCTTCGCCTCGCCCGCACGCACGGCACGCACGAACACGAAACCGAAATCGATTTCCCGCTAGGGGGGCTCTCCGTTCCACTTCGATCTCACCCCCTCACCTCCGATCTAGAGATATAGTGAGTCATAAACATGTGCCAGCAGCGGTGAACTTAGAGCCATGTGGGACTTCCTGGAGGCGGCTTGAAACCATGTCGAGGTTGTCCCGCGGCCCTTTTCACTGAGCCGCTGGGGGCCCTTCGAGACTCTCTCGGTGCCCCCTCGGCCTCTCGGGCCCTCACGGTCTGGAGGCCGTGTATGACACCCGGGGGGCTGTCCCTGACTACGGTCGGTTCGTGCGGCGATGGCGCGCCGGCGACGCCAGCGAAGGCGTGCGAGGTTGAACTCCGCATGATAGAACGACGACGATTATTCATTGCGGGGCACCGTAGTGCCACAGGACACGGCGGAAGTCAGCCTCGAACGATCGGCGCTGCGATCGTCTCGAGGTTGAACGATCGACGCGGTGTCAAAAACCTTTGCGCGCAGCGACGCCGAACGATCCTACTGTAAGTCCCGTCCCCCTCTTTCGTGGGGCCCCACGAACTGCCATCTTGGGGCCCTCTTGCGACTCCCCTGGGGCGTTCTGGGGGGTCTTGGGGGCCCTAGGGAAACCCGTCTGGCCCCCCAAAGGTTCCATGTTAAGAGCTGTCTGTCAAATGCGGGCATCTGTGCCCTCCTTCCCTCCCCTCCCTCCCGCCCGCCCTCCCTCCCCTCCCCTGCGATGCTAAACATTCGTTGCCATCTTGCCGAAGCGGCTCCCGAGCTTGACCGTAACCCACAGGGATCCGATCGGAGCATAGTACGGTAGACGGACAAAATCCCGATCCTTCTATGCTGGCTTTTGTGAACACCCCCGCGCCTCCCATACAAACTGGCGGTCTGCAGCGCGATGTGTCGATCTGCCGACCGGCCGAATTCCTGCACGCCGCTGGCGATGCCAACCAACATTGCACCGGAGGGCCGCCGAGGGCGGTCGCCGAGGGGGGTCGCCGAGGCGGGGTTCGCCGAGGGGGGGTCGCCGAGGGGGAGCGCCGAGGGGGGGCGCCGAGGGGGGTCGCCGGGGGGGCCACCGACTCCCGGGGGGCGCGCGAGAGCGGGGGGCGCGCGAGAGCTCGCGCCGGCACGCAGGCCCCGCGAGCGGTGCAGGGATTCTGCCCATGGAGCGTACCAGCGTCTTGGGGCTCTCGTCGAGCTCCCGCTGTCCGAACGGGCCCTGCCCCTCCCCGGGGGCGGAGAGAGCGGCAGGGCGGGAAAGGAAGAGTGTGCTTCGCCCTCTTCCCCCTTTTTCTTCCCCTTGCCCCTCACACTCGAGGGACGAAGCAGTATGGCCATGACGAAGTTGTCACGCGATCTTGCCGACGCCGATCGAGGTCATGGTCCATGGCGGCCGTCGCCGACTCGCAAGGACGGTCCACGAGTTGACGATGGGCCAGATGGACGACGACCAAGATCAGCACCGACGTTTCCGGTTCAGCCTTCCCCTCCCCACGCAGTCCCCAAACACTTCCCTGTGAGTGATTGGGGACCATGACTGGAGTGGTTGCGAGGTCGCATCCCTCTTTCCCTTCCCCCCCCCCTCAAAATATTGCGCGAACGAAAAAAAACAGTCCTCAATCACTCCCCTCCCCTCGCTCCTGCAGCAGGACCGCGAGGGTTCGCCCCGTTGTAGCCGCCCTGGCGCTGGCGCTGGCGGCCAGACGGCTGTGCTTGGTCGCCCTGTGGCACGGCAGGCTGGCGCAGCCCAGCCCACTGCGAGGCTTTGGGGCCCAGAAGCGGCCAGAGCCAGCGCCTCTCGTTCCAAGAGGGAGGGAGGTCGAGAGGGAGGGAGCAGGAGGAGGAGGAGGAGGAGGAGGAGGAGGAGGAGGAGGAGGAGTTGGAGGAGGAGGAGGAAGAGGAGGA
>CAUYUJ010014857.1:338031-371836 GCA_963575745.1 Prorocentrum cordatum | reverse complement strand
CGATATGCCGGATCGCGACCGAAGCCAACCCCTGCGCGGAACGCAGACGCCTCGGAAGCCCAAGCTCTCGCAGCGCAAAATGGTCCTGGGGGCCAGCATCTCCATGTCGAGCTAGGCTGCCGGGCAACTAGCAGGGAGTCCACGTGGAAGCGTACGCATGGGGTTGGCTGATTCAGAGCGTGCGTGAACGCCCAAATGATCCCCCTCAAATTCCGACATGTTGTTTGTGGCATCGCCCACAAACACACCACAGGTAACTTGCACCTCCCGGGTGGCCTCGTGATACCTGACGCAGCCGCATCACGACTGCTGTACGTCACCTGCACCTTGCTCATGCGCTTCCCCGTCGGAGGCACACACTGTGCAAGCTAGCAGGAGGAGGAGGAGGAGGAGGAGGAGGAGGAGGAGGAGGAGGAGGAGGAGGAGGAGGAGAGACGTGCGGGGAGAGGGATCGCCGAGGGACTTTTTTTTGAAGGACTCCAGAGCGGCTCGCCCTGGGCTCCCCAGAGCTCCAAGGAGGACTCTGGCTGAGGTGCCTCCCGCCTACAGCGCGTGGAATCGGCCAGGGGCGGGGGTGCCCTTTGCAGTCCTCCGAAGGGGCCTCGGAAGCGCTCCCCCCTCCCTTCCGGAGCCCCGCGCCCGCAGTCCGAGCGGACCGAGCAGGGGGTCGGAACGACGACAGAAAGGCCTGCCGCTCTGGCGACGGCCGCGTTTTCAGAAGGCTCCACCCTCCCTCCTTCGAGCCGGAAGGAACGCAGATGGCACAAGAAATCCGAAGAGAGAGCCCCGTTCTGAACGAGAGCCGTCCTCCATCCGTGTCGCAGCTGCACAGTGCCAGCCTGTGGGGCGACATGGTGACATTGCAAGCGAGAGCCCCGCTTTGAGAAGGAAATGCCTTCCTCCGCGTACCTGGCTGAAGCCTTTCAAAACGGATGCGCGTGGCGCTAAAGCGAGGGCCACGTCATCATAAGCATTTGCCGTCAACATTCCACCAAGCACTGCTTACACTCAGGGGTGATTACCTGTATTTCTATGGAATTGGACGGTTTCTAAGGAATTGGGTGGGTGTCCCTGGAATCGCCATGTTCTGGCCAGTTGCCGCCCGTTGCCGCCAGTGGAATCCAGGTACTCGCCACGTGCGAGATGTGGGGGTGTCGCGACGACCCGGTATGTTCAGGAGCGTTGCTGCCCGCTGCTGGCCGTTGCCGCCTGTGGAGTGTCCCGAGAATGCAGACTGGCTCTTCGGAACACGACTGCAGAGACGACGCGGGGGGGCATCATCTTGCCTACAGATCCACACTGCCAGAACTTCCTGTTTGAGGCACACGCTGGCAGGCATGTGTGAACGCGACACGGTGTTGCAAAACACCGGCGCGGCGCCAAGGTGAGAACAACTGCTATCCATCTGTCTAGCCGCTCGAGATGTAGACCTTCAGGCTCGTGACTTGACATGCCCGGCCCACCCGACCCACAAACGCGGTGGTGCCCGGCAAAATGTGTAAAAGGAAGACGGTGGAGGAGGACATCGAAGGGGGGAAAAAGGAAAAGGGGGAGGAGGACGAGGAGGAGGAGGAGGAGGAGGAGGCACAGCGTTACCCTTGGTGTCTGGTCTCATCAGGCCTCTTCGCGGAGCTCCGCGGCTCGCCTCCGCAGCGCACCAGCATCAAGGAATTTGGCCTGGCGCCTGCGGAGGGGGAGGCGGAGCGCGACGCGGGCGGGGGCCCGTAAAGCCGCGGCCACCGCAAGGTCCAGCGGCCGTCCTGACCTCCCTGCGCGGGCCGCGGCGAAGGGGAACAAATGATGCGTGGCAATCGCAAAACTGCAGTCTCCTCGGAGGCCGAGGCGAGCAGGGATGGAAGGGGGGAGATCGGAGCGGAGAACGAGGGCAGACTGGTAATGAAGGCGTCGGCAATGACACACGTAATGCGTCGTCGTGCCATCCTCCTCACATCCAAAGACGCGTTGCCGTCTGCGTTGCATGCGGCACCCCGTGACCCTCGCTCCAAGCCAGGTGCGAAGCAGGATGGGTGGCCACGATGCGGGCAAGTCCTTCGAACTCAAGCGGATCAGATCCCAATCCACCTCCTCCCCGCCCAAAGAGGGAACAAACCGCTTTCGCAGGCGACGAAGCAACTGCTCCTGAAGTGGGAGCGAAAAGACGGCGGCCTGCAATTCCTCTGCAAAGATGCGCTGCCACTTCGGCTTGGGGGCCGACGAGCCTTCTCCGAACCGCCCAACCGCCCTGCCCCCGCCAACGCGCAACCGTCGGTCCCCAGGGAAGCCCGCCGCAGCAGCCTCCAAGTGGAGGACGAAAGGAAGAGACTTCCAGAAGGGAGGAGCGAGGAGTGGCGAGTCCCACAGCGCCATGGGGCAATGATCGATGAGGCCTTCACGCAGCGCTCGGAAGGTAGCAGGCCACTGAGGGGGGGTGACGAGAGCGGTACGCACGGCGGCGGCGGCAGCATTGACGAAGGATGATCTCACACGAGGGCCGTTCCAAGCTCCGAGGTTAAACGAATCCGAGTAGCGGAAGGCCGACACCGGCCACTTTAAAACCTGGGCTAAAAACTGCCGCTCGATTGTGGCGACCTCCCACGGGATAGGAACAAGCTGCGCGACATACGAAGGCACGCTGAGCGCCCTCTGCCCATGAAGCGGGACCCCCGTCGAAATATCTTGTCTGGCATCCGCTATGGCTCTGGTCCGAACGGCCATCTTGTTCAGAGGAGCGCGAAGGTTGCGAAGAGACTCAGCCCCAGGACCGAGCCAGAACCCCAGGTACGAGACCTCCGACGCGATTTCGAACTCCTCCCAACAAGCCGAGCCAGGCGGGATGACAGCACCAGGACGGGGGCAGGAGCATTCGCGCAAGATTCCCCGCATCTCGGATTCGAGGCTGTCGGCGAGGGGTGCAAACAAAGGGACCACGCAGCTCGTTGCTTTCAGGGCGAGTCCAGAGAGATGCTCGGCGCTGCGAAAAACACGAGCAGTTTCACGATACCCCTTACGAGACGAGAGGACGGCACCAATATCTTCGGCACAGGAACGAATCTGTCCATTACCAGGCCGCTGCGCACTGAGATACAAGTCCCACAGAAAGCGATCGATGGCGATGACGAATAAACTACCGCTCAGCGGGCATCCTTGCAGCACGCCTGAAATCGTGAAGAAGATGGAGGTGGAGGCCTCGGACGGAGAACAGACAGGTGTTAAGATGATAGAAGCCTTGCACCGCGAGAGAACACCCTCGAGGGATCTTTATCTGCCGCAGCGCAAGCATGAGCCAGGACTGACTGACAAAAGGGGACGCTTGCGCAAAGCCGAAGGCAACAATGGCGCCCTCTGGAACCCCTCGAGCACTGACTCGCCTGGCCTGGGCGTTTAGCTCGTACACATTAGACAAAAAACTGCGGCCTCGAATGAGGCCTCGCTGCGCGGGGGCGCCAATCTCTTCGACAACCTCAGACAACCCAGCATTGGCGACCCCAACGACAATCTTGTTACTCGTGTTCTTAAGGCCGATGGGGCGAGTGCCCCGCCCGCGCCGAACGACTCCCCCTGAGCGCTCGTCGCCGCCTTCCCAGGCCCCTTTCGGGATGAAGACTCGCAGGCGCATGTAGAAGGAAAAAAGACATGCGCTGGCCACTGGCGAGCCGATGGATCACGTTTAAAAGCACCCGGGGCCCTTGGCCGGATCCCCGGGCAGCGTGCGCGAGCCCATCGGGCCCTGGTCCCGAATGCAAAACGCGTCGGATGAAACGGCGAACCGAAGAGAAAGATGGGGGGGGGAACTCGGAGAAGTCCTTCTCAAACGCAAACTTAGAAAGGTACTGGGGGCCCCGCCGAGGGACTGACTGATGCTTTTCAAATTTCGGGCCCCAATACTCACGGAGAGCCGCGGTCTGGCCCTCGGCCGAAGTGAGCACAGCGTCCGTCCCACCGCCCACCGCCCCCGCTAAATAACGTCGACGATTGAACGGAGACCAGATCTGGACACGCCTGCAAAGGGCTCTCGTGTGGGCGCGTTAACAGTATTTCTAGTTCGCGCGCGCGGGGCGGCCCCTGGGGGTCCCCCGGCGAAAAGTACCCCGACCAACGCCCGGTCGCCGCCCGACCGCCGCCCGACCGCCGCCCGACCGCCGCCGACCAAGTCTACTCAGAGATGGTTTTCCTTCTGGGTGCGGCCTCTCAGGCTCCCCAGAGCGCGCTCAGAGTGCCCCAAGAGGCCCCCAAGACTGCCCAAGAGGCCCCCGAGACGCCCAAAGAGCGCTCGAAGACGCCGAAGATGACCCCAAGACGGCCCAAAAGGCCCCCAAGACAGCCCAAGAGGCCTCCAAGACGCCCCAAGAGCCTTCCAAGAGGCCTCCGAAGAGAGCCCCAAGAGGCCAAAATCGTTGATTTTCATTGGTTTTTTTCGATGTTTTTTGTGTTCTGGCTTTTTCGGCTTCCGGACGCTCCAAGACGGCCCAAGAGGCCCCCAAGACCGCTCCAAGACGGCCCACGAAGCTCCCAAGACGGCGCCGAAACGACCCAAGAGAGCCCTCAAGACGGCCCAAGTGCCGCCCAAGACGGACCAAGAGGCCCCAAGACGGGCCCAAGAGGGACTCAGGAGGGATACCGAGAACTCAAAAATGGAGCCCTCCGTCCCAGAAGGCGCCCAGGAGGTCCCAAAGAGGCCCCAAGAGGCCTCCAAGAGGCCCCAAGATGTCGCCAAGAGGCCCCAGGAGACTCCCAGGAGGCCCAAAAGAAGCCCCAGAAGGCTTCAAACATGTCTCCCAGGCGCCCCCGAACGGCCTCTCAACAGACCCCAAGAGGCCCCCCAAAGAAGCATCTTGACGACGACTCTATTTCGCCCCATCGAGAGACGACCCCCAGGGAACTGCTTCACCATCAAAACTCCCCACGCAACGCGTCCGAACGACACCCGCCCCCAAGAGCGCAACATGGGCAACGAACACACAGACAAAAACCAGCGATGCCATATCACGGGCCGGCGGAATGAGCGAAGCGATTCAATAACGTCGACGATTGAACGGAGACCAGATCTGGACACGCCTGCAAAGGGCTCTCGTGTGGGCGCGAAGTCGGACCCGTCTGCCAGGTGCCCTGGCGGCCCCTTCAGCGCGCTGGCGCCGAGCGGCTTCGGCCTGGGCCTCCTGGAACTGTAAATCAGAGTGGGCTCTGGCAAAGGCGTCGGGGGAGGTCAGGGCGGCGGACGAAGACGACACATCGACCGAGAAGAAGGATCGAAGCCACTGATGCCTTCGCCAGAGAACGTTGCCCAGGCGAGCGTCCTGGCGCCAGACAGCTCGAGCAAGAGAGCGAAGGGGCAGCGAGCGGCTGTCGCGCAACCTCGGGCGGTCGCGCAGCTGCAGGTCGCGCGCCGCGCGGGCCGCCGCCTGCCGACAGCGCGCCGCCAGCTCCAGCTCCGCCGGCGCCGAGAGGGGCGTGCTGAAGTCCCCGATCCCAGCGAGGCGTTCGTACTCCTCCAGGATCGACGGCTAGAGCTCGTCGGCGAAGATGCCCCTCGGGATCTTCCTGCAGCGCTGCTCTGCTCCAGAGTCCCAGGCTCGCGTTTGCAGCGAGACCTCGAGCGGCACGTGGTCGGATAGCGTCGCGTCGTGGAACTCCTGCGGCTCGCCTCGACATCGAGCACGCCGCAAGAGCTGGCGCAAAAGCCAGGGCGGCGTCGCCGCGAAGCACCTGTCGATACGAGAGCCCGCCCTGGAACCGACGTGAAAGTGGCTGATGCCAGGCGCCGCAAGCTTCGCGAGTTGGCGGAATATTTTCGTCCACTTTGAGCGGCCATGGCGAGACTGCCTGCCAGCGGACGAGCGGGCAGCCGCAGCACCAGCGGGGCCATCAGCAGATTGACGTAGCCGTCCGCGAACATAAACGATTTCGGCCGTGGAGTAATCAACCTCCTCATCAGCGATCTTGGAGTCACCAATCATGGGAAGGCCCGTCTTCGTGGGATCGCGCTGGGCCTGGTTGAGTTGAACCAGATGCGCTTGCCGAGTGCCGCTGAAGTCGTTCGCATCTAGGTGGATGTCCCAGCGGTGCCAGCAGACGCCTGAGTGCCGATGGACGAGTTTGAGGCAAAGGATCCTGCCCGCCACGAGCTCCATCGGCGTAACCTGCGCGAACGGCAGGATGTGCTTGGGAACCAGAGTGCAGGCGCCGCCACAACCAGAAGAGCCAACAACTGCGGCCTCACCACGACAAGCGTGAGAGGATCTCCTCGACAGCAGCAGCATATCCGTGAACTTCTTGAAGGGCCGTGATGGTAAAGGGAAATGCCAAATATCGCAGGACTTTAGCTTTGCGATGAAGAATAGCTTTGCGATGAAGAACACGAGCTTGATGATGTAGCAGGGCGCGGCAATTTCAATTGTTGAACACCAGCTGGTCGGCGCTGCAGAAGGTGTTACCCACTCCACTCGATGCGCTTGGGCAGGAAGATGTCATTGGCAGCCCTGTCCAAGTCAGCCCGCACCAGATTGAGATCAGAAAGAGCACCAAAATTCCACTGCACCTTCGGCGGGTCGGTCGGGTCGACCACCGCACGCGCAATGACCTCACAGTCGACAGACAGCGTGCCCGCATCCTTGTCCATGAAGACGCGCATCCCCAGAAGGCTCTGCAGCTTGTCGCGGAGCTTCTCGGCGCTGCGCCCCCTCGAGGTCTCGAACCTTTTGCGATCGACGCTGACGAGAAAGGGGGCGCGTCGCCCGCCAGGCATCGGAGCCGAAAACTGGCGCCAAACACCGCGTGCGTCACGAAGGAGACCATGAGCCTGGCGAGCCCCCCGCGCAAGTGACAGCGAGGCCTTTGAAGCGGAGAACGAACCTGCGACCGGGCTCCTCACCTTCCCATTCGCAATCCTTTCCCGCCGCACAGTTGGCAGCGCCCATCCAGTCGGACAACGCATCTGCGACCAAAGTCTTGCCGATGTCTTCACGCGCGGTGATGACGAAACTGCCAGGGTCGGTGGCGCGCTGCCACCCCGCGGCCCTGGCGATGGGCTCCCGCGGAGCCGCCCGCGCCAAGTCCAGCTCTTGCTCCAGCTTCGCGAAGCGGTCCGCCAGGGACGCGTGCGCAGACTCTGCCAACCCCATGCGCTTCTCGACCTCGACCACGCGGAGCTCCTGCGCCCCGGAGCGCTGCTGCATCGACGCGTCGAGCTGAGCGACCAGAGGCTGCGCCGCATTCGCGATTGTCTGCGGGGGCTCCAAACGCACCATCTTTGCGATGGGGTCGGCCAGGCGCGTGCCATCTCCGCGATGATGTCCTGCTTGAAGCGCTCGAATGTCTCGGACATGCCAGGGGTGCCCCAGCCAGCCGCCGCCGCCGCGGAGCCGCCAGCAGGAGGAGGGACAGCCCCAGGAGAACCACGAAGATGCAGAGCCCACGGATCGGCCCCGCGCGCCCAGCTCTGAGCATCACCGCCTTCGCCATCAGGAGTTGCGAGCCCGACGACAGGGGCCCCAGGGGCAGCGACAGCGGCGCAAGGCACGGGCGGGGCGCCGCCGCGATGGGCCCCAGCCTCATCGGTGACAGCTTGCTGACTGGCAGGGAAGGTCGGACATACCTCCAGCGCCCCCATGTCCGCGTGGGACATCGTGTCACCCGCGGGGCCCCGTCCCGAGCCGCGGCCAGCGCTGCGGGACCGCTGTGAGCTCGCGGCCCCAGGGCTCGGAGGAGGCCGACGATCGTCGCGCCGATCGCGAAGAGAATCACAAGCAGAGTCGGCATCCGAGCGCGTGGACGTCTCATCAGACTCGTCGTCGCGGCAATCATGCCTGCGAGGCTTCCTGCCCTCGCGGCAGCCGCCGCCCATGAACGAAAGCGAAGCTGAAAGGGGGGCCCAACTCCCCCAGAGTAGGCGATGAGAGGCACTGGGGTCTGTCCGAGGACCAGCGGCATCCATGCGGCCGCTGGGCGACATGGAGTCTTGAGCCAAAATGGTCACGGAGGACGAGGAGGATGAGGAGGGTGAGGAGGAGGAGCAGGAGGAGGAGGAGAAGGAGGAGGAGGAGGAGCATGAAGAGGAGGAGGAGGAGGAGGAGGAGGAGGAGGAGGAGGAGGAGGAGGAGGGGGATTTGTTTGACGTCAACCGTGCCAGAGCCCCGAGCGACTGCGACCACGTCGCTCGCCTGCTACCTGGCCTGGGGACACCAGGCCAGCGGGCAATGAAAGACAGGGGGAGGGCAAGCACATGGCAACTGGGCGATGTCCTGCCAACTGTTAAATCGGTCCTGTCCCCCCACAAGGGGATTTACGACGAAAAATGAAAAAAAAAAATACCCAACAATAATTCGCCTGGCGAAGGACCCAACCATATGCAGTTGTGAATACCGCGATTGTGGATCTCATCTTCGCTCGCGCTCCCTATGGGGCCACGAACCGTGTGATGGGGGCGTGCCGAAATGCGTGGCGGGGTCCCCAATACGAACAAAGACGATCGCTCTGAGTGCGCGAGACTGAGCCTGAGCGCGAGTAAATCTGATTGTGAATGTGTCTGCGTGCGAATCAGTCTACGTGCATCAATGTCGACGCTCATGTCGGCACGCCCCTCACGAGGATCGCGCCCGCTTCCTCCCCCTTCTTTTTCTGCCTCTTTGCCCGTGCGCGCCGATGTCCATGGCTGCGGGCGCGGCGCCGCACTGAGTCCCCGCGACGCACGCTGGTCGCCCCGAAGGGGTCCCGGCGACGCGCGCGGGTCGTCCGCTGCGCGGAGCAGAGAGAGTGCCACTGTGACCTTAGGTGGAGCTCCCTATGGGGCCACGAAACGTGGGAGGGGTGTGCCAAAATGGGGCGGCGGCGCCATGCGAGTTCCGCCACGGGGACCTTAGGTGGAGCTCCCTATGGGGCCACGACGCGTGTGAGGGGTGTGCCAAAATGGGGCGGCGGCGCCATGCGAGTTCCGCCACTGGGACCTTAGGTGGAGCTCCCTATGGGGCCACGAAACGTGTGAGGGGTGTGCCAAAATGGGGCGGCGGCGCCATGCGAGATCCGCCACTGGGACCCTAGGTGGAGCTCCCCATGGGGCCACGAAACGTGTGAGGGGTGTGCCAAAATGGGGCGGCGGCGCCATGCGAGATCCGCCACTGGGACCTTAGGTGGAGCTCCCTATGGGGCCACAAAACGTGTGAGGGGTGTGCCAAAATGGGGCGGCGGCGCCATGCGAGTTCCGCCACTGGGACCTTAGGTGGAGCTCCCTATGGGGCCACGAAACGTGTGAGGGGTGTGCCAAAATGGGGCGGCGGCGCCATGCGAGTTCCGCCACTGGGACCTTAGGTGGAGCTCCCTATGGGGCCACGAAACGTGTGAGGGGTGTGCCAAAATGGGGCGGCGGCGCCATGCGAGTTCCGCCACTGGGACCTTAGGTGGAGCTCCCTATGGGGCCACGAAACGTGTGAGGGGTGTGCCAAAATGGGGCGGCGGCGCCATGCGAGTTTCGCAACTGGGACCTTAGGTGGAGCTCCCTATGGGGCCACGAAACGTGTGAGGGGTGTGCCAAAATGGGGCGGCGGCGCCATGCGAGTTCCGCCACTGGGACCTTAGGTGGAGCTACCTATGGGGCCACGAAACGTGTGAGGGGTGTGCCAAAATAGGGCGGCGGCGCCATGCGAGTTCCGCCACTGGGACCTTAGGTGGAGCTCCCTATGGGGCCACGAAACGTGTGAGGGGTGTGCCGAAACAGAGACATGCGGAGAGCAAAAGCCAGGATGGGGGAGGAGGGAGGAGGGGGAGGAGGAAGGAAGGAGACGCGGGGCACCGTCTCTTCAAAACGAGGACCCAACACCACAGGATGGTTGGGAATCAAAACAAACATCCGACAATCATCTGGGGACTCTGTTTTGAGTGTTGTTTGGCCTTCTTGGTGTATTTTTGGTATTTTTTATTTTTCGTCGAAAATCCCCCTGCGTGGGGGACAGGCCCGACTTGGGCCCATTGCAAGAGGGCCCCCATATGGCCAACCGTCTGCCCCCCGATAGCCCGCGACCTTTCGAGAGAGAAGGGCCAGGGCAGGAGGCGAGGGCGCCGCGGAGCAAGGCACTGCCAAGCCCGCGCCTCAGCGCATCAGCGGCTGTCCGAAACGGACGCGGACTGGGTGGCGCTCGAGGTTTGTTTCGCCCGCCATTGTCGCCGCCAGCCGCGCTAGGTCGTGCCCCGGAAAACAACGGGGCAAGGCTGGGCGGCGCTCGCGGTCCGTTGCATCCGCTGCCGTTTTTTGCCGCCAGCCTGCTCGACCACTGACGTCGCAGCAACCGCGGGGGGGGCTCCCGCCGCCGACAGGAGAAAGCAGGCGACAGAGGAGGGGAAGAGGCGGAGCGGCTGCCAGCCCTAACGCTGCCGCGGAAACAGCGGCCAAAAAGCGACGGCCAGTCTCGAGAAACTCAGCGGACCTGGAACGGAGAGAGGTCGATCCGAGCTCCCCGAACTGGCGTCTAACAGACTCGGCTGCCTACGGGTAGACCGAGGTAGGACATGCCCAGGAGCCGCAGCATCGCCTAGCACTTGAAACGGAATGGGGGCACCTCCCGAGGGTGCAACGCCGCTGCCGGTCGAGTTAAATGTGGGGGCACCGCCCGTGGGTACAACGCCGCTGCCACTTTGAAACGGAGTGGGCCCCCCCCCCGAAGGTGCAGCGCCGCTGCCGCTCGAGAACGATGCGGGGGCACAACCCGCAGGCACAGCGCCGCTGCCACGTTGGAACGGACTGGGGGCACCTCCCGGAAGCACAGCGCCGCTGCCACTCGAAACATGCGCGGGGGCACCTCCCGTAGCTACAGCGCCGCTACCACTCTGAAACGAAGTGGGGCTACCTCCCGAAGGTGCAGCGCCGCGACCACTCGAGACAGATGTGGGGGGGGCACCTCCTGAAGGTGCAGCGCCGCTGCCGCATGGGGAAAGTGGAGGCGCGGGCTGGGCTCTGGAAGCTTCAAAAAGACGGCGGAATGTGCTTGATGTGCGTTGTTCTCTTTCGCTCTCAGCGAGGGGGGGCGGATGCTTCCCCGCATCGCACTGGTCTCCACCAAACCACTGCCCAAACGTCGGCAATGCCAGCATGCTTGGGGTGCGTCCCCTCAGTCGCTGACTTCCAGGCACTCTTGGCGCGCGAACTCAAAAACAAACCCATCGCAAGCCTTGAAGGGGTTGCGCGGCTGGCCGCGCGATGTGTCAGCTTTGCGCCGCAAGCAAATGGCCAGGGCCGCGCCACCCGAGCAAAGCAGAGGAATGAAAGCGCGCCTAAGGCCAGCCAGAACAGCGGCGTCAAGCTCGGGACACCTGGACCACGAACCAGGAGGGGGCGGGCCAAAGCCTCCAATGGGTTTCCCGCCATGCCCCCCTACGCGGCAAACCTTTAGCTACCCTCAAGCATTCCATGCACTGCCAAACGAAAGAAACCCTAGCCAAACAATGCGCCAGTGGGATGTGCTTGGGGCGGGGTGGTTTCGGCACAAGCTTAACGCCCATGGTGTTAAGTCTTGGCCACTCAGGCACGGGCTCAGCTGAGCGGCGCATCGCGCACATGTCAATCCTGATGCGTTGGCCCAGGGAGGCCACATCATCGGGCTCGGGCTGAGGGTGCGCCGCTGGCGATGTCTTAGCCACGCTATCAGCCAGATCGTTACCTGCCTTCCAGGAGCGCTGCTGCTCCGCGAGACCATCCGACTCCTCAACATAAGCTTTCACATTGGAAGCTCCATTATCAAACTTCCTCTTGGTGAACCAAAAGGGACCCAGAGCGCACGCGCATGTAAGACAGCGCGCGCAGCAGGTATTCGTTAGCCTGCATCGCACAATTCTTACGGTCAGAAAAACTGGAGCTGCCCCTCTGGGCTTGCACGGCGGCAGCGGCGCAAGCCCCGAATTCGCCACCTTGGGCCGTCTGCAGGCTAGGGGCCCAAAGTGGGCAGCTGATCCGACAGACTTTGGTTGCGCCGTCTCCTACAGCTACCATCCCGCACCCAGCCCTGGAGAGTTCCTTGATAGTGCGTAAGACACAGGACTCGTCCACGAAAAGGTGCTCAGAAATGTCATGGGAACGGCATTCAGGATCGCGCGCCCATCTCACTTCCAGGCCAGCATGTTCAACGTCATCTACGGCAGGGAACGGGAACGCGTCACCAGGATGGCGGAACAAGCCTCGAAAATACAACAGGACATCCTCCTCATTGGTGTCTGGCGTCAAGTCGGGGGGAGGGACCAGGTCGAACTTTTTCTTGAAGCTGCCAGGGATTTCCTAACGCCTAGCCTGACGTGCGGGACAGAACCGGAGGCGGTGTAACGTGGTGTCGGGGCTCTCCAGGCACAGGTCACATGTAGTGTCAACTTCATACCCTGCTTGGAACGTCCCAGTTCTAATCCAGGTAGCATGGCGCGCATGTGCATTGGCGCAGCCTCGCTGAAGGAAGGTCGCGCTCGAAACGCAGCTCAGCTGCAACAGCGTCACGGGAAACTCGAGCACCAATAGCATGAGGAAGCAGCGCAGCGCCATTCGCCCGCTCAAGAGCCCACTGCGCAGCCGCCTTCGAAAGCTTCTCAAGGAGGGCGGGAGAGGCGATCGCAACCGACATTTCGGCCCCGAAATCGTCCAGGAGGGTGCAATAGTAAGGCGCAGCCCAGGAGGTGCGATTCGGGGCCAGCTTCAAGGCCCCAGGGCCCCCCTCACTCCCCTCCAGGGCCCAGGATTCCCAAACATCGAACTCCAAGCTTGCCGTGGCTCGGGCCGCGGGGGGGGCGAGCGGGAAAAGTTTGGTCTGATTGGCTCAAATCTCCATGGAGTAGCGCACGATGGGCGCTGCTGCGCGGTGCCAGGTCGGGCCCTGAGACAGGGTGAGCAGCGATGTCCTAGACCTCATCTTCGCAGTGGGCTGCGTGGTGCTGGCCGCCGAGATCTGCAACCGCTCCCATTCAACGTTAGAGATACCCTGCACTCCAGCTCCGAACGTGAGACTGGGCAGAGGTCGCGGATTATAAACTGCGGCAGCGTGTCCGCCCAGGGGGCGCCTGGCTCGCCTGGGCTTCTTGAGTTTCTTGCTGGCAAGCGCTTTCGGTCCAGCGACTTCTCAGGGGGCGGCCCTGGGGCCCGACGCGAACGGCCGGGGGGAGTCAATCCCGAGGTTGACGGCGTGCCGAACCACGGGCCCAGCAAGGCCTCCAACGCTGCCCCTAGCCAGAGAGGCGAGCGAAACCGACGAGGCGACGAGGGAGGCCTTGTCGACCAAAATAACAGCCCCCATATCATCCTCAATCGCTCTCCCGACGTCCGCAGCAGCCTCGGGGAGATGGCCGACTATGTAAGCAGCTTTTCCAGCGCGGCTAAAACCGTGGCCGTCAAGGTAAACTTCTAGCGCGACACCTGGGGGGAACTGCGAAGAATCGAAGGCGGGGGCCGCGTTGATGCGCGCCGTGGTGGGCGCGAACCCGCAGCCAGCGACGACCCCGCCCTTGACGTGGACGGCGCCGACCGCGGCGCCGGGCGCCAGACAGCGAGAGGAACCTGCCGCGTCTGCGCCCTCGAACCGCAAGCCTGGCAGTCAGCGCTGGCAGCTGGCACGCGCGGCGCCGCTGAATGGGCAGAGGAGGCTTGGCAAGTTCGAAACAGTTAAGCAAATCCCAAAGCAGGGGGCAACTCGCAAGACCCTCGGGCACCGCTCCATCAGCGCGCAAGGGTTGGCGCCAGACGACGTCCACAGCAGAAGAAAACGCGGGGGCCGCAAAATAGCTTCTCTGGAAGCCGCATTCCCACGTGACAGCGCACCTTCGACAGCGCAGCCCCAGTGGCCACGGGGCCTACAGAACTGCCCGATGGGTCAGACCCCCGCCCCGAGGGCACGTTGAGCAAAAGGGAAAAAACACAGGGATTTTCCCGGGGAAGAGCCCGGAAGCCTCGACGATGGCGCACGTGGCCCGAAGGGCCCCGAGCGCACCATCCGAGAGCGAAGCGCAACGTTTCATCTGGAACCCATCAACAGCGACTGCGGAGCGAGCCGAATACCTCCGAGACGCGGCCCTCAGCTCATCTGCGGAGAGGCGATAAAGCTCGACGAATTGGAACGCGGGGTCAGGGGGGGGGGGGGGGGGGGCGGCATCCCACAGTCTTCTGAACTTACTAGCTTCAGCAGAGAGAAAAGCGAAAGGGTCTGAGATGACGGCCCCGTCACTGCTCAAATTCGCGGCGGGCGCCCGCGGCCGGCGCCCGCGGCCGGCGGCCGCGCGCGCGCCGGCGCGCTCGTCGAGCGCCTCGGCCAATAGGTTGGAGAAGCCTTTCGCGCCACTCAGACAGCGCCTGCGCCTTAATTTCAACAGCGCAGGTCTCCAGGCGCCCGTCCAAACCGGCGAGGATAGACACCCCAGACGGATGGTTGAGGCGGCCATGCTGTCTTGCAAGCTGCTGAACGCGCAAGACTTGGCCAGCGTGGACATCCAGCCTCTGCTGCAAGAGGGCCGGCGGTGACAAAACCAGCCCCCTGACCCCCCGAGCACGAGCGGATCCTATGCTGACCGCGTCCAGTTGGAGATGGGGCCTAAACTTAGCGGCCAGCCCGTTGAGGAGCAGCGCGCGTCCGACGAGCATTAGAAGCACTGGGCCGACCTGTGGCAGAAGGGGCTGGCGGGCCCAAGACAAAACCCCTTGCCTTGTCGGGGGGGTCGGGGGGGCCTCAGCAGAGGCGGGTTAATATCCTGGGCCAGAACAGCGAGGCCCCCCACCGGCAACTCAAGCTTTGCCCCCTCGAATGGCCTCGCTGTTCTGGCCCGGGACATTAAACCGCCTCTGCTGAGGCATCCCCCCCCCGACCCCCCCAACTTGGCGAGGGGTTGTCTTGGGCCCGCTAGCTCCTTCTCGACCAGGTCGGCCCAGTGCTTCTAGAGCTCGTCGAACGCGCGCCGCGCTGCGTGCGCGTCGACACTCGGGCAAGCACCTAGAGCGCGGTCTGCTTCAGCTTGCGCCCCCGACCAAACGGGCGGCGGCGGCGCGAGTCCAATGGGCGACTCAGTCGGCAGCGGCGGCGGCCCGCGAGAAACGCGGCCGAGCAGCCGTCCAAGGCCCGCGTGACATCCGAGCTCCGCTGGCAAGTGCGCGGCGATGTTCGACGCGCGAATAGCTTCGAACTGCGACATCCCCCCCTGCCGAGCCCCGAGTAGACGATCAAATCATCGAGCATGCTGGCGCCGCGCGCGCCGACGACATCCATCGGAACCACCAACTGAGCACGCAAACGGATGACAATGCCAGGCGAGGTGAGCACATCATGATTCATGTTAAAGCCGGCCCCGACGATGGTGGGCATGGCGAGCTGCTCTGCAACCGTACCCGCCAGTGCCAACAGCCCCATGTGAGCCTCAGGGAACCGCTCGCACGCGCGCATGTAGATGCTCCAAACGGAGACTGGGCCGCCTTCCTGGAGCATGAGCACTGGCCCGAATCTAACGACGCTGGTCGATGACATAACACCCAGGAGGAGGATGGGGCCCTAGAAAATTCCTCACCATTGTACCAGCCCTCGACGAAGTACCATGCCCGACCCCAGGAGCAGCGGGCCCACGAATGGCGTTCCACCCGTGTCGATACGCCAAGCCAACAGATGTCAATGTCTGGATTGGGCAGGCGGTGCTCTTGGACGAGCAGAATGTGCGCTCCGCAGTTCGGCAGCCAAGCTTCGAGGCCGCCGCCGGAGTCCGAGTGCCATGGCGTGACGCGGGCAGTCTAGACAACGAGCTCCACTCCCGAATCTCCAGGGCAAGGCAGGGGGGGGCGAATCGGAAAATGCTCAGAGACCGTGAACAGTGATGCCCCCCTGTCAGGAGTGGCGTAACGTACTGGGGCCACAGGGCCCCAGTAACTCCATGGAACGAGCGCGACCCCCAGGCGGGCGGCCTCCTTAGGCCTTCTGCAAGGGCAGAACCTGTGAAGCTCCCACTCGCAGGGCCCCCATCGGCGCCGGCCTGCGAGGGCTCGACAGCACGGACTAAAGAGAAGGGATCGGCGACGCCGCCGAGCAGCTCAGGCCGGGAGACTCTCCGCCGGGAGATTCCATCTCCCGGGCCTAGCCGAACAGGGCGCCGAGTCGCCCCCTGAGGGGATTGCATTCTGAAGCAGAATTTTCCAAGCGAGTGCCCGGCGCGAGGCGGGGGCTGCCTCGCAGCGCCTCCGGGGCCCACGCGCGCCCCCGGGAGGCCCCGCGGGCAACGCGGGCACGCGCGGGGCCGCGAAACAAATAAAACTCCGCGAGGGGCTCTCTGACAGAAAGCGCCGGGACTGGCTAGCACGCGAAGTTTCCGATGAGCGGCCGGGCCGCGCTGCGCCCCCCCCCCCCCCCCCCCGCGCTCCGAGAAGAGCGGGGGGGGGGTCAAAAGCTTCCGCTGCCTTGATTCGCACGTCGACTGGAGGCGGGGCGGGCCCCGCCACCTGCGTCGGCCTGCGCGGTGGCAGCGGGCGACGGTCCGCTGCCGGCTGTCGCGGGAGAAGCTGCAGCCTGGCCCTCAGAGCCAGCACCTCGCTCAGCAGATACAAATACTTGATCGGCGAGGGGTCCTCCAGCTGCAGCTCCGTCGGCGGCGCGCCTCTTCTTTGCCGCCGCGCGCGCAAGGCGGCCGCGACGGGCGCCCTGGACTTCCGTCGCCGCCTGCGGCCGCCTGCGCCAGCGGGCCGAGCCAGTCCTTCGCGAGCTTAGAGACCCCTGAATTGAGCGCCCCCTTCCGCTTCGCGATCTCGCCCCGACCCCCCCGAGCGCGCTCGCCGTCCGCCTCGAAGAAGCTGACCTCGTCAATCTCAAAAATCGAGCCCAAGTCAAAGAACTCGTCGCAGAGGTCCACCAGCTTGAGCTTGGGCGGGCCAACTGGAGCAGGCGCGGGGGCCACCGAGGCTTGCTGCTGCAACTCGGTGACCAGCGACTTGTACTCCGCTTCCGCCGAGTCCAGCTCAGCACGAGGCACCCAGACCGCGTTCTCTTGCTGGATGACGCCCTGCCTCAAAGCGAGCAGCTGGTCCGCTTCCTTGCCAACTTGCTTCTCCAAGCGAGAAGCCACCGCAAAAGCCTCCTGCACCTTCTGTCGCAGGGGCGTCGGAGGCTGGGGGGCTCTTGCAGGTGTAGGCGCTTGGCGTCATACTCCTACTATGCAGCCGTGGCCAGGCCACCTCCATTGCGAGCGAATTTGGCCAACCGCTTGGCTTCCGAAGACGTGGGCTAACCCTGGACACCGACCCGCAACGGAGCTGGCGCCGCCAGGGGAACTCCGCCAGCCTGGGCGGCACCACCTCGCTGCACAGCACCTGCTTGTCCAGGGAGAGGCCCTGAGGGCACGAGCTGCTGCGTAGACCATGCGGGCGGACTGAATGCACCGGGGGGTGGCTGTACCCGCGAGCCGTTAGGAAGGTGACCGCGATCGGCAGGAGTAACAGCAGCTAGCGGCGAACCACAGCGCATGCAAAATCGCGAGGGCTGTGGGTTCTTGGCGCACCCACCAATACTGATGCGTAGCCCCACCACCGTCGAGATGCCAGGGGGCGTAGTCGGGGCACGGTCCTCACGGAAATTGCCCTTGCCTCGCCCTTTGCCGTTGGCACCGCCGTGGCATGGGGGAGACCTGGGCGTCGTGCGCCCGCGTGCCCTGAAAGAAACCTACGCCGAGCCCAAGGCCCGTTGACGCAGCGCCGCTCTGAAGTCAGCGTCAACCGGCACAAATAACTACTGTGCCAGAGCGGCTAGGAGGAGGATGGAGAGGAGGAGGAGGACGAGGAGGAGGAGGAGGAGGAGGAGGAGGAAACGGAGAAGGGGAACGAGGAGGAGGAGGAGGAGGAGGATGAGGAGGAGGAGGAGGAGGAGGAGAGGAGGGGGGGGTTGAGGAAGAAAGGGAAAAGGAGACGGAGGAGGAGGAGGAGGAGGATGGGGAGGGGGAAGGAGAGAAAGAGGGGGATGGGGAGGAGGAAGAGGAGCAGGAGGAGGAGGAGGAGGAGGAGGAACAGGAGGAGGAGAAGGAGGAGGAGGAGGAGAAGGAGGAGGAGGACAAGGAGGAGGATGAGGGGGAGGAGGAGGAAAAGGAGAGTGAGAGGAGGAGGAGCTGGAAGAGGAGGAGAAGGGAGGAGAGGAGGACGAGGAGGAGGAGGGGGAGGAGGAGGAGGAGGAGGAGGAGGAGGAGGATGTTTATGATTTCCTGGCTTTGTTTGGGTTGCCTACTACTGATTTATTTATAGCAAGAGAAGCACAACTTGACACCAGAGAATGGGGGACTTCCTTTGTGGACGATCTCACCCAGCCCTTTGTCACTTCTGAAGCAGGACAGCTTCTCAGGATTGCGCAGAGGGTACTTGATGCTGTGTTTCGGGCCTGTTGCATACGTGGCTTAATTCCCAATGCTGCAAAAACGGTTTTCATTCTAGCGTTCAGGGGGAAGGGGTCGATGGCAGCGCGATTGGATAAGAACGGAGATCCTCATCTCCATGTCAGGTCAGAAGCATGGGACTTTCAAGCCAAGATCGTCATTGATCATCGGGTTTTAGGGTCCTTCCTCTCCCCCACCAACAGCATGGCTACGGAGGTGGTCGCAAGGTGTCACGGGGCTAAGTCTGCGTTAGCCCCAATCAAGAAGGTCATTGGACCTAGGGTCATGCTCAGCATCCGTAAAAAGGTGCTGTATGCAGAATGTTTAGCTAGCTCCGTGCTGCTTTATAATGCGGCAACTTGGCTCGAGCTCTCTAATAATTTGTGGAGAAAAGTTCGTACCACGCACGAACAGATTTATCGTGCGGCTTTGCATCTTCCGTGTGCTAACAATTCTGACGAAAAAGTCACATATTTTGAGGTGTTGGGCCAAATTTCCCGTCTTCCTCTTGCCGTCGTGCTCTCGGTGGCACGCCTCAGGTTGCTTGCTCGGCTCATGGCTGGCTGTCCGGACATTTTGTGTGTTTGTATGCAATATCTTAGTGAGCCGATTCGTGGTTGGATGGCTCTCATTGAGGCTGATCTAGTTTGGTTCAACTCTTTCCTTGATCCCAGCAAACGGCCGCAGGACAATACACTGCCCAGCTGGATCAGGATTATTAAAGACAGTCCGAAGGCTTTTCGTTCCGCCCTGAAGACTGTTGCCTCCAAAGCAGCACGTTTCTGGAGTGACCAGTTTCACCTCGAGGCGTGGAACAGGAGATGTAGGCAGCACCTTCGGGGGTCCCCGCTTGAGAAGCAGGTTGGGCCCTCGCCCACAGTTAAGTGTCCTCATTGCCCAGCAGTTTTTGTTTCGGAACGTGATTACCATGTCCACTTGGGTAAATTTCATGCCCCCCATTGTGCTCCCAAAAACTTCGTGGTGGGGACCTGTTGTCAGGTTTGTTGCACAGATTTTCACACCCCTGGGAGGCTCCATAAACATGTATCCAGAGTGGTGCGTTGTAGACAGGCCTGGTTTTTCTCAGGACGTTGTCTGGGGGATGAAGCAGCTATTTCTGCGAACATGCTCGAGATTCGTGAGCAAACTGCTGCGAATCGCAAAACTGGTAAGCAGGATCATCAAGCGGTCAAGCCCCCCAAGCGTTTCTTTGGACCCCCCATTGCTCTACCAGGACAGGGGCAGCAGCTACCTCAGTACGACGTGCCTGAAGAGGCACCACCACCACCACCGCCGCCAGTATTCAGCCCCCTGAGGGCACCGTGCAGGCCACATATGTACATCTTACATCTCTTCTCAGGTTACCGACGACAAGACGACTTCCAGCACCAGGTGGAGATGGCCTTAGAGAGGTTCAAGGCTAACATTATAGCATTATCAATAGATGTCATCAACCATCCTGTTTGGGGAGACTTAACCAACGATTGTTCAGTTTTAATGTGGATCCGTTTGGCAAAATCAGGACGTGTGGCGGGGGTCATGGCGGGCCCCCCCTGCGAAACGTGGTCGATTGCTCGTTTCAGGGAACCCATTCAAGGAGCCCGTGGGCCCCGTGCGAGACCACCCAGACCCCTTAGGCTCGCTTCACAGCTGTGGGGGCTACCATTTGTTTCCGAGCGTGAGTCTGTTCAGCTTTCTCTTGGAAATAGGCTGTTGAGAACCACACTTGAGTTTGCAGTGGTATGTTGGAGGCTTCTCATTCCTGAAGTTGTGGAGCACCCAGCTGAGCCTTGGAGTCCCCCAGAGGCCCCGAGCTCTTGGCATTTGGAGCTCACCAAAGACCTTCTTCGACAACCTGGGGTGGAGAAGCACACCATACATCAGTGTATGTCTGGAGCCCCCTCGCGCAAACCCACGAGTCTTATGGGTGTGCATTTTGGTGCCCTTCGTGATGCCCTATGGGCTAGGCCTCATGGGGTTCTCTGTAACCATACTATGGGGCACATCGCTCTCGAAGGGGTCGACCATATGGGGATCTGGAACACCGCGCACGCTAAAGTGTATCCCAAAGGGCTATGTGAGCTTCTGGGGAGGGCCTTTGCTCAGGAGGCTTGGGTGAAGTTTCCCTGGTTGTTCGATACCCCCCCACCCCCACCACCCACTCCTGCATCGACCGTGACGACACGAAGGTTACGATTCAAACAACCACTACGCCCAACGACTCGGGCACAGGCCGACACGCCACGACAAGCAGGATGGAATACTACGTTTGTACCAACAGATACACAACATGTATGGACTTATGAAGATGAGTTATGGTTAAGAAAGCAATATAATCTGGATGAGACATGTGATGAGTGGTTACCACCGTCACTACGCAGATACTATGTGCCACTGGACCCGTACTTGGACACGGGAATGATTGGTATGGATCGCATGCGACAAAATAGGCCAGACAGAGAGGATGCAGGGCAGAGCTAACTCACTTTTCCCTATGTTGCCCTCCCCCTGCTCACCTGGTGTCTCGCCGAACAGCAACTTTGTTAGCCTCGTGGGGGGCCTCATAGTACAGTGTAGAGACCAGAGGTGAAGTGAAGGGCTGGACTATGAAGGTGATGCCGTGCTCACCCAAGTACCGCCAGTGTACACTCACTATAAACAGTAGTAGTAGCCCAGTGCTGTTTACTATAGTATACGGCTCGACACTGTCAGTAGCTGACCCTCTGGGGGTGAAGGTTTCTTTTCCAAACCGTATTTTTTACTTCCTCTTTCCTTCTTATAGTGTACGCCCACTTTAAAAGGCAGTAGCCCTTACTGCACTGTATGATCGGGGAGGGAGAAGGTAGTGTTGGGTGGGGACACCTTGACCTAGGGCTGCCATCTCACCTGACTTGTTCGCCCCTGTACGGCCTGATGTAGCTGTGTGGCTGCGCAGAGCCGAGGCCTCACCGTTGCTGCTGGCTGCTGGCTCTGCTGCCGCCGCCGCTCTTACCCCCCATCCTACTCTTTTTGCCGTCCACCCTCTGTGATCGGGCTTCCACTCTCTGCCCTAAAGCCGCGAACGAACGAGGAGGAGGAGAAGGAGGAGGAGGATGGGGAGGAAGAAGAGGAGGAGGAGGAGGAGGAGGAGGAGGAGGAGGAGGAAAAGGAGGAGGAGGAGAAGGAGGAGGAGGAGGAGAAGGGGAGGAGGGGAGGAGGAGAAAAAGGAGGGAGGAGGAGGAGGAGAAGGAGGGGGAGCAGGAAGAGGAGAAAGAGGAACACATCATATGAGGAGGGGGAAGAGGAGGACGATGAGGAACGGGGAAACAAGGAATGGGGGTGGGAGGAACACGAGGGCGGCGGAAGGATGGGGAAGAGGAGGAGGAGGGGGGGAGGAGGAAAAGGACAGGATGGGGAGGAGCAGGACGGGGGGGGGGAAAGTACGGGGGGAAGGGGAAGACGATACATACACACATGCACACACATACAGAAGTACATCGATATATGGATCGGGGGAAAAAGACGTCGAGGCGGAGCTGGAGGAAGATGCCTTCGATGATGGCGACGAGAAGACGGAGGGTGGATGGGGGGCCAGGAGGGAGGATATGGGGTCAGAAAAATGAGGGCTACACATAGGAATGGTAATGTTCCTGCTGCTCATGGTGACGATGATGATGGTTCTGAGTATGGTTGGGAATGAGGGAGAAGTCCAGTCCAAGCACCCCCAACCGAACCCAAAGGGAACGGGAGGAGGGCCGAATTGAGAGAAACGGGTCAGCCAAGCGCTGACAGCGAGAAAGGGTCAGCGTGGCGCTGACAGCGAACAACGAGCCGTACTGCTGCCGAGGACGTGTGCTAACCGCGCCAGGCGGCAGGCACTCCCTGGTTCAATCACCTGGCCCCGCAAGGGGCCAGGGAGGAAGCAGAGGGGGTCCAAGAAGGCAGCAGTGGGGCCCGCCTGTACAAGAGAAATCTCCTTCCCCGATCGTGGCTCGAGACCCTTCTTCACCCGCTTGATATGCGAGCGGATATTGGCCAGCGTGGACTTATTGCTGGGAGGACCAGGACACGCGAGGAGAAGGTTTCGAGCGAATTTCAAGATGTTGGGCGAATAGGCCCCACATCTTTCACGTATAGCGGCAGGGCCCCGCTTAGCCAACATATGACCTACACCGAGGACTGGGGGCCCAGAACACTTCGATTTAAAAAGAGTCTGACAACTTGCTGGCGTACGTGCGACACGCAAGCAGTGTGTGCAACGGATGCATGACTCACTCATTTGTTCGAACATGTGCTGCCTTAAAGATAAAGCAGGCCCTGCAGAAGGGGCCTTCCTCCTCGGTTCTGCTCCCACCTCGAGGTACAGACGAACAGCACGGGCCGCAATAAATCCAAGGTGTCGGGCAGTTTGTTTGGCCTCCTTCAACAACACTTTGTGATTGTCGGCGAGGGTGTTGGCGACGCAGACTCCCATGGCACCAGCATATGCAAAGAAGTCAGCCCATGCGTTGCTTACACAATGTGCGTAGGAGCCTCCTTCTTCCACGAATTTGAGTACATCCTGGTCCGAAGGCACCCATGCAAAGTTGCAAGATTCGCGATCATTACGACATAGTGTGCGAAGCTGTCTCCGCAACCCAGCATGAAGGCTTGAAGAATGTTCCAGCTTATCGTCCCATCTCAACGCCTCTTTGACAAACGAAAGATGATCGGATACCACAGTGCCTGGTCGCTGCATCACAGACAGCGCCTGAAGTCCAGCATATCGCTCGCCACGAGGAACCGTTTGGTCAGCACCAGGGAGTCCTCCGTATCGAGCCCTCGACGGCCAGCCTGATGCTGGGCACAATTGCACTACGGACCAGCCAACTCTGGCGAGTGTGGGGTGGTTGCCATGCATTCCAGAGGCGTCTACACAAAAAATCGGCCCCCAAGCTTCCGAAAGACAATCCCCCCATTCATGAACTGGGGGGCGACCTTCGAGGAGGAGAATGAGGAGGATACGGAGGAAGAGGAATATTGATAAGGAGGAAGACGCATGCCAACAGCATGCGGACGTGCGCAGGGAAGAAGCAACGCGCTACGGCGGCAGCCCAGAGCCTGCGACGTCGCCGGCTGCCGCGCGACATAATAACGCAAAACAAGTGGGGTGGGGGAAGGAGGAGGCGGCAGACAGGGCGAACACGCAGGCGACAATATGTAGGACGGAGACAGGGGGAGTCGAAGGAGGCGTGGTGGGAGGACGAGGACGATAATGAGGATGAAGGTGGTGATCGTGACGTTGGCGATGGTGACGACTATGGCGGTTATGCCAATAAGGGTGGCGATGATGATGCTGATGCTGATGCTGATGCTGATGCTGATGCTGATGCTGATGCTGATGCTGATGCTGCTGGTGATGATGATGATTGTGGTGATGGTGAGGGTGTTGGTTGTGATGATGATGTTGATGCTGGTGATGTTGTTGCTGCTGCTGGTGATACTGATGCCGATGCTGATGTTGATGCGGATGCTGGTGATGATGACCATGCTGATGGTATATTCATACAACCCCCTTGTCACTCCCTTGGCAACACAAGTGCGAGGCAATGAACTGCAACACCTAGAACTCGGGCCAGTGGGCCACCACGAGCCTTCGGCCAACAATCTCTGCGACTTAACGCACCACACGATCATGTACAATACATAAACAACGTGGGGCTCTATGGCGCCAGCCCCCTCAGCGCAGTCCCCCCCCCACGTAGAGCCAAGAGAGTCCAAGAGGGGAAAGGCGCTCGCGGCTCTCGACGACTGACCTGAAGTCGCCACTTACGTTACGCCAGGTGAACAGTAAACCAATTAAGCCAATATTAAATTGAACTGGTGGACGTACTGTGATTCTTCGCGTTGATGTGGCATGAGGAGAATGCGTTCGCACGGTGAAAAGATAACGCAGGTTCCCCATAACTAATTCCCCGCCACAAGCGCAACGTCGCGGCAATCCGACTTAGGAAGTTGCCGATACGCATATATGTTATATAAGCGCCATATTTCGGAGAGGCGGGAAGAGAAGGTCAGGGAACTCGGAAAGCACCACCTATTCCCACTCCGACTGCCTGTCGCGCGCAGCCCCGCACAGCCTGCCAAGCCCGACGCAAAACCCTGGAGACGCACAGCGAAGAAAATGCATGTGTGGCGGAACCTGTGCATCGGTGCAAGACCATTGGCGCGAAGAGGAAACTAGAAACGTCTTATTCGAATAAGACGAAAGGACGCTAGCGATCCCCATGCGGTCCCAACGACCACGTACACAACGAGGCCTCACACAGCGGCACAAGAAAGGAAAACTCACAGTGCACAGTGATTTAAAACTCATGCTTCGGCGCGGCTGGTATAACATATCTCCAGAACCCTATCAACTCAGAGGCAGAAGCGGGAGGGGGAAGAGAAAGGAAGGACGACAGAACGCCACACACTGCCTGGTGAAGGCATGGGGATGAAAGCTGTAAAAGCTGCTGGGTGCAGACACTCGCCAACATGATAATCAAAGTAGAACGAAGGCGCACAGGGACTCGACCGCCCAAAGCGAGTGGAAACCATGCCGATGAGTGGAAGTTGCTGGTACGCATAATGATACTCAGACGCTTGACGTCGAATTATTCATCGACGTCGACGCGGTCAACCCACTTGGCCGCGCCTCGTGCTTGGCAAAACCAATATTTTTAAAGCATCATGCATAATTCGGGGCACGTCTTGACGATGTTTTTTTTGATCACGCGAATGATATTGTCCTGCTTTAGCGTCTCACGGGGGACGCTCAGCGGCTGGCCCTCGGAGTCAACAGTCCTTTACGAGGTTGAGCCACTCGGGCATCAGCTCGTCGCAGTCGTCCATGATGACGATACGTCGCACGTACAGCTTGATGTTGTTGTGCTTCTTCTTGGGCTCGAACAGGTCGAATGGTGTCCGGCGCGGCACGAGGAGAAGCGCGCGCAACTCCAGTTGGCCCTCCACGCAAAGCGCTTCGCAGCCAGGCGGTCCTCCCAGTCGTTGGACATGGATTTGTAGAACGAGGCGTACTCCTCGTCGATCAAGTTCCCGGACTTGCGCATCCAAAGCTGTTCGCTCTTGTTGAACTGCTCCCTCTGGTGGGGCGCCTCCTTGACCTTCCTTGGCATTATTATTGTTCTCCCCCCATCGTTCTCTTCTCGCCGACCTCCTCGATCTTCGGCTCGTCGCCTGATTTTTTCTCCTCGTCCTCTTTCTCCTTCTCCTCGTCCTCGGCGTCCGCCGCCTCCTTCTCCTTGGGCTTCTCCACGCGCAGCTCAATGAGGGGCCCGATGAACCCAGAGATCTTCTTGAACAGATCCTTCAGGCGGCGTTCCTCAAGGAGCCCCGTCTGGTCCTCCATCATATAGAACATGATCTCGATGCCGCGCGCAACACCCCCGCGCACCGTCTCCGCGCCCTTCTGCACCACCAAGAGGCCGCCAGCGTCGGACTCCCAGATGCACTGCTCGTCGTCGTTGTTCTTGTTCAAATTGCGCAACGCGTCCGAGACGAGATACGCGGAGTAGAAGCCGACGCCTATACAAATGACTGGTATGACGCGAGCGGCCATCAGATTGCCCCACCGGCTCTCGCAGGAGAGACCCATGCTGCACTGCTAGAAGAGCATGGACAATAATGGTGAGGAATAGTATGACGGTGATGCTGACGATGTTGATGTTGATGACGGTGGTTGTGATGGTAGTGGTGGTGATGCTGATGTTGGTAATGATGGTGACGCTGAAGATGATAATGTTGTTGGTGATGATCATAGCAATGATTACAGTGGCGACGATGATAATGGTGTTGATGATGACGACGGGGAGGAGGAGGCGGAAGAGGAGGTGGTGGAGGTGGAGGAGGAACGGCATCAGCAACATACATCCTCCTCCCTGTTAAGGCCCAGTAAGACGACCGGCGTGCTGACCCCCTCCTTCGCGACAGGAGGTGCGTCGCGCATTCGTCGCCTGTGCGCCGCCCGTGCGTCGGCCGCCGAAAAGGCCAGCCGTCCTCTCGAACGCGCACGTCGCCCTCGCAAGGGGGCAATTTGGTGAGTGCGTCGCCGGCGCGGCGGACACCCTTGAGGGAAGAGTCCTCCCTCAAGGGACGAAGTTCACGATATTGAGGGAGGAGTCCTCCCTCAATATCGTGAACTTCGTTCCCTTTTCGGGGCTTCCGGAGTGGGCGCGCTCCCCGCACCGTGAGAGGTCTGACCAGTGGCCGGTGGTCTCTGCCTTGAGCGCTGACTGCTCTGCGGCCAGCGCCTCCTGCTGGGACGGAAGGGGTGGGGCGAACGGAACTTATCCTGCTGGTGTTCCTTCTCCTGCCTGCTTCCTTCCCCTTGGATCAGGAGAAGCGGCAGCAGCGGAGGAGGAGAAGGAGGCAAGGAGAAATACCAGGAAGAAGCGAAGGGGGATGAGCCAGGAGGCGATCGCGTTTCCGCCCCTCGTTGCCCTTATTTTGTTTTATGCTGTGCGCATTACTTGCGTAATTCTGTGATGTTCAGTGGCTACGCAGGTGCCCTCCTCTTTTTTCAGCATGTCCGTTCAGAAGCACGGGCCATCCAGCAAGAGTCGTTTTGTTCTTTTTAAGACAACTGAAGAGGATGAGAAGGAGGAGGAGGAGGAGGAGAAGGAGGAGGAGGAGGCAGAAGGAAGTGCCAGGCGGAGGAGGAGGAGGAGCAGGAGGAGGAGGAGGAGGAGGAGGAGGAGCCAGGAGAACGCTCCAGCTCCGTGGCGTCAGCCCGCCCGTCGCAAAAGGAGGAGCCAGGAGGAGCCAGGAGGAGCCGGCGGGAGAGGAGGCAGCCAGGGGCAGCTGGCGCCTCCTCGCAGTGCTGCGGCGGCCAGGGGGCGAGCCCCAGCACCGCGGGCAGCAGCGGCTCCGGGGAGAGCAGCCGGACGGCCGGCGGGGGCAGCCACTCCTGGCGAAGGGGTGGCTCCTAACGCTACGGATGGAAGGCCCCGCTTCCGGAAGAAGGCGGTCCCGGTGCTGGTCGCTCGGGGGAAGTTGTGAACGCGGGAAGAAACTGAGAAAACACTCCTCCTAATCAAAAGAAAAGAGAAGATATCAGGTATAGAACATGATCCTCTTTCCTCTCCTCGACTCCATCACCATCCTCCTCCTCACTCCGCTCCTCCTCCTCCGCCTCCTCGTCTTACTCTTCCCCTTCTCCTCCTCCTCTTCCTTCTTCCTTCCTCCTCCTCCTCCTCCTCCTCTCCCTCCTCCTCCTCCTCTGCGCCCCGGGGAGCTGGAGAGGGGAGAGGGGAGTTGGCAAGCTAGGTGCGCTCGCGCCATTTCTGACATCCGAGCCCTCCCACCAATCCCTTCCCAGTGCGCTGGTCTTTCTGTATCCGCCGATGCGTGTCATAGCTGACCTGGTACTCCAAACGGGAACTCATCGTTTTATGCGCAACCAGGAAAAGAGAGCTGCGTACACGGGAGGAGGAGGAGGCGGAGGAGGAGGAGGAGGAGGAGAAGGAGGAGGAGAAGGAGAGGAGGAGTAGGAGGAGGAGGAGGAGAAGGAAAAGGAGGAGGAGGAGGAGGAGGAGGAGGAGGAGAAGGAGACCCAGGAGCGCACGTAGCTTGAGTGGCGGTGACTCAGCTACTGCTGCATGCTCTATCGACGCATTGCGGCGAGAGCGGCAGCTCGTACTTCGTAATGGTAGGATGGCGTCGCCAACCTCCTTGGGTGGGAGGCCAGGTCAGCCTTCAGTTTATGATGAGCTGTGGTGGTGCTCAGGCGCACAGGCAACTCACGCGCTGCGGGGAGCGCGGGGCCAGACACGCGGTGAGCGGATGTGTATTCGTGCGTGCTCTGAAATGCAGGAAACGCGGGGATGGGAGGCAGAGACAAGGGCGACAAGCGGGAAGAGGCGAGCGGGGCAGGAGGCACATTGCTACAAAAGCGGGCGGGGGCCTCAGACGCCACTCCGAGCGGCGAGAATCCACGATCACCATGCTGGCGCTCAGCAGCACGTTGCAACAGAACATCGACACAGCACGCAAGATTCGTACTGCAGCCACGTAGTTGCAGAAGGTCCGAGCGGCGAAGGAACGGCATGCCAGGAGCTGGCCAGTCATGCAGGGCGTCGTCGGAAGGAGACCCAGGAGGAGGAGGAGGAGGAGGAGGAGGAGGAGGAGGAGGAGGAGGAGGAGGCAAAGGACGAGGAGGAGGAGGTGGCGGACGAGCAAGATGAGTGGCAGGAGGAAACGGAGGAGGATGAGGAAGGTGGAAGACAACGACGCACAGCAGCAACAGCAGCAGCAGCAGCAGGAGGAGCTGGAGTGGAAGGAGCGGGAGGAGCAGGAGGACAAAGGGAAGACGGGGGGGGGAGAATGCGATGGGGCGACAACGAAGGAAACGGGATCCAGAAAACTGGCTAGCGCTGGGCCGAAAGCGCCATTCTGAACGACGGGAGCCAAGCGCCGATCCGAAAAATGAAGCCCGCGCTGCAGCGGGAGCAGCATTTGACACACCGGAAACAATCGGATTGTCAACAGCCGGACGAAAAACACATTTGCCGAATCCTGCGTCAGAAAACACTACGCGGAGAGGGCGGAACATCTTCCAGACAGAGTCAGGGGAGAGAGGAGAGCATAACTCAATTCGCAATCAAAAATGTAAGGGGGAAAGGGGGGGTACGTTCGAGGTACATCTGACTGACATCCGTCCCCTCTCACCCATCTCTTCCAATAGCGCTGCTGCTCTATATCCGCCGACGGGTATCATAGCGGACTTGAACCCCAAGGAGACCCCATTGCCACCAAAGGGGAACTGCGTATATTGGAGGAGGAAGTGGCGGATGAGCAGGAGGAGGAGGAGCAGGAGGGATAGGAGGAGGAGGAGGAAGGAGGAGGACGAGAAGGAGCAGCAGCAGGAGTGAGAGCAGCGGGAGGAGCAGGAGGACCGGGGAAAGGCGCGGGAGAGGAAGTGAGCGGGGCGACGACAACGAGGAGCAAACACTCAGGTCCAGATAAGTGGCCCGCGCCGGGGCGCGAGCGCCATCCTGAAAGATGGGAGCCAGGCTTCGATACCGAAAAAAATCCGCCGATCCGGCGTGTGAGTTGAAGGGGGGGGGGGGGCCGGGGTGGCTCTGCCGGGGTAGGGGGGGGGGTCTTCCACAGATTGGGTTCGGTTGGTTGGGGTTCGGTTGGCCAAAACGGGCCCAAACGTTGCCAAGAAGCCGCCAAGACGGGCCAAGACGTTTCTGGATCGCCCAAAAATCCATCCAAGACGCCGAACATGAACCCAAGACAGCCCAAGAGGCCGCCAAGACGCCCCCAGAGGCCCCCAAGAGGTCTCCCAAAAGGGCCCCGAGCGGCCAAAATCATCGATTTTCCTTACGAAAACCTACATTTTTAGCATGTTCGCCTCTTGGGCCGTCACAGTGGCCACAACGGCTCAAGGGGCCCTCAAAAAGGCTCCAAGACGGCCTAAGAAGGGCTTATGCAGGCCCAGGAGGCCCCCAAGACGGCGCAAGAGGGACCCAGGACGGGCCCAAGAGGCGCCCAAAAGGGCTTCAAGACGGCCCAAGAAGGGCCCAAGACGACCGGGAGGCCCCCAGGAGGCCCCAAGACGCTCCCAAGAGGCCCCAAGTGGCCCCAACTCGCCCCCAAGGACCCCCCCAAAGGGGTGTGGCCGGGGTGGGTCTGCCGGGAAAGGAGGGGGGAGGGAGGGAAGAAAAACGTTTTTAACCGACCATTTAATTGACTCGTCCCGCCCGCCACCCTGGGGAACCCCTTTTCTTATTGATTTCCCCATCCCGAGTATGTTCGGGAGGGTATCCGAGACGTTCCCCAGATCGGACGGGACCCGTCCCGGGACCCTCCCCAGGACCCTCCTCGAGACCGTCCCGCCGCAGGACCCTCCCCAGGACCCTCCACCGGAACTCCTCCCCGGAACCCCCGGGCACCTCCCCGGAATGGAACGCGCTCTTGGATGTCCCGAGCGGTCCCGGGCGCTCCCGGCCCGTCCCGGCCGTCCCGGGCGGGGTCCAGCGCGGTGCCAGACGCGGTGACGGGCAATCCCGAGAGCGATCCTGCCACATCTTAATCACCATCACAACCATCATCACCATCACCAGCATCATCATCAGCATCAGCATCAGCATCCCCATCACCATCACCATCATCATGATCGACATCATGGTCATTGCAATGATCAAAATCATCTTCCTCCTCCTCCTCATCATCATCATCATCGTCAGCAGCATCATCGTCATCAGCATCATCATCAACATCAGCATCATCATCATCATCAGCATCGCCACCACCAACACCACCATCATAATCATCATCAGCATCATCATCATCATCATCATCGTCGTCATCATAATCATCATCATCATCACTATCATCATCAGCAGCATCATCATCATCAGCATCATCGTCACCATCATCATCATCATCATCATCATCATCATCATCATCGTCATCGTCATCGTCATCGTCATCGTCATCGTCATCGTCATCGTCGTCATCGTCGTCATCGTCATCATCACCATCACCACCATCATCATCATCATCATCAACATCAGCATCATCATCATCAGCATCATCATTATCATCATCATCATCATCATCATCATCATCATCATCATCATCATCATCCGGAGCGCCCCGGATCGGCGGCACTGGCCGGAGGCCATTTCAATAAGGAAACGTCAACGTCTGAAATCCTGTGCGCGAAGCACAAGCCGCGGAGCTGGTCGGGCCATTCACCGGCTCTCTTCGGGGGAGAGCGGAGAGTATGATTCAGGTTCTCCAAACTGAATGCCAGAACAAATAATTCCAAACATCATTTCAAAAGATTTGATTTCTTGGAGTGGCCATCGCTCTCGTGGACTCGCGCAGTAGTTCTGCGCGGCGGCACCGCCGTTACGACAGACTTGCCGTTACGACGAATCGCTGTTTTTTTTCTTGATCGAGCTACTGCCAGGAAAAAGTGTCCTGATAGAGTGTGGGTTGCACTCGGGTGCTCTTGCCTGCCCTCCAAGGCAGCTGGGCTCCAGTGTCGGCGTGGTCCGGCCGGCCCGTGGCCGCCCGCGGCCGCCCGGTCGCCGCCGCCCGGTCGCCGCCGCCCGCCGCTCTGCCTCGCTCTGCCTTGCTTTGCGTTGCGCTGCACTGCTCTGCACTGCTCCCCCCCCATCCTCCTCTGCTGGCCTCTCGCTCCTCCTGCCATCCTGTCCTCCTGTCCTCCCCTCGCTCCTGCTCCCGCTCCTTCTGATCCTCCTCCTCCAATTTCTTCCTCCCCTCCCTCCCACTCTTGCTCTTACAAGTCCTTCCTCCTCCTCATCATACTGAGCTGCCCTCTCTTCTCATGTTTTCTGGTTCTCCCCCTCCCTCTCCAGTCCTCCTCCTGCTGATGCTGCTCCTCTTCCTCCTCCTCCTCCTCCTCCTACTCCATATTCCCACTCTCCCCCGCTTCCCCCACGGCGTTCGTCCTCATCATTCACCTCATCAGCATCCTCCAGCACATCATCGCGCTCGTCCCCCTCCTCGCCCTCCACCTTCTTCACGTGCGTGCCTTACTGTCGGCGTCGTCCTCCTCGTCCCCCTCTCTCGCGTCTCCTCGCTTGCCCCTGTCCCGGCACCCCGACGCGCGCCCTCGCGCGGCGGGGCTCTCCAGCAGGCTCTTCCTGAACACCGCGTCAACGAACTCCGGGTCTAAGCCCTGCGCGACGGATCTCCCCCTCCTCCTCCGCTTCTTACTGCATTCGTGCGTGTGCTTGCCAGCGTGGACCTCAAACAAGGAATACTGCACGGGGTGTGCAAGCTACGTGGGGCAAGCCATGTGGCGTAAGCTCTGCGGTGTAGTCTGTGTAGTGCAATATCTGTGGTGCGAGCTGTGTGGTGCAAGCTGCGTGGTGCAAGCTGTGCGGTGTGAGCTGTGTGCTGCAAGCTACGTGGCGCAAGCCGTGTGGTGTAAGCTGTGTGGCGTGAGCTGTGCGATGCAATCTATGAGGCGTACTGTATGTGGCGCCGGCTGCGTCGTGCAATATGTGTATGTCTGTATGTCTGTCTGTATGTATGTTGTATGTACGTACGTACGTACGTACGTACGTATGTATGTATGTATGTATGCATGTATGTATGTATGTGTGTATGTATGTTTGTTTGTTTGTTGGTTTGTATGTATATATGTATGTATGTATGCATGTGTGTAGGTATATATATATATATATATATATATGTATGTGTATGTATGTAGGCATACATACACACATGCATGCATTCATGCATGCATGTGTGTATGCATGTGTGTATGTATGTATGTATGTATGTATGTACGTATGTGTGTGTATGTATGTATGTATGAATGTATGTATGTATGCATGCATGCATGCGTGCATGCATGCATGTATGTATACATGTATGTATGTATGTATGTATGTATGTATGTACGTACGTACGTATGTATGTATGTATGTATACATAAATACATATATATGTATATGTGATAATGGTGCAGGCCATGTGGTGCAAGCTGTGCGGCCGCCCAGCGCACAAGGCGCCCGCGTTGGCGGCCACGTGCGGGCACGGCGCGACTGCTCGGCGCCCCGCCCCCCGGCGGAACACCTCGGCCACGGGCGGGCGGGGAAGCCTCGGCACGCCCGCCCCGGCGCACGAGGCGGCGCCGGAGGCGGCGCGCGGGGCGGCCACCGGCGGGCGCGGAGCGAAAGGCTCGGCGCGCCCGGCCACCGCACGAGGCCTCCGCGAGGCGCCCACGCGCAGCCACCAGGCAGGCGCCAGAGGAGAGTTCGACACGCCCAGCGACTTGCTCATCCACCGAGTAAGAAGAAGCCCCAAAGTGCGATCGCCGTTTGGGAAATGGCATCGTCTTCCTCCTTCGCATCCTTCACGTCGTATCTCTATATCCACTTCCTCCTCCGTCCCCTCCTCTGCCTCATCCTGCTCTCCTCATTTCCTCTCTATTAATTCCCCGCCGCCTTCCCTGGAAGTTTTCTCCTCCTCCTTCCTCCATTGTGCTCCTCATGCCATGATCAAACGGCTCTTGTTACTAGAAGGGCGCGCACACATCACCCTCACTCCCGCATGCTCCCCCCCATACTCACACTCACTCAAACGTGCTCACTAAGAAGCGTTCGGTTTCAGGCGCGCTTGCGCTTTCTGATGCACCCATGCCGGTACCAATTCGCTCCCGTACTCGAACTGAACAACCCCTGCTGGCTCAACCATGCGCTGAGCAATGGTTCCGATCACGGACCTTTGTGGGGCGCGCGGGCATCCTCTTCACTGCCTGCTCTTCTGAACAACTAGAGGCCTCCTAGATGGGGTCGGAGGAGATCGAGTCGGAAGATCGCGCCGCATCGCCGATGCATCGTCGACGTGGATGATGCATCGGCGACGTCGGCGTGGAGGAAATCGGGCTCCGCCTCGAGCCGCATCGCCGATGCATCGGCATTGGGGCGCGATCCTCCGACCCCATCAGCTCGGGCCCCAC
>CAUYUJ010014857.1:336007-337931 GCA_963575745.1 Prorocentrum cordatum | reverse complement strand
GCTCTCGCTGATGCGCCGGCCTCATTTTCGGGCCCCGCTCGTTCCGAATCGTTCTCCCGCTGCAGCGCTGGCCTCATTTCCGTGCTTCCGCTCGTTCCGAATCGTGCTCCCGCTGCAGCGCTGGCCACATTTCCGCGCTTCCGCTCGTTCCGAATCGTGCTCCCGCTGCAGCGCTGGCGTCATTTCCCGTGCCATGCCACGGCATGCAATGCAATGCTAGGTTGATACTACGCTTTGCGGTGCTCTTCTACGCCATGCCACGCCGTGCTCTACAATGCATCGCGCACCCTTTCGGAATCAGTGCCCTGCTCGACATCCGACTGAGCGAGTAGAGAGGGAATCTGCGCCATGGTAAGGGATGGGAGGGAGGGGTAGGATGTCAGACATGACGCGAGCGCACCTGGCTTGTCCTCCTCCCCCTCCCTCCCTCCCTCTCGCCCTCCCTCCTTCCCTCCCTCCCCCCCCTCCTCCTCCCGCGCCCTCCTCCGCCTCCTCCACCTGCTCCTCCTCCTCCTCGCTCCTCCTCCTCCTCCTCTCCTCCTGCTTCCTGCTCCTCCTCCTCCTCCTCCTCCTCCTCCTCCTCCTCCTCCTCCTCCTCCTCCTCCCTCCTCCCTCCTCGGTCGCTCGAGACGCCCTCGGCGCACGCGGCTCGAGCCCCCAAAAGACCGCGCGAGGCCGGGAAGCCCCGCGGACGCACCACGCGCCGTGGCCACCGCGCCTCTTGGGGGGCCCCCCGTCCCCCAGTCGTGCGGCGTCCTGCCCTTCTTGGTGCGCGTCCCGACCCGTGCCCCGGGGCCGGGAGGAGGGGGAGGGGGAGGAGGAAGAGGAGGAGGAGGAGGAGGAGGAGGAGGAGGAGGAGGAGGAGGAGGAGGAGGGGGAGGAGGGAGGAGGGAGGAGGGAGGAGGGAGGAGGAGGGAGGAGGGAGGAGGGAGGAGGGGGGAGTCCCGGCCCGTGCCCCGGGGCCGGTTCTTCCTCCCGAGCCGTTCTTTGACGGCCATGGGGCCCAGTGCGGGCCCCCAGGGGCCGATTTTTTTTCTCGGCGACGACCTATTGGCAACGAAACGTGCCGTGCCAAGCTCTCTGCCACAAGGGGGGCCAGTATTCGGGGGACAAGATCCCCAAAAAACAACATCGGCGCCCCAGCCAACCTGCCATAGGCGAGCCGTCGCGCGCATCCATGGCCTGGGAGAACGGGGCGGAGTACAGATTCGCAGGACGCGGAGGTCATCGCCCGACTGCCTGTCAGTGAGGGCCCCCAAGGGCCGAAATTGGCGCAAAACCAGTGCGTGCAGGTGCGCGCAGCAGAGCTCGTAATCCCCCCCCGCCCGTCCATATCCCCCATCCTGCCGGCGAAACCAGTTGTGCGCAGCAGAGCTTGGACTCCCCCCCTCCACCGGCATTCCCTACATACTCCCAGATGACGTCTCGCACAAGGAGGTGGCGCCAGGAGGAGGGGCCCTTTCAGACGGCAGGGGGGCTTCTTAGAAGGCAGGGGCCTTCCTCAGAAGCGCCCAGAAGCTCCTGAGAAGCCTTCTTGAGAGCCGCCTGCGGGCGCTTTCGAGAAGGCCCCTGCCTTCTATGAAGCCATTCTGCCTTACAGTCAGCCCGTATCATAAGCACGCACGATAAGGATGCAAAGGCCTTGGAAGGCCACGTCGACACTCTGCGAGCGGCGCGCGGCCAGCGAAAGCGGCCAAGCATGGGCCGAGGAGGCAAGGATGCAAGGGTACCCTCGGGAAGGTTGCCCATCCATACTGTGCGGGGTGACTACAAGGAGAGAGCAGCACAATGACAGATTCTTGGAGCCCCGCGCGGATCTCTTGCGGCCGCGGACATGCGACGTCCTGATTTTTTCCGGACGGCGTCCCTGGCTTTTCACCCTGAGTCGTTGTTTGACGCTCCCGGTGCCCGGCGAGGGCCCCCG
>CAUYUJ010014857.1:316007-331007 GCA_963575745.1 Prorocentrum cordatum | reverse complement strand
AAAAATCAAATACTCAAAGAATACCCCCCAAATGCTCAAAAAACATCGACCCCTGACTATTTTTGTATTATTTTTGAATTTTCCCCCTGTAGAGGGACACGCCCGACTGAAGGCTAGGGCGACGCCCGGGCCGCCTCGACTCCCTCGAGCAGGTAGGGGGCCAGGCTGGACCTGTAGCCCTCCAGGCCGAACTGGGCGGGCGCCCGCTCCCGGAGGCGGGCCAGCTCGGGACCACGGCGGCCCTGCCGGCGCTCGTCGTGCTCTCCGTCTGGAGGAGGAGGACGAGGAGGAGGGAGGAGGAGGGAGGAGGAGGAGGGAGGAGGAGGGGGAGGAGGAGGGCGGAGGAGGAGGAGGAGGAGGAGGAGGAGGAGGAGGAGGAGGAGGAGGAGGACAGGGAGGAGGAGGGGGAGGAGGAGGAGCTTCAACTGACTCGGCCTCGACCGCTGTACGAATCGGAAGGTCGCCACGCAGACCGGGAGCACCCCACGAGCCAACCTGCGATGGGCAAGCTCGTGCACTGAACCTTTGCCAGAAAAACGAAAAACGATAGAGGAACGATAACTACGCACAGGCACCGATTCTGGCCGGGCCCATCCTGAGCCCAGGATCGGTGCACACGCCCTCCTGCCTTGGCCGGGGAGGTATATGCACCGACCCTGGGTCAAGGATGGGCCTCGCCAGGATCGGTGCATGTGCATAATTAGTTCTCTTCGCCCGAAACGAGCACGCCGCATGCGCACAGCCTGAGCGCCAGCAGGATCGCGCCAGCAACCTCCGGGGCAACCCGGAGGCGCCTCGCCGCCACGGCTGGAGCCGCCCCGAAAAACAGGCGGATTTTTGAAGAAACAGAAGCACTGGTCAAACGAATACTCGAAAAACGTAACAAACATAGTCGACAACTCGTCCCCAGACTAATGTGCGTGGAGGGACATGCCCGACAGGGGTCCAGAGACCGGTTCTGAACGGATTTAGGCCTAGGTCGGGCATGTCCTCCTACGGGCGGAGACTGGAAGCACAAGGGAGCTAGTTCAGAACAGTTTCAACTGCATAGTCAAGCGTGGTCGAAAAACCGTCCCCGGACCATTTTTGAACATCTTTTGCACATTCCCCGATAGCGGTCCGCAGGCCGGTACTGAACGGACTCAGGCAAGGCGGGAGAGGGCCGCCGCGGTCTCAACTGGCCCCCCTCCAGCGCTCGACTGCCTGGTACAGCCGGTACCACTCGAGGCTCCGAATGTGCCGGCGCCGGACGGGCCGCGTCGTGAGGATCTGGTGGCGGAGCTCCCACACGTCCTCGAGGCTATCCTTGGGGGAACGAAGAACGACATAGACACAAAACCTCGGAGGTCCGCGCGGATTTCTCGGATCGGCGCTGGGGCCCCCTGGCGCGCTCCGCGCGCCAGGGAGGGGGGTCCAACGCCGATCCGAAAAATCCGCGCGGACCTCCGAGGTTTCTCTGTTTCTGCCATTGCTTTTGTTTCGCGGATTTCCTGGAGCCCCTCGCACCCGGCGAGTCGCACCTCCTGTAGGAACAGGAAGAAAGGCGACGCCAGCACCGCCAGGGCGAGGAGGTGCGAGGAGCAGAGGGGGGGCCTCCCTGGCGGTGTGGCCGCCCCCTCTCGCTCGAGGCATCGCCAGCCGCCAGTTCGGGGAGGCCTCGTGGACCTCCTCGTCGCTTCCCCTCCCGACGATCCTGGACCTCTTCCTCCGGCGTGTACTGCTGCGGTATGTCGTTGAGCCTGCAGAGCTCCGCGTCGGCAGCCACCCGCCAGGCCAGCGCCCCCGTCAGCAGGCGCAGCGCTCGCAGCCACATGGGGCGGCGGAGGGGCGACCTTGGGAACCGCTGGTAGGAGGACGCCAGCGCTACGGTTAGGTCGGGCGTGTCCTCCTACAGGCGGATTTAGGAGGGAAAATCAAAAATAGTCGGACAAATATTCAGAAATAGTCCAGGCATAATGAAAACATGCTCCCGTGCTATTTTTGACTATTTTTGGTGATTCCTCCTGTAGAGAGACACGCCCGAGTTAACGCTGGCAGGAGGACGCCAACGCTGCGGTCTGGTCAGAAATCGCGCTGCGCGTGTCGCGGCGGCGGCCCCAGCGACGCGCTGCGCCCTGCGAGCGAGCATAGCGCGTCGCTCGGAGAAAGGCTCGGGACGCTGCCGCCTGGGCACTGGCACGTGGACCCAGACACGATCGCGTCGTAAACATTTGTTTCGCTATTCTCGGCCCCTGCAGGCCGTCAAGAAGCGGCTCGGGATGAAAACCCCGCCCCGGGGAAAGTGTCGGGACTTCCGGGGACGCCGTCCTGGAAAAAATCACGACGTCGCATGTCTAGAGGCCTCCTAGACGGGGTCGGAATAGATGGTCGGAGGATCGCGCCGCATCGCCGATACATCGGCGATGCATCGGCGATGCACCGGCGATGCATCGTCGGCGTGGGCGATGCATCGGCGTCGTCGACGTGAAGCAGATCGGGCTCTGCATCGAGCCGCATCGCCGATGCATCGGCGATGCGGAGCAATCCTCCGACCCCATCCACTCCGACCCCATCTGGGAGGCCCAACATGTCTGGGGACAGGCCTGTCGCGCTGGCGCGGGGTGGGCCACTGTCCTGCGATGTGATGACAGCGACGTCGCAACGCACGATCAGTGAACACGTTTTCCGGCTCGCCACCCGAGAACTACTCAAATGGGCACGCAGACCGCCGTGGCCGCGCACTGGCCTGGGGCGCGGTGAGAACCCCGAGCCACGTGCTGCTGCAGGCCTGTCGCGCCGACGCGCGGTGGGCCACTGCACTTCCACAGGATCTTCCTCCAACGCTTCTTGTCGGGATCCCACCACCAATCCCAGACCCCCGACGTCATGATTTTTTCATGACGCGACCCCAGAGGTCCGGACCTATTCGCCGGGACCGGTTTTTCATCCTGAGCTGTTTTTGACGGTCCCGAGGGCCAGTAAGGGCCCCCAGAGGCGGAAAAGATGGAAAAACCTTCCGTCGTGATTTCTTCATGACTCGAGGGGGTCTGGGATCGTAGTGCTGTTTCTCCCACTGTCCCTGGCGCAGCGACACGCCGAGCCGCTGTCCCGCACGCCGGCACACCTGCGCCGACGGGCCGGGCCTCGGGGACGCGCTGGCGCCCGGGTCGGGGGCGAGGCCCGGGCCTCGCCGGGCCTGGCAGGACCCTGCAGTAGCCTGCCCATGCACGCTCGCGTCTTAAAACAAAAATCGAGGCGGGTGGCGTTTCGCCAGATTCGGGCCCTGCATGGGGGCCCTCGCCAGGCCTCGGGAGCGTTCAAAAACGGCTCCGGATGAGAAGCCGGTCCTGGGGAAAAAGGATCCAGACTTCCAGGGGCGCCGTCCATAAAAAAGCAGGACGTCGCATGTGTGGGTGCGCGCTGGCCTGAGTCAGCGCCACCCTGGCTTTGCAGGGTCCTGCGCACAGGACGAAGCCAGGACGAGGATGAACTCGGGCGAGGATAGATCGAGAAGCTCTGAGATCCGGCGGCTCTGGACGATGTCTCGAGCGTCGCGGCCTTCCCAGAGCGTTCCGGAGCGGTTCTATATGCTCGTCCTGCGCAGCCCCGTGCGAGCGCGATCCGGCGCTAAGGCTGACCTCCGTTTGCATCCACCCTGGTCTCAAGGCTCCCGAGAGCCCCTCCTGGGCCCAGGACAGGTGCACACCCTTGGGCGCGAACTCATGGGTGGGGCGATGAATGTGGGGATTGGGGGGGGGAAGGTGCCCCTTTCGGGCCCCACAGGCCCCCCCTCTTGGGCCCCAAAGGAGCCCCTTTTTAAGGGCCCCTCGGGGCCCCTTCCTCGGCAGCCTTCGCTGCCTCCCCCCTCCCAAACCCCCGACGTCGTGATTTTTCCACAACGTCGACCCCCAGAAGTCTGGACCCTTTCCCCTGGACAGGTTTTCCATCCTGAGTCGTTTTTTCACGGTCCCGAGGCCCGGTGAGGACCTCCAAAGGGCGAAAATAGCGAAGAACCGTCCGTCGTGTTTTTTTCACGACGCGATGGGGTCTGGGCTTGTCGCCCCCCCCTCGCGGCGCGCCCTCCGACCTCCTGCCACGGCCCGACAGCAGCTGCGCACCGCCCCCGGGCCCAGAGGTCGGCCTGCCGAAGGCCAGGGGCCACCCAGGAGCCCAACCGCGGCGCCCTCCGAGCGGGCCGCGCACCGCACATCGGGCCGGCCGGAGGTGCGCTCGAGCCAGGCACCACGGAGCCGAGCCGCAGACGGCCTCGCGCCCAGAAGTCCGACGTCTTGGGCCCTCACATTCGGGATCCCTCCTCCGCCTTCTCCTCCTCCCTCCTCCCCATCATCCCTCCTCCCCATCATCCCTCCTCCCCATCATCCCTCCTCCCTCCTCCTCCTCCTCCTCCTCCTCCTCCTCCTCCTCCTCCTCCTCCTCCTCCTCCTCCTCCTCCTCCTCCTCCAGGCCTGGACCTTTTCCCCGGGGCCGGCTCTTCGTCCCGAGCCGTCAGCTGGCGGCCCATGGGGCCCGGCGAGTGCCCTCCGAGGCCGAGGCTCGAGAGAAAAGCCTCCGCCCTTCGGCTTCTCGAGGCGTCGGCAGCGTCGGGGCGCGGCGTCGGAAGCTGGGCGCTCCGCGCCAAGAGCGCCCGGGGCCGGGGCGCACGCCTGGGTGCAAGTGCACACGTGCGTAGGCCGATGTGCCCCCCGTTGCTCCCCCGCCCTCGGCCAGCCCGGGGCAGGGGAGGCGCGCGAAGCAGGAGGTCGCGGGACGGGGCAAGGGGGAGGGATGGGGGAGGAGGGCGGCGAGGAGGAGGAGGGCGACGAAAGAGGCGGAGGAGGGAGGGGGAGGGAGCGGGGCGAGAAATGTCAGGACGACGAGGAGGATGACGGGGAGGAGGAGGAAGAGGAGAAGGACAGGGAGGAAGAAAAACGAGGAGGGGCGATGATGAAAACGAGGAGGACGAGGAGGACGGGAGAGGATGGAGCGATAGGGGCAGGCAGGCGGGGGCGGCTCATCCCCCTCTTCCTCTTCCACTTTCTTCGCCACCTTCGTCGCATCCTTATCCTCAGCATCCATAGTGAGGCTCTCGCGCAGTCATCTCGGGTTTGTCTTTGGGCCCCGGGGGCCTGTGCTGGAGTCCTCTTGAAGCCTTCCTGTGGCGCCTCCAGGCCATCTTGGAGCCATTGGGGCCCCTTGGGCCCTCTCTGGGGGCCCTGTTGGGCTGTCAGGGGCTCCTGCGTACGACCTCCCAGGCCCTCTTGCGGCAATCCTGGCATACCTTGGTACCTTCGTGGATCTTTGTTAGGGCTCTACTGGGCTGTCTTCGGCTTCTCCGCAGCCCTTGGGGCCATACTCAACCTAAACACGCAACTCACAGAAATGTGCTGATGATGAGTGTGCGTATTTGACTGGTTCGGGCAACGTGGGGGCCAAATCGGAGCCCTCTTGTAGCTCTTCTGGTGACACCTTGGAAGGTACTAGGGCCAGTCAAGAGGCACGCGTGCCAAGGATCATACAATTGCGGCGAGGAAAAAAGGATGGCGAGGGAGCCAGTCCCTGGCAGACGCGGGGAAGCGCGCGAGTGCTGCGACACGCTGGCAGGCTAAAATTTCAAGAACGGGGAGGAGCGGCCAGAAGCACGTCATTTCGGGTATGGGGGAGTGTTCCTTGTCCGCTTCCTCCTCCTCCTCCTCCTCCTCCTCCTCCTCCTCCTCCTCCTCTTTCTCTCTCTCTCTATTCCTCCCCCTCTCTCTTTTTCTCTCTTTCTCCTCCTCTATACTCCCTCTTCTCTTCCCTGGGGGCCCCGCGCTTCGAGAGGCTCCGCGGGCTCCTGGCCACGCTCGTCCTCTAGTTCGGTGGAGGAGGGGGGAGGGAGGGAGGGACGAGGGGGATGAGGGGGATGGGGAGGAGGAGAACGAGGAGGAGGAGAAGGAGGAGGACGAGGACGAGACCTCCCTCATCTTCTTCCTCCTCCTCCTCCTCAGGAGGAGGAGGAAAAGGATGAGGAAGGTGAGGGGACGGGGTGGACGGGGGGGTGGCAGCACGGTCGGCCGGTCGGAATACACAGATCGGACAAGGGGGGAGTACGGCCAGTCGGCCGGCATGAGCAGACGCGGGCCACGGGGCGAAGGGGGGGTGCTGGGGGGAGCAGGGGGACGGGAGGGCACGGTCGGGCAGAAAAGGGGGGGGGGGCACGGTCGGAACAAGCAGACGGGGGCCACGGCGCGGAGGGATGCGGGCGGGAGCACCGGGACGGGGGAGCACGGTCGGGCAGAAAGGGGGCACGGGGCGGTCGGAATAAGCAGACGGGGGGCCAAGGGGTGGAGAGGGCACGGGGTCGCACGGTTGGTCAGTCGGAAAGGGTGATGGGGTAGACGGGGGGGCAGCACGGTCGGTCGGTCGGAATGAGCAGACGGGGGGCCACAGGGCGGAAAGCGGGGGGGGGGGGGCACGGTCGATCGGTCGGAATATGCAGGCGGGAGGCCTCTGGGGGAAGACGGGGGCCACAGGGGCAGCACACGGAGGCAGTACACAGCCCTGCACGTATCCCAACACACGGAGGCAGCACACGTCCCAGCACACATCCGAGCACACATCCCAGTCCCGCGCACATCCCAGGCACGGTCGGTCGGTCGAAATAGTGCAGTGTGAGATCACACCAGTAGGTATGACAATAAGGGCTCTTGGAGCCTCCAGGGGAAGGTCTAGGTCGGGGACTTCGTGTATTAGTCCAGGTTGTCCATGGCGGGGGGGGGGACGCCAGAAGGCTCCTGGAACCGAATTCCGCGTATATGACACATGTGTATATGAATGGCGTTGCGCGGGCAGTCCGCTATTCAGCTGGGAGAGGGAGGAGGACGAGGACGAGGACGAGGACGAGGACGAGGACGAGGTCGAGGAGAAGGAAGAGGAGGATGCAGAGGATGACACGAAAGAGGAGGCGACGGCGGACGTGGAAGAGCGTGGCAGCGAGGGTGGATCGAGGATGCAACAGCAGCAGACCAGACATCCAGACATAACAGCAAGAAGCCAAACACATGAGCGCGAGCACTGTTTCTCTCGTGCCGGATGCTGACCCCCACTTCGGCCCAGGCCCCCCCTGAAGGCACGAAGTCCTCATGCTCAGCAGTTGACGGAGTGGGTTTGAGGTCTCTCTCTCGGAAGACAAAGACAGGGAGCAGAAGGGCGACCAGCATCGCGGATGGAACATCGGGGTTGCTGATATTTCTTGCTTCTTGGGCCTCCTGGGAGCCCTCGTGGCAACAGCTAACCTCCCCTTAGAATTCTTGGTATGGACGACCACAGGACTGGAGGCCCCATAGATGGGGTCGGAGTAGATGGGGTCGGAGGATCGCGCCGCATCGCCGATACATCGGCGATGCATCGGCCACGCACTGGCGACGTCGGCGATGCATCGGCGACGTCGGCGTGGAGAAAATTGTGTCCCACATCGAGCCGCATCGCCGATGCATCGGCGATGCGTCGCGATCCTCTGGCCCCATGTACTCCGACCCCATCTGGGAGGCCTAGAAAGACTGGGGACAAGGGCGGCAGCGTTCGGCGCGTGCCCCCCGCCCCAGCTTCGAGCCAAGCAGGAACTGACCAAGGCGTGTCCCGCGTGGTGAGAATCGGGTGTCTCCTGGGCCGTCTTGGTTGAAGGACGCGCCGCCCCCTCTCTCTGCCTCTCCCTCCACCCTTCTCTCTCCCTCTCCCTCTCCCTGCCCCTCTCCTTCTCACCGTCTCCCTCCTCCTCCCTTTCTCTCTCACTCTCTCTCTGCTGTGGCCGCTCGGGGGCGTCCTGGCGGCCCTCCCGGGGGGCCCTCGCGGGTCACCCTGCGCTCCTGTTGGGAGCCTCCTGTGGCCGCCACGGGGCAATATCAGCCCCAACTGGGCTCTGTCCCCCTACAGGGGGATTTTCGACGAAAAATAAAAAATACCCTCCAAATGACACAAAAAAAATGAAAAAAATAGTCAAAAAACAGTCTCCAGACTATTTTTTGACTATTTGGGGTATTTTTTGGGGTATTCTTTATTTTTTGGCAAAAATCCCCCTGTAGGGGGACAAGCCCGACTTAAATCTGGGCCGTCCGGAGGCCCTCCTGAGCTCCTCTGACATTGTTGTCGGAGGCCGCGTTGGGGCCCTCTTGGGCAGCTCCCGGGGTCCTTCCGGTGCGTCTCCCGGGGATCCTGGGGGCCTCGTGGGCTCCTGGGCCGACGTGGACGCGCGGAGCAGCGGAAGAACAATAGTCCCCAGCTCCTCCAGAATCTCTTGTCGCTCACGGCTGGACCTGGGACAGAAGAACGTCCTTCCAAGAACACGCGACCCTGAGCCGGCCAAGCTGAAGAACATTCGAGGGCATCCTCCCCCAGGACGCACGAGAACATCCCACAAGCACGAAGAACCTCAGGGCACCCTCCCTGAACAGACCTCGATCTTATACCTCGGCCCGACCGTGCCCGCACCCTGCTCCGGAGTCCTGGGCCTCTCTTGGAGGAGCACAACACGGCATAAACATAAACTTTTGGTGGAGGTCCGCGCGGACTTCTCGGATCCCCCCCCTGGCGCGCGGAGCGCGCCAGGGGCGGCGCCGGAGGCGCGTAGGGCTTTGTGGGCCCCGGAAACGGCAGGGCAGTTTTTCACCGTTTCCAGAAAATGTCCCTTGAACATGGAGACGGCAACAAAACGGCGACCTGAAGCGGCAAAAAAACGGCTCCAAGATTGGAGCCGAGCCGGAAGCGGTCAAAAGAAGGCGACGGAACTGGTAAAAAAACGGCGTCGGAACCGGCAGAAAAACGGCAAAACGGAACGGGTAAAAAACCGGCCCTGTCGTTTCCAGGGCCCACTGAGGTCCAGGGGGCCCAGCGCGGATCCGAGGAATTCGCGCGGGGCTCCGAAAGTTTAGGCTCGTGGCGTGTTGTGTTCTCCTAGCTCTCCGGGGCGTCCGCAGCTCGGCCCCCGCAGAGAGCGGAGAGGGGCCCAGAGCCCCGGGCCCCCGCTGGGGTGTCGAGGGTCCTGGCTCTGGGCCCCCCCCGTTCCTTCCCAGCTCCTCCTCTTCCTCCTCTTACTCTTACTCTGCCCTCCTCTTCCTCCTCCTCCTCCTCCTCCTCCTCCTCCTCCTCCTCCTCCTCCTCCTGCTCCTCCTCCTCCTCCTCCTGCTCCTCCTCCTCCTCCTCCTCCTCCCCGCCATGATCCCCCCCCCACTCCCACCTCTCACCCTGCCTCATTCTCATCCTTCCCTCCTCATCCTCATTATACTCCCTCCGTCCTCCCCATTTCCTCCTCCTCCCTCCTTCAGGGCGCGCGCACGTTCAAAGTGAAACCGAGAACATAGCAGGGAAGGTACGAGCCGTGCCGACGAAAGAGGGGGGCCCTCAAAACGAGAAGGGCGGGGTGCCCGTTAATTTCCGCCCGCGATGTGACAACTCAGTCGCGATCAGTACTGAAACGGGCAACGTCGAAATGAATCGCCGCCCTGCGCTGAGGACAGCGTTCGCTCGCATGTGAAAACTTCCCCAGAGGGAGTCCTCGAGAGGGACGACGAACATTTACAGTGAAAACGTATAGTAAGGACGCGTGGTAAGGACGCAAGACCCTTGGAGGCCGAAGTTGAAGTATTCTGGCCTGCGAAAATTGCTAGGGACGGGCCGCAGAGGCTGAGGCAGGCAAGGACCCAAGGGCACCCTTGAAAAAGTCGTTTGTCCTGACTATGCGTGTTGACTGTACATCCGCAGGGCGCCCCGCGGTAGAGAGAGGAGAAAGAAGGGAGGAGAAGGAGGTACAGAGAGGAGGAAGAGGAGGAAGCAGCAAAGGAGGAGGAAAAAGAGGAAGAGGAGGAGTAGGACGTGCAGGGAGGAGGGGGAGGAGGAGGAAAAAGAGGAGTCGGAAGAGGAGGAGGAGGAGGTGCAGGGAGAAGGATTTGTTTTTTGCCCGTGGGGCTCCAGCTGCGAGTAAAGACTGGGCAGGTTGACGGGGCAGTCGGCTCCGCAGCAAAAAAGGCGCCTGCTGACAGGGTGCACCGACTGTCCGTCCGATCCCGAACCCTGCTCAGCCGCCCCCCCCCCCGAATCACCACCGCACAGGCGAGGTGGTGCCGCCGCGCCTTCGCGTCGAAAGGCGGCCGCCACCTCGTGGAGCTGAGCGGCGCGTGCCAATATGCGGCCCCCGCCGCCTGAGCTCGGACGTCGTCCTACGACGATGGCGGGGGCGCGGAGGCCCTGGCTGGCATGTCGGGCACGGGTTCAAAACTGCCAGGGAATTCAGCAGGGCAGACTTGCACAAGCATTTTCAAGGGGCCGTGGTGCTTGCGCTTCCAGATGCTATTCCTTTCTGTCTTCTGACGCGGCTGCATCACTCTCAGGCAGCGTCGACCTTTGTCCCGTCCCCCCTGCCCCCCCCGGCTTGGTTGGATGCCCTAGGCCGGGACTCGGAGGTGCAAGGCTTGCCTCAAAGGGCAGCGCTCTGCTGACAGGCCAGCACCCGGACGCTGTGCGGGGCCTCCCATCGCGAGGAGTCCCAGGCGGCCCCACGGGGACTCGACCTCCAAATGAGCCCAAGAGCGCCAGCAACCCGCTCGCCGCTCAGGTCTGGCCATGCGCATCCCTGGGGAGGGCCATCGGGAAGGCCCGCCAACTGCTCCCGACGAGCGGCCCGAGACGCCGCCGACGGGCAGAAGTTTGCCAGGAGCTCATCCTCCAGGAAGGCGCCGTGCCCTGGGCCGGGACTCGGAGGTGCGAGGCGCGCCTCAAAGGGCAGCGCTCTGCTGACAGGCCAGCACCCGGACGCTGTGCGGGGCCAACCAGCGGAGATCTCCTCGAACAGCTCGTCGGCATAATTCTCGAGGGACATGCTGGTACTCAAATATCTGGCAGCCAGAGCAACTTGCATGCCAGCCGCTTAGATGCTCTCAGCCGGCGTGCCGTCGCTTGAGCTCGCGATGGCACGGGCGCGCCGTGCGTCTGCACCGGCGTGCTGCTGCTGCTCCAGCGGCGCGAGGGCCCGAGGCTGCCCGGAGGCGCGCCGGGGTCCTGCCGCTGCGACCAGAGCTGGCCGGAGCACTGGATGTCGCAAAGGCTTGCGCCCCCGAATAAGGATAATGTTAACAATACTAATTCTAATACTAAGAATAAGGGTGATAATCTGGATAATAATACGAATAATAATGATACGAATAATGCTGGAAATAATACTAATAATAATATATTACGAGTAATAATAATGAGAATGCTTATGATTATAATAACAGTAATAACAACAACTGTTGATAATACTCGTTAAACAGCAGAGGAGGTGTGACATCTTCGACGGGTGATCTCACTCGATGCCATGGCTTGGTAGCGCCTGCTCTGGAAGAGGAAGAGGATGGGGCGTCGGATTGCACTCCCCCTGTCGCCTCCTCCTCGTCTTCGTCCGACCCGGGGGGGGCAGCCTCCGAGGTCAGAGCGCCCTCCCATGCCAGCTGCCGTTTTGCAAGAAGTGCGCGCCGATTTGGCGCGCGAAATGGACGATGCCCCCCTGTTTCCTGAGACCGACGAGCGCTCGGAGAACCACCATGACTAATGCATTTTCGGTTGGTCCGCTCTAGCATATTACTCGGCCCCCGCCGGGGCCAGCTACGCAGCCCACCAAATCTTTCAGCGCGCCAGCGCCCCCCGCCGCCGTCAGTTGACGCGCATCGGGCGGAGGGAATCTGCGAAGCGGAAAAAAACCCAACAGCGTTGATTCCACAGGTTGCGCATGAAAGGAGAACCTGCACAAACAAAGGAAACGCAGCGAACACATTCGAAAAGCGCGCCGCCGCCATTGCAAGAGAAAACATCCGCGCAGTGGCCGAGATGCGGAATTTCTTCGGATCGATATTCCTGCGTTGGCCACTGCAACCTCGAGTCGGGGCATTACCTGGCTGAGCTGGGCCCCTGCCCAATTGTCGACATTATGTGCATTTCCGGCCTCGAAAGATCCAGTGGGCGCCGCAGAATCCCATGGCCCTGGCGCTCACATTGCCGGCCGAGGTGCGCAGGGCGCTTCGCCGCGCTCCTGGAGAGGAGGGCAACGACAGAGCGAATGCACAGCAAAGCTGCGACAAGCCTGAGCAAGCCCGATGCACTCACCAATCAATGCGTCCTGGCCGCTCCTGATCTGCCTCCGGGCATGGGGCCGCGGCAGCTTTTCACCTCTGTCCGCCAGACGGTTCCTTGCGCGCATAGAAGGTTCTCCCTCGCTACGCCCCCCCCCCCGCAAATATTGGTGAGCTTCGATTTGTCTTTATGAGGCCGGTTGAAGACTTGCGCCTTTCATCATTCCGGGCTGGGGCTGCGCGCCCTCCGCGCCGCCTTCTGAAGTGCGCCGTCCTCTCGCGAAGGTCAGCCAACTGCGCGGCGACGCCTAGACAGTCAAAGATTCACGGGCTGGGCCAAGCGAGACACATGACGGATCCCGTGAGCGCGCTGAACTCAACACTCTGAGGCGACTGGGGCAGCGGCGCCTGCCAACCTGCCCTCTTGAGCTCGCGGTTGGGACGGGCGGCGCAGCTGTCGTCTAGAGAAACTTCTCCGCCCGCATCCACGGCGCCGGGCGGGACATCAGCGCGCCGCCCGACGTTCTCGGCGAACGGTGGAGGGCGCCCATCGCTGGGATGGTGGAAACCACCGCGGGCCGCGGCAGAAAGGAGGCCCCTATGTTCCACGAACTGGCCGGCCGCCTCGTGGGCCCCTTGATCAGCGAGGTCATGTCTTGCGTCCTGCAGGCGCGGGCATCTCCACTTCGGATGCAAGAAAGCATCTGGGCAGCCACAATCCGGGGGGCAATCTGGAGGGCAGTCGCACCCTTTCCCTGCGGCGAACCGTCGGGCAGCGATCGCGCTACATGATGCAGCGCAGAGGGCGCCCGGCTCGAGGGCCGCGCAATCACTGGGCCGCCAAAACTCTGCCACGGCATCGTAGCACGCCCGTCCTGGGAAAACATCTTTCTCGCCGATGTCTTGTTCGACGCGCCCAAACGCGGCGCCACTGGCGAGAACCTGACGGGGCCCCGGGGCGCGCGGAACCAGGGGCGCGGCGCCTGCCAGGTCGGCCACCAGGGCCGCAAAGATCACCATGTCCCACCCGAGCCTTTCGAGGCTACTGCGCACCGCGGGAATCGGGCCCGAGACCGCGCGTTACGGTTTAGACGGGGGGGCGGGTTGGGCAGACGCGCGGCCGCGCCGTGCGAAGGATGGAAAACACTAAACATGGAACGGCAAGCTCGGGCACGCGCATGCCGCGCTTCCTTGTGCCAGCGAACAATCGGGCAACCTGCGCGATCCAGGTAGGGACTTGTTCGAACAAGAAGAGGACGGAACGGCACTGTTCTATGGCGAACGGCTTGAACACCGAGGCAAACGACTGCGAAGGGGCAAGCAACTCGCCGCCCGAAGCTCCATGGATTTCGGCCCCATAGGTGGCCGAAGGGAAGGGGCCCATAACCAAAATGTGTCGGGCGCGACGTCCTGCGGTCTTCTGCAGCTTTCCTGAGCGCTAGCGCCAGCTTCCTTCTGGCGCTGCGTGGCGCTGGGCATCTTCCATCGGCGTCAGAGATCCCACCCCGCGGAATCGTCGACGCCTAAGCTGCCGGCTGCGTAGCACAGAAGGCCACTGAGGAACGACCCAAGCTCCGCCTGGATGTCGGGCCCGAGATCCTCGCTGGAGCCGAGCTGGACAGCTTTGTCCCCTGCCCCCAGCAAGCTTGACACCGATGTCCTCGATGAGCGCGCGGCGATGGTGCAGCCTTCAACCGAAACGCAAACCCACGGCGCGCAAACCGTCTTCAAATTATGAACTAAACCTCAGACACGGGGCCCAGGTAATTCCATCGATCCCGTCAAACGAGTGCATCCCGGTAAACGCCGTCGCGAATGCCCCCAGGAAAATCCTTCACAGTGTGTCGACGCTGCCGCCGAAGGACGATGCTCTTGTACTTGCTAGCGCCTCTGGTATCCCCAATATTAGAGCGAGTCTCGGCCAGGCTGCCCAAATCATCCGTGGTGAGACTGTCCTGCGCACCTGAAATGGCTGAATCCTGGTTTGGGTTGCCATTCTCACGAACACCACAAACAGGATTAGCAAAGCCAGCCGTACACTCCCAGACGACCATGTCCCAAGGGGCGACTGTCTCCAAATACCCAGCAGCGGCACCTTCGAGTCGCACGTCGGGTCTGATCTCGCAACGCCGCAATGCTTGCAGACGTTGTAAATCGGTTCGTTCCTCCTGCACCAGCAGAAATCACATGGCCACTGCCCCACGCTGGGCGGGAGTTTGGGCTTGCGATCACCACCTTGGGTTGGGAAGAAGAACGGACCTGGCATGAGCGGGGCGAACAGCGAGGATGCGAATTGGGGCGACGAGGAAAACGGTGACTTCGCGGCTCCACCTCCTTTGCCTCCACCACGTTGCGATCCCAACTGCCACCCGTTCTTTCCCATGACTGCGGATGGGAACGAATCGTGGAAACGGAATGGTTCGAGGTGGCAGCGCGCAGCTACATCGCACCACCAATGCCGAGAGCCCATGGGAAGGTCGAACTGCCAACGGTTAGAGAGAAGGGCGGACTGCCACACAAGATGCGACAGCAAGCCGCGGAAAAACGATTTCCACGTAATTCGCAGAGAACCTCAAAGCCTTGAGCCAAAATGCCAACGGGGGTGCAAGGAGGACGAGAAGGAGGATGAGGAGGAGGAGGAGGAGGAGGAGGAGGAGGAGGAGGAGAGGGAGTAGGAGGAGGAGAAAGAAGGAGGAGGAGAAAGGAGGAGGAGGAGGAGGAGGCGAAGGATGAGTGGAGCCACGCGCTCGGCGACGCCGGCGCCTCCAGGACGGCGGCGATCTCGTCCTCCGAACTGGGCTTCCGCAAGGCTATGTAGAGCAGCCGCCCCCACTTGCGCACGAGCCGCCGGCCGCCAGATGCGGCCCCGACCAGTCCCGTCGTCGTCGGCGTCGTCGGCGGAATCGTCGCAATCGTCGTCAACGTTCTCGCCGCTGACGTCGTCGTC
>CAUYUJ010014857.1:301007-311007 GCA_963575745.1 Prorocentrum cordatum | reverse complement strand
GGCCATGTGGAGGCGCGCTCGATAGGAGGTATGACCTGCCTGAAATATTCGAGTCCTTCCTCCGACAACTCGAGCATCAGGCGGTGCGGGGCCAGATCGAACCCCGCCCCGCTGGCGACCTTGAAACTCCCATGGCAAGTGCGCAAATCTGCGAGTGAAATCTGGCAGCTCTGGCAATCCGGTGCCGGCCCCGCTCCTCCTCTAGCGGGTGCATGTCTTGCCCTGCGACGCTGGCGCATCCCCGACGTTGCCCTCTCCAATCAAACTGGGGCCCGACTGCCACGGAACTGGGGGCTTGCTGATGGCGCGAAGCGCGCCGCCGCCTGCGCCGCTGCGACTGCAAACGCGCGTCCCACCAACGATCGCGCCTCTTCTCTGCAGCGCGCTGATGCGCCGCGGCGGCCGCGGCAGCCCCCGCGCGGAGCTCGGCGGCAAGGGCCAGGCCCATGTCGGGCGCAGCACTCAAGAAGAGACGCCGTGACCCGACGAGGGCCTCGGGAAGGGAGCTTGCACCAGAGAGCAACTTTCGACAGACGCTGAGGCAGGCAGCACGGCTGGCGCTGGACTGAGGCCACCTTGGGAAGTTCATCGAGCGCGCTGCAACGCGTGCGAAGCCAGACCGCAACGCTGGAGGTGCGCGGGTGCACTGGCTGGCGCGACATGGTCTGGCGGCGACTGGCTGAAGCGAGCGGCGTTGGTTGCGCTCGTCCTCGGGGGTCTGGTAGATGTCCAACAGATCCTGCTCAACCGTGCTGGCGAAGCCTGCCCAAACGACGTCGACGCCCGCCTCCCACGCGACACGCGACTGCGCGGCCTCCCGTCGACGGCTCGGGAAGTAGCGGCCCGCGCGCCGCGCGCGCGGAAACTGCCGAGGCCGAGGCCGGCTCCGCGGACGAGTTCTTGAATCCTCGAGGGTCTGAAGCCTCTCGGGCCCACTCCTTGACGGACGCCCCCCACCGGCTGCGTGACGCGTGGACTCGCTCGGGGCTCGAGGCGTGCTGAACCCGGCACTCTGCCTCTGATCCACCTCTGCCTCCCCGGTTGCCGCGCACTTCAACTGCCGCAGTGTTCGCGCTGGTTTCGCCCTGGCTGTGCTCTGCCCATCAAAGACCAGAACGCCATCAACATTATCATGCTTGGTGTAAGCGTCTCATGCATGTGCGACACGGCAGGAGAGCGGCGCGGCTCGAATCCCGCATGATACAATATTCGGCCTGACCCAAGGAACGAAAAATAAGGAACGAAGCCATTTGTTCCAAGTAAATCTAAGAAGTCCGAAGGAACAGCCGAGCCCCTTTCTATCGGCGTTCCGCTCCGATTTGCTTTTGCGATTCGACCCCCGCCTCTTCTGCCAAACAACCAGGGAATGCCCGCCCCCCGCCTCCCCGCCGCTCCAACATCACGCGAAGCAGCGCGGCCTGCGAACGACGCGTTAGGAACGCCGGGGGCTCGGGCAAGGAACAACTGGGCCTTCGCGCCCCCCTGTTTTTTCCCCGCCCGCCATCCGCAGGAGTGAAAGCAGGCCGAGCAGAGAAAGTCCTCGCAGTGGCCCCGCAAGACTTCTGCAGAGCGGTTTTCGGACATTGACGCTCTCCTCCGCGCCGCAGAAGTGGTTCGCGAAAGCTCTTGCCTCGCTCCCACTTGGGCGCTGCCTACGGGTCCGTCAGGGTAGGGGAGGCGTTCGGGGCCCCCTGCCTTGACCCCCAAGACGTGGCCCCCCAGCAGGCGGAGGGCCCTTTGCCGCTTGCTGGTGGGCAAGCACCCAAAGTCTGGCGTGACCTTGGTTGGGGGTTACTGACTGGGCCTTTTCCTCCTTCTAGGGTCGCGGAAATTTTGCATCCGCAGGTGGGCCCCCGCACCGATGGGACCGCCATGCCCCCGCCGCGTAAACCGACGCGGAGGCTTCTGCGAGCCCCCCTTCCAGATGCCAGCTGTCGGTATCAGAAGGAATGCCCATTCCCTGCACGCCAGGGTGGCCTGCAGACTGCCCGCGGATTGATGTTACCTCGTGGGGGGGCCACTGCGGGCGGCAACCTGCTCAGCAGGAGGAGGGGGAGGAGGAGGAGGAGGACGAGGAGGAGGAGGAAGAGGAGGAAAAGGAGGAGGAGGAGGAGGAGGAGGAGGAGGACGGGAGGAGAAGGAGGAGGAGGAGGAGAAGGAGGAGAGGAGGAGGAGAGGAGGAGGGGGGGGAGAGAGGAGAGGAGGAGGGAGGAGGAGGAGAGGGAGGAGGAGGAGGGGAGGAGGAGGAGGAGGAGGAGGAGGAGGAGGAGGAGGAGGAGGAGGAGGAGGAGGAGGAGGAGGAGGAGGAGGAGGAGGAGGAGGACAAGGGGAGGACACGGAGGGGGGAAATGAGGGGAGGAACATGAAGGGGAGTAGGCGAAGACGGAGAGGAGGAGGAGGAGGGACGGAAGGAGGAGGAGGAGGGGGAAGAGGAGAGGAGCGGAGGCCTGTGGGGGGAGAGGAGGTCCCTCCACCTGACCAGGAGACAGATGGCCGCGCTGCGCCTGAGATCGATCGTAGGCGAGCGTGGGACGTTGGCGCACGCTGGGGCTCTGGAGCCCAGGCGAGCGTGTGTGTGTGTGCGGCACGTCTGTAGCTGACATCCCAGCTATGGGTGTGCAAAAATGTCAAGGCAGGTTGATGACCCAGAAACCATGCAGGATGCAAAAATGGCATCCGAGCCCAAACATCCGGAATGGAAGAGAGCGAGCAGCAGCCGAGCCCAAGGAGGGCAATGGAAGATGAGCGAGCAGCAGAGGGCGGAGGGCAGGACAGGCAACACAATGACTAATTTGATCGCCAGCGAAGTCCTGGCAAGCGGAATGACAACAATATGAGGCTTACTGGTGGGCCACGCATTCAATATGGTGCGGATCACAGCCGTGGCACAACATAGAGGCAAACACTTGGAGGCAATGAGGAGCCTATGCTGAATCATATCAAGCTGACGACGGGTAGCATCTGGATCACACTCGCGAACTTTTGGAGCAGATTAATACTTCAACGGATACAACGGGTAGTTTACTTTGCATGACCTTGGTGAGCGCTCTTTGGAAGCCTCGAGGGGGGACGTCAATTGGAATGTCAGGAAGCTGAGAGACGATCTTATACTGTTTCCGCATATTGAACAGCACAGAGTTGGCGCAGAGGGGGTGGGTGCACCTGGCGGCAATGTGTGCGTCGCCAGACTCAAGCTGGAATTGAATCCAATCGCGGATTCCATGAAATGCGTTACTCTGCTCGGCGGCTCTGGTGATGGCCGCCTGGAAATCTGCGCCGAGTCTGACAACATGTGTGCCAGGGCGGAGTTGGTCAATATGGTAAAAGACGAACTACGGCATGGTGACATTCTTTCTCGTGGGCTTTGGCAAGGCGCGGGGACGGCAGGAACAGGGCAACGCGGCTACGCACAGGGGCAGCGCAAATATTGTGGCCCAAGACGCTCTGTGCAAGACTCTGGCCCATTTTGTTAACATCATGCGTGCGCGAGACCAACTTCAATACTGGTGCTCGCCAAGCATCGAGCACAGCATCGTGACCTACAGCGACGCCAAGATACACGGCGATGCGCTGAGTCTTAAACTCCAAGATGTACGCACGCACGTCTTTGAACATTTTGATGGCGTACTCGGGGCCGTTTCAGATAATGTTCAAGACAAGACCAGTGAAGCAGCCTGGGCGAACAAGCAATCGGACCGCGACAGGAAGGCTCACGAGCATGTCCAAGCACGCCAGAGCGGCGTCGTCCGCTAATGCTGCTAGACGCATCTCAAGACGTGCCTGGGGGCGCTTGATACAGCGTAAAATGGGGCCCAAACGAATCGCGAAAAGGACGCCAGACAATGGGCAGCCCTGTTCCATTCCCCGAGTCGCCAGGGACCTCGCGGAGCGAGGCCCGCGAGGGCCATGTACATGAAAACGCTGCAGTGGAGCTGTTCGATGGCCTGGGGGATCTTACTAGGGAGCCCCATCTCGCCTAAAACCTCGAACTTCCACCGGCGGTGCACGCCGAGGAATGCTCGCGCGCAGTCAAACGGGCAGCCCCCGACATTCGCTTGTCCGAGCCCGCCCGCCCGCCCGTGACAGCGGCCGTCAAAGAGCACAACGTGGTCGACCAAGCTTCGACCTTTGATGCAACTTTTCTGAACGGGATCGACGACTTCGGCGGCGACAGCTTGGAAGGGGATGGGAAAAAAGGCGGGGCAGACAATTATGTTGCCCGTCTTGGAGAGGGGCAGGAGACGGGTTTCTTCGGGGGCCGTTCTTCCCGAACGCCATTGCACATCGCGTTTCTTTTTTTTTTTGGGGGGGGGCGCGCATCTGCAATAGTTGAACTCGCCGTCGACGGGCTCATCTGCGAGGAGGTGGAGGTGCAACGAGTAGAGAGACTGCTGCACTGGCAGACTTGCGGCCCCCCAGGCTGCGCATGGGATGCTGCCAGGACCAGCTGCGGCATCGTTCTCATGCATCAGGCCTTCGATGAAACGATCTTCGGAGAGGGCCCAATCATGCCGCTGATGTGAGCTAGTTACGCACTGTTCCTGCGTGCCGTCTATCACTTGGGCGCGCTGGGGGAACACGCTGTCGTCGGTTATCTCGCCGCCAGGCTCACCCACGAATACACGACCCCAGTACTCGCACAAGAGCTCCTGGGCAATCTTGGGGTCGCAGTCAACGTTGCCTTCGGGGCCCTTCGCACCCGCAAGTCTCAGTGTCGGCCGAGTAGCAGCCCAGGCAAAGGAGAGGCGCCGAATCCTGGCAAGTGCCGCGGCCTGACTCGCACCTGATTCGCACCTACCAGGAGCGAACGTCACCTGAGAGGGCGACGGTCTCTTCAACCGCGCCGCGCCGCGCCAGCCCCCCCCGCCAGGTCAGCGGGGGGGCGGAGAGCTCGGCGCGCGGCAGCGATGGCGGAGGCCTGCTCGTGGTAGTCCATGGGCTGGAGGTCGTCCTTCGTGAGGTGGCGCGCCCTGGTGGCCGCGCTGAGGCGCGCGACTGAAGTGGAGGCGCCGTTCCCCCCGTCGAGCGGTCTGGCCAGGGCGGGCAGCGCCATCCGCGTGAGGGGATCGGCGCTCAGCTGGCCGCGCGGAAGGCCCAGCTGGCGCCGCGCCCTCTCGGACGCGAGGTAGTGCTGGAAGCAGCCGTTGCTCATCAGGTGCGTGCGCCCGAAGTGGCAGGGGCGCTTGTCCTAGATCACGTGCATTCTGAAGCTTGTCGCCCATGCGCCTGTGAGCGCTTTCAGTGTGGCCCACAGCCTCGCTGGTGGTAGCGTCGCGAGGTAGGTGCGCAACCGCTTCCAGCGTGCTCGTAGGTCCTCTGGCACACGCTGGGGTTGAAGAAGCTCAGCGGGCTCGGGAACTTCATCTGGAGATGAGTCGATGTCCGTGTTGTCGTCGTCGTGGTCGACCTCAGGGGAGGAGACGTGCTGCGGCAGGAGGTTGGAGACCCACCGGCGACGGGCACGGTGCTGTGCAGCTTCGTCTGCGAACAGAGCGGTCTGGCTGCGCTGGTTCTCCACATTGTTGGTCGCTCTCATGAGACGGCGTTCGGGAAGCATGCGGCCGATGTCAGTGTTGTCCCATGCCTGCTCGCACATGGAGGCGGCAAGGCGGCGCCGCCGCGTGTCCGTGGAGCACAGTGGGGCGAACAGGTCGGTGCCGAGCAGCTCGTGCAGATACGAGGTGCACCATTGGAACCACTCTTCGCGGTCGTCGATACTTCTGTCACGCAACACGACGTCAGGAAGCCAACGAGACGCCCGCTCTTGAGCTCGCGCGAGAAGACGCTCTTGAGCAAGCTCAGCTTCACGACGGTGGCCGTTCGGCGGCTCGCGCGCGAACTGCTCAGCGGGATCCAGCTCGGGGTACCAGGCGAGGAGACGGCGCTCGATTGCGTCAGGCATTGTGCGTGAATAGAACCGCTCGTTCAGCGTCATCACGTAGGCTTTCAGGGGCGTGATATTGGCGGGCTTGCGTCGAAGAGGACGGTATTGATGTTGTTGTTGCTGCTGTGCTGGACGACGTTGAAGAATTGCTTGGAGACCTGCTCGTGCAGCACGTTTGCGAGAGCCAATCATTGCAGCGCGGGCTCGCGGGAGCTCAACAGCTGCGCAGGTCAGACGCTTAAGATGAGAACCTTTGCAGCCAACGAAGAACGTGGAGTTGGTGGTGCCCTCGACGTGCTGGACGATGGCGGTCTTGAGCTCCCAACAATCATTGCACCGCTGCCCCTTCACTGCCGAGACGAGGGGCAGCTGGTTGTGGGATTCGTCAACTCATTTCCTATGTGCGCTCCTCCACTCTGCCACAGCGGTAGAAGCGGTTCTCCAAGGGGTGGCTGCCGGGTAGTTCTCGATGCCGACGGGTACTTCCACGCTATGTAGCCCAGAGGGGCATCGCGAGGACGTCGGACTTGGCGAAGCTGGACGGGGCGACGCGCAGCAATTTGTGCATGGCGTGCAGTTCTTCTTGGAGGATGCCCTCATGGGGGCTCGAAGAGCCGACCGACGTACCAGGCAGGTGGCTGCGGCGACGTTGTAAAGCTTGATGCATTGCTGGACTGGGGCATGTGATACAGCAAGCTTCTCGACGCGGTCCCACCATTTAACGGCCGGTCCATGCCATTGGTCAGCCAGGGAAGCTCCGGGGCCGACGAAGATGCCGAGGTAGCGGGCCTTGGACTCGAAGTTGAAGTTGATCCAGGAGGCGTGAGCCGCAGCAAGTACGTTGCGCATCTCGTCGATGATGTCTGGGGAAGGCAGCGTCCAAGTGGGTGCAACGATGCACTTCTTGGCTTGAAGATGGAGGCCAGCAAGCGTCTCGGCCGCGATCGCGCGCAGGGCGATCGCGCGAATGTCGCGGACGGAATCTGGCGAGAGTGATGCCTAGGTCGTCGGCACAGGCGCCGACGAGGCCGCGCTCCATGGCCTTGAGCTCGGAACTGATAGCGGCGATGATGGGGTCGAAGACGAGGGCCCAAATTGCGCCGCTCAGTGGGCAGCCTTGAGCTACGCCTGAGGCTGCGATGAGCAGCGGGCGCCGCTCTCCCCCCATGTCCAGGAACGAGACGGACCAGTAGTAGCAGGCCTGGATGAGGCGCAGCACGTTGCTGTGGATGCCCCGGCGCGAGAGCGCGCCCCACATCCACTGGTGGCCGAGACTCGGGAGGGCGGCCGCGACGTCCATGGTGACGAAGACGGGCATGTCTGTCGATGCTGAGGGTGATAAGCTGAGTTGTCTGGCGGCAGCATCCACCACGACCACATTAGTCGAAAACTGGCGGCCATTGACGAAGCCCTGGTTCTCGGGCGAGGTCTGGGCGGCGAGGACATGGAGCTGGCGCTTCGCGGCGGAATCCAGCAGCTTCACACCCGAGCTCCTCATTGATAGCGGACGGAGGCACTCTGGAGTGCGCGTGCACTCAGCGTCGCCAAGCGGCTCGTCGCCTTCCGGCAACGTGGCCATGGGAGAGTAGTTGAGGCCGTGACGGGCGTTGCAATTGGCGGCGATGTCAGAGCAGGCGTCGGCCAGGATGTCGAAGCTGTTGGGCGCGCGGGGCATAGCCTCGCATGCAATGGCGTCTGGGCCTGAAGCGGCGTCTCCAGGGGGCCCAGCGGCTTCCTCAAGCGCTCGCGCGTCTGGAGGAGGGAGATCGGCAATTTGGCGCCGAGGGAAGATGGAGTTGAGGCACTCGGCGAGGCGCATGTTGTCCGCGTGCTTCGCTGCAACAACAAGGGCCCAATGCCGCATGTTGGCCTGGTGCACGGCCGCGGGGTCGGCCACTGCGTTCGTCGAGTTGCCGGCGACGACTTCGATGCCCGACAGCACGTGGCGCTTGGGGAAGGGTCGCCACAGTTCCCCGCGGAGCCCTTCACGTTTGGCACGCTGGCGCCATTTATGGCCAAGAGGAACGTTGTTGGCTGCGCGCGCTGCTCCCGATCGGGCTGATGCCAGAGCCTTCCTCTCGTCGCCGAGGCTGGCGCGCGTGGAACCAGTGGCCTCCGCGAAGTCGCGCGCGTCGTTTATGCCGGCGGCGCCTTCGACGATCTTAGGGTGGAGCTTGCCGTCGTCGGTGTTCTCGATAAGGATCTTCGCAAGCGGGGCGCTCTGGTACCGGGCGGCCCCGGCAATGCTGCGCAGGGGCACGGCGCGGACCTGGGGCGAAACCGAGGCAGACTGAGACGGCAACTCAGCCGCGGGGATCTTGGAAAGGGCGTCACGCGCGAGGGCAGCGGCAACCTGCGTGGCTGCCTTGAGAGCGCGCCACTTCGCGATGGGCGCGAGCGCGGACAGGTCGACGCTGGCGAGGATATTCTTTATGTGATGCTGGTAGTGCGCGGCGTCGAAGATGCACGCGGGCACGCCCCCCTCGGCGGCGGGTTTGGGCTTGCGGAGGCGGGCGCGCAGGTGCATGATCTTGCGGTCGCTGGCTGGGCCCTTGGAGCTCACGAGCGGCGAGTCGTCGGCGACGTAGATGGTCTCCATGGGGGGCGTGAGGTGGCTCGGGAGGTTGATGGAGCATCGGTCGATCGCCGATTCGCTCATGTTGGCCTGCGATCGATGCGTCGTAGGCGGAGTCGCAATCTCGACCGCGTCGCGGAACAGGGAGCGCCAGAAGACAGGCTGGCACTGGTAGCGACGCGCAGCCGCGGCGTCCGCGTCCACGGGAGTGCGGGCCGACTTCGGCGGGAACTCGGAGACGTTGAAGCCATCCACTATGACGAGGAGACGGCGTTGAGCTTGCACGTTCGCATGAAGACCAAGAGCATTCCACTGATCGCGAAGCTGCAGTCGGTCAGCAGGAGTGAAACCGAAATTGTGGACGTTGAGGACGGCGATTTCGACGTGGCGGCTGGCATCCGCGACGCGCAACCAGGCGGCGCGGCCGGGGATGGCGACCTCAAACCTGGCGCGAGGGCGGGGTTCTGGCGGAAGATGCTGCTCTTGTTTGTCGAACGGAACCAGGAAGCCGACGCCGCCTGCGCTGGTGACAGGAGTGCCGTCGAGGATCATCGGGGAGAGGTGCGGCTTGCATTGTGCTGCGTGGAGTTGGCCAGGATGGCCAGGTCGTCAATGGCGCCATATATCTCTTGCGCTGCGACGACAGCACGTTGACGGAAGCGCGGAAGGAGTAGGCGGCGTTTGTCAGCACGTCGCTGATCGGATTGACCAAGTAGCGCTTGCTGTTCCAGAAAGCGATGTCGAGGCCCTGCTGCGAGGGCGAGAGGAGCCACGGGCTCCAGCGCAGGCTAAAGCCACTGTGCGGCTGAGAGAGCGTCTGCCACATTGGACTCGCAGTAGGCATGGATCCTCTGCTGGATTGCCTCATCGGAGCCTCGGTCAATGGCCGCATGGGACCACTGGAGCTTAGTAGGAATGTCAACATTGCCGCCAATAGTGAGACGCACCAAAGCGCCACCACGGCTCGCCACATAGCCCACTGTTCGGTGAGGTCGAAGACCGACGTCTGGTTGCGCATTCTGCATGATCTTGGCGAGGCGCTTGACCTGGACCTGTGGGCGAACGGCCTTCTGGCTTCTGTCGGCAGGAACATATAGAGGAACACGCGTACCATTAGCCAGGCTTAGAGAAATGGTTCTCCACTCTGTCCCATTGCGAAGAGCACTGCGGAGACGCTGTGCGAGAGGCTCCGCGACCACGGTGCCCCCGCTGACCTGGGACGAGTGGCGCTTGGCGGGACCGACAGTGTTGAAAATGACCATGCTCTTGTTGATCTCTGCTTTCTCGAACCAATCTGCGAGGGCGCGCTCGAGCTCAGGTTGTCAGAACTCCTGCGGGCTGCTGCGCCAAAACGTGGTGGGGTCGGGGTCGCGGTCCCAGGTGCCCAAGCCGTCCAGGTTGAGCGCAGGTGTTCGGGCTTCGGCTGCGGTGGCACTAGCTTCCAGCTTGGCGGCGGCGGCTTTGAGGTCGATGCTCTGCTGCTCGAGGACGTTGGTGCGCTCGTGGACTGTGGAGATGTAACGCTATGTGGTGTCGTGACG
>CAUYUJ010014857.1:293507-296007 GCA_963575745.1 Prorocentrum cordatum | reverse complement strand
AATCACGACGGGCGGCTTTTCCCTGCTCTCGGCCTCTGGGGGCCCCTGCCGGGCCCCGGGAACGTCAAAGAACTACTGAGACTCAGGATGCAAAGCCGGCCCTGGGGAAGGGGTCCATACCTCAGGGGGTCGGCGTTGTGAGGGCGTTGGATAAGGAACCCGTGCAGGAGGAACCCAGGGGTCTGGAAGCTGGTGGAAAATCTGCCGAGGCCTCGCCATGGATGCCTCCGTCACCTTCGTCAGACCTATGAAGGCCCCCAGGGTCTGGAAGCCTCCTGGGCGCATTCCCTGACCAACGCCCCCGCCGCAAAGGGGGGGCGACGCAGCGTGCACTCGTCGTGCCCCTCCGGGGCCCCCTGAGGGCACGAGAGGCGCTCGTTTTTTCCTCCCCCCCCCCGCATCGCTCCCCTGCGATCGGCAGTTCAGAGATGGGGCCCCGAAGGCTCGGGCTCTCAGGGCAGGGCGGGACCCAAGGGTGGCTTGCCGTGGTCTGAGGCACACCTCGTCCTCGGGACCCCATCCCGCAGGACCCCACCTTGGAACCGCCGATCTTCCCAGACCCCCGACGTCGTGATTTTTTCACAACGTCGGCCCCCAGAAGTCTGGACCCTTTCCCCGGGACCGGTTTTCCATTCTGAGCCGTTTGCTCACGGTCCCGAGGCCCGGTGAGGACCTCCAGAGGGCGAAAATAGCAAAAAACCTTCCGTCGTGATTTTCTGACGACGCGATGGGGTCTGGGTTGCTGGGCGCCCGAGCTGCCGCGCAAGCACGGGCTGCCCGGAGCCCGGCGCCGGGCGGCGCGGCGCCGGCGCCTCGCAGCGGGCCGGCGCGGGGGCCGCGGCGCGGCTGCGCCTGCGAGCGGGGCCGGGCCAGGCGCCCGCAGGGCGCGCAGCGCGCGGGAGCCCCGTGGGCTCCGGGGCGCGACTCGCGAGGGCGGGGCCCCCGTCGGCCCGTGCCGTCGCAGCGGCGGCCTCCCGCCCAGCTCGCGCCGAGCTCGGCCCCTCCTCGGGAGGCCTCCCGCGCCGCGCACGTCGCCCGCGGCCCTCGCGATGCTGCCGGCTGCCTCGGGGAGAGGGGCCGCCAAGAAGGCGCGGGCGGGCCTCGCTGTCCTCGTGGCGCTCCGCGCTTCGCGGTCCTTGCGCTATTTGTCCGAGCTCCCTCCAGTGGGCGCTCTCGCGCCGACGGGCGCCTCCACCCTCGCGGCGACCTCTGGGCCTCGCGGACCGTGCGATCTTCGTCTGAGCTCTCTCCCGCTGGCTCGCCGGCGGAGGGTGAACACCTCCTCGAGGGCCTGCCCGACTGCCCTCTCGCGGTGGCCGCCCAGCCCCACTCCAGAGGAGCCATGCTCGCTCCCAGGGTCTCGAGGGGGGCGCCCTCGCTCTGGGAAGCACTCGGTCGAAGAACGACGTTGGCGGCGAAACGATGCCGGGCATTCCCTGCCCTCCCTGCGGCCATGTCGAAGCCCAGGCGCAACCCCTTCAGCCGCACGAGCCGCGCCGTCGCGCAAAGGTGGTGGGCGACGTCCTCTGCCGGGCGGCGTCGCCGAGCACGTCCCACGCGTCGTGGCGGCGTCGCCGAGCATGTCCCGCGCGTCGTGGCATCCCCCCGTCGGAACGTGAGGTGTGAACGAGCATCGCGAGCGTAGGGGCAGCGGGAGGAGGGGAGGAAGGGGGGGAAAGAGGAGGGGACAAGGAGGAAGGGCTTCCTCCAGCCCCGCTTCTCCCTGTGCCCCCTCCCCGCCCCCTTTTTCGCCCTTCTCATTCCCTTCTTCCTCCCCTTCCCCCTCTCCCATTCATTCCCCTCCTTCCCTGTCTCGCCCCCCATCTTCCTACCTCCTTTCACATCCTCATCTCCCCGTCTCCCCGTCTTCCCATTCCTTCTCCTTCTCCTCCTCCTTCTCCTTCTCCTTCTCCTTCTCCTTCTCCTTCTCCTTCTCCTTCTCCTTCTCCTTCTCCTTCTCCTTCTCCTTCTCCTTCTCCTCCTCCTCCTTCCTCCTCCACCTCCTCCACCTCCTCCACCTCCTTCCACCTCCTCCCCTCCTCCCTACCTCCTCCTCCTCCTCCTCCTCCTCCTCCACACGTCCTCCTCCTCCTCCTCTCCTCCTCCTCCTCCTCCTCCTCCTCCTCCTCCTCCTCCTCCTCCTCCTCCTCCTCCTCCTCCTCCTCCTCCTCCTCTCATCATGCTCAGCTTCATCTTCTGGGTGGCCCCTGCCGCACCCCCCCACGCCACGGCGCCACGGCGGGCTCGATGCGGGCCCGGCGAAGCCTCTCGGAGCAGGTACGGGTGCGCGCCCAGCACCTGGGTGACCCCCCAGACGACTCCTCGGGGGAGGCGGCGCGGGGGGCCCTCCTGCCGAGCTCTGCCCTCGGCCCTCGAGGCCGGAAGAGGGAGGAGCCTCGGGGCGTGACTGGCACGGCTTCTGAAGCGCCTCGGGGGCCTCGTTTCGAGCCTCCGGAGGCCTGAGGGGGCCTCCACTCCAGGGGGCCTCTGGAAATCTCCT
>CAUYUJ010014857.1:192500-293407 GCA_963575745.1 Prorocentrum cordatum | reverse complement strand
GAGTATGAGGCGGAGGATGAGGATGGGGAGGAGGAGGAGGAGGACGAGGAGGAGGAGGAGGAGGAGGAAGAGGAGGAGGATAAGGAGGAGGATGAGGTGGAGGAGGATGAGGAGGAGGAGGAGACGGAGGAGGAGAAGGCGGAGGAGGAGGATGAAGAAGAGGATGAGGAGAAAGAGGAGAAGGATGAGGAGGCGGAGGCGGAGGAGGCAGAGGAGGAGGAGGAAGAGGAGGAGTATGAAGAGGAGGAGAAAGCAGGGGAGGAGAAAACGGTGAGGGAGGATGAAGATGCGGATGAGGATGATGATGCGACTGAGGATGAGGATGATGCTGAGGATGATGAGGAGGAGGAGGAGGAGGGGGAGGAGGAGGAGGAAGAGGAGGAGCAGGAGAACGTCCGCGGAGGAGGAAGGTGAAGAAGAGGAGGTGGAGGAGGAGGAGGAAAAGGAAGAAGAGGAATAGGATGAGGATGATGAGAAAATGGCCAAGGTGGAAGAGGAAACGGATGCGGAACCGGAGCATGGTGGAGGAGGGGGGGATGTGGATGATGATGATGATGATGATGATGATGATGATGATGATGATGATGATGATGATGATGATGCTGATGCTGATGATGATGATGATGATGATGATGCTGATGATGATGATGATGATGATGATCATGAGGAGGAGGAGGAGGAGGAGGAGGAGGAGGAGGAGGAGGAGGGGAGGAGGGAGGAGGAGGGCGGAGGAGGTGTGGGTGGTGGTGGTGGTGGTGGTGGGGTGGTGGGGGGAGAAGGAGCAGCAGACGGAACACGACGGCGGAGGAGGAGGAGAGGAGGAGGCGGAGGAGGAGGATGGTGGTGGTGGAGGATGGCGGAGGAGGGTGGGGGAGGAGGATGGTGGACGTTGGAGGCGGTGGAGGAGGTGGAGGTTGAGGTGGAGAATGGCGAGAAGGTGGAGGAGGAGGAGGAGGAGGAGGAGGAGGAGGAGGAGGAGGAGGAGAGGAGGGAGGAGGAGGAGGAGGAGGAGGAGGAGGAGGAGGAGGAAGACGAGGAGGAGGATGAGGAGGATGAGGAAGAGGAGGGGGAGGGGGAGGAGGAGGAGGAGGAGGAGGAGGAGGAGGAGGAGGAATCTGAGGAGGAAGAGGAGGAGGTGGCAGTGAAGGTGGAAGAGGAGGAGGAAGAGGAGGGGGAGGGGGAGGAGGAGGAGGAGGAGGAGGAGGAGGAGGAGGAGGAGGAGCAGGAGTAGGACCAGTGTAAACCCAAGAATCATCAACGATGTTGGGTTAGCCCTCCCTCCAAAATCCCTCTTCATAGGTAATCCCCTGCAACGGTTCATTTCCCTTGAAAGAACTGCCCCGTGGGAAGGCAACCGTTCGACGACCTTGAAACATGCCACAGCATTGTTGTCGGGATGTCCACGTCACGGATCAAATGATTGCCGCGTCCTGACGATCTGGAATCGTGCCAGAACGCCATTTTTGGAACTTCAACACCGCGAATCAACATAACTGTTTCACTCGCATAATCCTGTATCCTTCCAAAACACCATGACTGGTACGTTGATCATGGGAATCCGTGGAACTCTTGCAAATTATAAAACGAATGTGCGCGGCGCGAAAGCGAGAACCTCATCTTGAGAAAGAACCGCCCTCAATCCGTGAAACTCTGGCAAATTTCTAAAACGAATACGCGCGGCGCTGAAAACGAGAACCACATATTGAAAACGACCCGCCCTCAATCCGTGAAGCTCTTGCAATTGTTTAGAACGAATGTGCGCGGCGCTAAGGCGAACACCACATTTTGAAAAGGAACCGCCCTCAATCCGTGAAACTCGTGCAAATTTTCAAAATGAATGTGCGCGGCGCTACGGCGAGAGCCACATTTTGAAAACGACCCGCCCTCCATCTGTGAAATGGTTGCCTTTTTTTAGCTTCAGAGTCATGCGTGGTGAGGACATCTCAGACGAAACGCCAGGCCCCCCCTAAAAACAGGCCTCGGGGTGCGACAGGGAGAAATTATTCATGAAGAAAAAGGGTCTGGAGAAGGAGGGGGAGGAGGAGGAGGAGGAGGAGGAGGAGGAGGAGGAGGAGGAGGAGGAGGAGGAGGAGGAGGAGGTGGAGGAGTGGGAGGAGGAGGATGAGGAGGAGGAGGAAGAGGAGGAGGAGGAGGTGGAAGATGATGATGATGATGATGATGATGATGATGATGATGATGATGAGGAGGAGGAGGAGGAGGAGGAGGAGGAGGAGGAGGAATACGATGGCAGAAGAACCGACGGCGCCTCTGCGGCCGCCTCTGCGGCGGGCTCCTTGGTCGCGCGGGGGCTGGCGGCGCTGCCGCGGCCACGAGCGGCGTCGGCGGCTCCGAGGCCTGATGCGGAGGCGGCGCGCGCGGCGGTGGTGGCGGATTGGCGGCTCCGAGTGCGCGTCGCTTGGCGGCGTCCCCGAGAGCCATAACCGCCTGCCTCCTGCCTCCTGTCTCCTGCCTCCTCCCTCCTTCTCCTCCTCCGCCTCCTCCTCCTCCTTCGCCCTCCCCCTCATCATTCCTTCCCTGTCGCACCCCGAGGCCAATCGGCAGGGCGGGGCGGGCATTTCGCCTGAGGTTTCCTAAACTTTTTTGAGCCCGGGGCTAACAACTGGCAACCGTTTCACAACTGGAGGGCGGGCCGCTTCCAAACTGTGGCTCTCGCCTTGGCGCCGCGCACATTCGTCTTGCAGACTTGCAGGAGTTCCACGGATTGAGGACACTTCGTTTTCAAACTGTGGCTCCCGCCTTAGCGCAGTGCACATTCGTTTCATAGTGTTGCGAACATGTCACGGATTGAGGGCGGGTGGTTTCCAACATGTGACTTCTTTTAATGCCGGTCTGGCACGATCTAGGATCGGCATGACGCAACAATAACTTCGATTCGCGGCGTTGACGACCCAAGAACAGTGTCCTGGCACGATTCAAGATTTTCGTGCGGTTGTCTTCCAACAGGGCACTTCCCTCCGTGAAAATCCCACCGGCCCTCTGGGCGCAGGTGGTCTAGCGTGTTTCCTTTTCCAACCTCCTTCCTTTCCCTGCTCGGGAGGTTTACCTCTCCCCTCCTCCCTGGGCGCGTCCAGGATGGCCCAATATAGCTCCAAGATGGTTTTAGATAGCCCAAGATGGCCTCCAAGATGGTACAACATATTTCGAGATGGCTCAAGATAGCCCCCGACACGCATCCAAGAGGCCCCAAGACGGCCCCCAAAACGGTTTCAGGTGTCCTCCGAGCCCTCCAAGGACCCCCCACGAGGCCAACATGGGTTCAAAACCTACGGACAATGATGTTTTTGTTTGCCTTTTCGCTTTTTCGCTCCCGATGGGCTCTTGAGGTGCTAGATGGCCTCAATATGGCCCAATATAGCCCCAAGAGAAGCCCAAGACGGCCCCAAAACGGCCCCAAGAGCGGTCCACGAGGGTCCCACAACGCCCCTTTGGGCCTCCGAGGGGGGGGGGGCGTAAATTTAAGACCCCCGTCTTTACGGCCCCAAGGGGCCTCCCAGACCCCCAAACGAGCCCCCAAATGGCCCCAAGGCGCCTCAAACAAGCCCCAAGAAGGTCCCAAGAAGGCCCCCAGGGGACCCCAAAAGGACCCCAAAATGGCGCCCAAATGATATTACGAGTCTTCGAAAAACTCCTCACCACTCCATATGCCCAAAACCCGACTTCTTGTCCTCTTTGTCATCGTCCGTTCCTTCCTTGCTTCTTTCCTGCCGCCTCCCTGCTCTTCTTCATCCTCCTCGCGCAGAGTTCCTCCTGCTCCTCCTCCTCCTCCTTCCCCTCCTCCCTTTCTGTTTGTCGTCGTCGTCCTCCTCCTCCTCCTCCCCCTCCTCCTGCTCTTCCTCTTACCTCCAAGACGGCCCCAAGCATCACCAGCACCAGCAGCATCATTTGCTCCAATATGGCCCCAAGAGGGCAACAGAGCACCACAAACAGCAACACCAGCAGCAGCACCACCACCGCCACCGCGGCCACCGCCAGCAGCCGCATGCGAATTTAAGGTAAACTTCGATGCGGGGGCAATTATCAAAGATGCAAATGGGATGCGATTCTCAATTGTGCGACAGGGCGACGAATGATAGATACAGTCACCTGCGCCAGAGACGTTTACCACAGGGAACACCCCGGCGTATCTTGCACTGGTTTCCATCTTAAACTTCAATGCGGGGAGCTATGTGGGATCCTTGTTTTCTTGTTTTCTGAAGACGGCTGCGCAACTGCATGCTTCCAGCCGTCCCTGATTCACCAACTCCCATGCTGATCGTTTCTGGATGGGCTGGTGGGGATACTTTTGGGTACGCAGGCGCACGAGCGAGTCGGACGTTGTGCAATCAGGGGCAAATTATGCAACCTGCGAAGGAAAAAACAGGACTGCGAGCAACGCCAGGGCGAGGCGGAACTCACCGCGGCCAAAATGGCGCGAATGCCGATGTAGGTGCTGAGCGGGAGGCCGAACAACCGCACCCAGAATGCTGGTGGGGATACTTTTTGATCGCGACCGCGGCGAGAGGTCGGGCGGCGTCAGGGAGCGGTGCAGACTAGCAGCGGCCTGAAGTCGCGCAAGGGAAGAGGAATAGCGAAAAAGGAAGACCAAGAGGGACGGGGGCAAACAGGAGGCGAACCTCGCTGCCGCTCACAGGAGGGCGCACACCCGGAAGTCCTTCCGGGCGAAGGGCAACACCCAAATGGTAGGATTCAAGGCCAACTCCACGTCCACGTCGAAGACCACCAGAGAGACGAGCAGCGAGTCCAAGGCGAGCCGCCGGACCGCGGAACGTAAGACAACGAGGCCAACGCTTCGAGAGAAGTCACCAGTCATGCGGGCGCTCAATGGAACAACTCCGGATCGCCGAACACCCGGAAGATGTCGAGGGTGCCATCAGGCGGGGATCGGCAGCCCGCGCCGCCAAGGTGGCGAGAATGTTCAACCTGAGGATTGACGGAACGGGGCAGGTGCGGACGGGGAGGACCAGGAGTCCGTCGACCCCGTGCGGGGAGGAGCAGAAAGAACGGCCCGCGTGGGCCGCCCGGGAGGAGGCGGGTGGGGCACGCGAGCATGCGAAGGCCCCCGAGGAGGGCGCTGGGGAGGGCCAGCCGAAGCAGTGAGCCTGGATGCCGCGGGCCCCAGGCCAACAGAGGGTAGAGCGAAAGAGCCCCGAGCGCCCCCCGCAGGGCGGGCGCAAGGGGGTGGCCCCGCACCGAGAAGCGAGGGGCCTCAAGGGGGCCCAGTGACGGAGACGCACTGAAAGCCCGGACATACACCGACGACCCCAGTAGGGCGCTGGGGGGGATACTTTTGGTCAACAGGCTCGCGAGGCGGGTCGAAAGCCGTCCGAACACTAGTCGGGCCGCGACTAGGCAGCGGGAAAGGCTGGGGCGGGGGGGGGCTTTCTTTGGTGTGCGGGCTCGAGAAGCAGGCCGAAAGCCGTCCGAACACTAGCCGGGCCGCGACTTAGCAGCAACAAAGGAGAGGCAAGCAAAGTGAGCGCGCTGGCAGCGACTCAGAATAATACAAACCAGAAGCAACGCTCCCAACTCGGTGGCGTGGAGACCCCGGTGGCGACCATCAAGTGGGCGCAGCCAAGATGGCGCGGCGGCGCGACCATGAACGCGCAGAGGTCGATCACCTGTGTGAATCGGCACAAGGCCCGACAAATACGAGCAGGACCGACAGGCACACCCGGGCGACGTCCGTGCCGTAGGCGACGCAACAGCATCGTGTCAGCGCAAGAGTGAAGAGGGACAGCCTCGTCACAGACAGGACTGCAAACGGCAGTGCTTCTTGTTTGTACAGCAGTGGCACATGTCGAAAGCGAAGTCCATGTAAGAGAAAGCAGCCGACGGGCGCGCAGAGCCACGCATGCCGAAGTCCTCGCGCCGAAGAGGACGGCAGCGTGGCGAGACCCCACTGGGCCCAAACGGTTACCAATGGAGGCCGACGCCAGACAGGAGCAGGCCAGGGGCCACCTGACCGCCCATCCCCAGTGTGATCCTTGCATGGAATTTGTAGCGAGACCTCGCGGAACTCCGGTCACCAGTGGAGGCCGACCCCAGCCAGGAGCAGGTCAGGGGCCACCTGGCCGCCCGTTCCCAGTGTGAACCTTGCATGGAATTCAGGCTGTCAGAGCACCATCAGACAGCGGTATTGGCGGCAACCCCAGCCGCGTGGGATACACCCTTTGAAACGAGGGAGAGGAGGGGGAGTGCGCGCCGGGCACGGTAGGCACCCCGCTGCGGCAGCTAGCCGCCGCGGCATTAGGATGCAGGAGGGGAGGAAAGGAAGTGCGCGCCGCGCGCTCGGAAGGAGAGGAGGGAGAAGAAAAGAGACACGAGCAACATAACCCCACTGAACCCCTTCGGCCATCAGCAGGGGGGGGGGGCGGGGCGCCGGCCTAAGGCAGTCGGCGGGCACCTCGCCGCCCACTCTCGGTGAAACACTTGGCGCGGGAACAAGGCTGGCGGAGCGCTATAAGACAGCGGCGTTGGCGGCAACCCCGGCCGCGAGGGAAAGTCGCAGTTTGAAGCGGGAGAGCGGGAGTCAGCGAACCGCTGGCGCAAAAGGAGAAAGAGGAGAGCTCACCATGAGCCTGTGTGCACTTGCGCGCGCGCGCCAGGCGCTCCGTATCGACGCTTGCCTCAGTAAGCCCGCCGCTGTCACCATCTTGCCGTTGTCCTCCGCGCGAAGTCCTGGAGAAAGCTGGGCTCTTAAAGCCGTGAGGTAGCGTGCAATCACGATGATGAGGTCTTACATTGGGCTAGCGCATCGTCCCGTGTGCGCCAGCGGGTGTGGGCAAGGCATGCTTTCTTGTTTAGCCGCGCGCTAGTTGCTGCGAGGGCCCGCCGACCCCCGACGGTGAAACATCCCGGGCGCGCTTCAATGGGGCGCTTGGCAAAGGCAATCGCGGTGGGCTGTCAGACTGAGGCCGCGTGGAGCGGTGATTGCGTAGGGGGCAGAAAGAGAAGAAGAGCAGGGGAACGCCGCTGACCGCGGCATGCATAGGAAAGAGAATTCGCAGTGTAGGCGCATGGCGTTGCTAGGTGCATCGCATGCCCGGTGCGATGTCAGAGCCGTATCTCGCCGAAACTGGGTGGTGCCCTGCACTCAGTGTTACTGACGATGCCGTTTCTCGTTCCATGATCTCCATGGGCTCTCGGTTGATCGGTTCCTCTTCCCAGCCTTGCCCAGTGAATCGGGTCCGTCCTTCGTCTTGCCTTTCCCCTTGCTCGGGTGCTCTCCTGCTGCGTGGAACCTGGGGGCGGCGGCCCCGCTGCTGCTGGCAGCGCCTGAGCTGGAGGCGTTGTTGACAGCCGCGAGTCTGTCAGTTGGGCTGCGAAAGTTGGCCTTGGTGCGCGTGATCTGGTCGGCGCGGTGCACGTCGTAGTCTGCTGAAAATCGGCTGGGCGTTGGTGCAGCGTGCACCCCGCAGGTCGCTGAACATGCTGCCTAGTTCCTTCTGCATCCTGAGGGCGAAGGCGCTGTCGGACTCCCGGGAGTGCTGTGAGTCGATCGTGCGCAGTGGTGCCTTGTGCATCTTGGGCCCATCGTTCTTCTTGGGCTCGTGGATGGTCAGCGGGTTCTTGGAGAAGGGTGCCCGTTTGCCATGATTGAATGCCCCGTCGTTTCCCGTGCGCACGTTCTGGTGGCGCCAGGCGTCGTCGCGAGACTGCTTGGCCCGGCGGTCTGAGGACCTGTCGTAACTCCACTGGTCCCTGTGTCCGCGCGAGGAACCAGTCCTGTCGCCGACGGTGTGCTGAATGGGAGCATCTCGTTGTTCTCCTCTGCCGCTCTGTTCCCTGCCTCGCACGTGTTCTTCTGGAGGGGCCCGGTGTGGCGGATCTCGCATCCTCGGCAGCGGGGGTCTATCGTCTGTGACGCTGAGTTTTTTGTCGTAAGCCGTCCTGGTGTTGTGACCATCGCCTGTAGCTGGGCTTCCTTCAAGCTCGTCTGCCACGTCCGCTTCAGACTCCCCGCTCACCTTGCTCGGGTCTTAGTCCAGGACATCGCCGTCAGGGCCCCTGAGTTCGTCCGTGGCGGCAGCAGGCTCGCTCCCGGAGCTGCTGCTGATCTCTCTTGTCGCTGTTCGTAGACCTTCAGGTCGAGACAGTGGCTGCCCGCTTAAGTCAGTGTCAGGGTGGGCAGGAAATAGTTGCCTCCCGAGAGAGGCGTTCATGCCCACGCTGATCAAGGGGTCCAGCCTCTTCTCCTCATCGCGTATCCGTTGGGGGCCAGGGTCACACAAATCCATGATGTCTTCCTTGCCGTTATCAACCAACGTGGCCATTCGTTCCTTGAGCTGCCGGAAAGACTTGTTGTCTGGTGCAGTGGTACGGCTTGGGGGCAATTGGTCGAGGTCCAATCCCGCGTGGGCGCGTGCATGTGTCCAGTGCTCCCAAGCTAACGTTGTCCAGACGTATTGCATGGTCGGGGGCATCCTCGATGTCAAGTCTGGCCAGCCAGTGAGCAAGTTCGTCTGTGCTATGGACCCTCGGGTCTTTGTCCCCGTGCATGGTTTTGTTGACGTGTGCCGCCCGCAGTTTCTTTAGCAGATCGCTTTCCCGATGAGGTGTTGTGCGACCAGTCCAGCAGCCCATCTTTACCATCCCATTCCGTGCCTGGCACCAATCCGTCGGTAGTGAGCCCCGACGGAGGAAACGTCCAGGCCAGGGTGGGGCAGGCCAGAACGTTGAGCCAATTGACGTCCAACCCGTTGTCTGGCACCTCGTACTGGTTCTCCAGCACGTAGAAGATGTCGTTTGCGACTGAGTTGATACGTCTGAGGCGCAGGCACATTTGAACTGGCGTGTGTCCCTGTGTGCCGCTGTTGTCGTCGGTCCATGCCTGGAAGAACAGGTCGAGCCTGGTGTTGGCCGCGTCTGGCAGTTGCGGGATCCTGATGTCCGGAAGCATTTTCTTGATTGCGTCAGCTCTTTCTGGATTGGCCTCGGGTGGTGGCGACGTCTCAGATGGTGACCCGCACCCGTCGTCGTCGTCGTCGCGGCGTGGTACCTGCGCTCTTTTTCTGCCAAGTGCGAGGGCGGGCCCCCCCGCGTCCTCTTCTCTCTTCTTGGATGTCCGTGCTGTGGGGGAGACAGGATGCATCGATGGCGTGCCACGCGCGAGGATGTGGCTGATGACGGATGGAGCAGCGTCAAAGATGTGAGCAAGACAGTTCCCGCAGTACCATCCAGCGTTCCAATCGCCACTCGTTCAGCAGTCGATCCAGTTGCCCCAGGGAAGTCGGTTGCACTGCTCTGTGTCCTCCATGCCAAGAGTCGGTCGCCAGACGGAGCACCCGACCGCTGGCTGCCCGTGTTTCCAAGTGCATAGCAGCTTGGGCTCTGGACAGCCGTCGCAAGTAGCACTGTAGACCCCAGACTTGAGTCCCTCTGTGCCAAAGCGGTCGTCGTCAGGTCGTGTTGGAGGATTTGGCACGCCTGTCGCCTTGGGGTCGTTGGCCGAGCCAGGTGTGAGAAGGAGGTCGCGTAGCAGGCTGTCGGCGGTTGGGTTTGCGATTTTGGCAAGCCGGGGAGGTGCGCAGGCGGTGTCGGACTGGAAGCTGTGGGCCTGCTGGGCATGCTATTCCGTAGGTTGGCCAACTCTCGCGCATCGAGTTACCTGCGGGGGCATCGGCGCCCTGCTTCTCGAGGCTCTCCACCCAGCACCCAGTGCGCAGCCAACGGCAGTTGAGTCCCTCGTGCCACCCTGCAATCCTTGCCGTAGCCAGACGTTGACGCATATCGTTGTCCCCCCAAGTGCCTTCAATGTTTGTGGATGGGGCCTCTCTGACAGTCGTCGCAGTAGAAGCTGGCCAGTGTTTTGCGACGCAGAGAAGCGCTGGTCTCCTGTTCGGGGCCTTTTCGGTGTCATTGTGGCGCCCAGTTTCGCTGTAGGGGGTTCATGTATGAGAAGGTCCTTTTGGTCCATCGCTCGCCCTGTGCCGGCGTAGTGCAGCTTCTTGTCCGGCGTGCGCCCGAGATGCTCGACTCCCTGTGACGGATTTGTAGAGCCAACAGATGGTGCAGCTGGTTGTCTCGTTGTCAAGCTGGTCGTTGGTAGGAGCCAGCGGTAATAGGAGCGGTTCGATGAGCTGGTCGATCACCAGCAAGATCCCTTTGATGTGAAAGTCAGTACGCTTGCATTCTTCCCACGTTGACGGACACCCTGCTTGTTTCGAGACGTCGTGATGTTGGCTGGTACTGATATGCACGCCCGCGTGTCTTAGCGCGTCAGTGCATCTCCGATGCAGGTCCTGGTAGTCCTGATTGGAAATCTTCCATGTCAGGCCAAACTGCGTCCGGAAATGAAGGTCCTCTGCAACGGATGCGGTGCCGGTTGAGCTGCCAGGTTTGCATGTGCCCGGGACCGCCTCCACGATATCCCCTGTCCCTTTTTGTTCGGAGACAGGGAAGAGACAGGTCCTTGGTTCCAGAAGCGCTAGCATCGTCATCGCGAAGGCCGTGCAGGTCTGAGCACGCGCGGTGGGGTCAGTGGGCATGTAGTCGCCTTTGATGATGCTTTCCAGGCCGTCCATCCCTGGATGAAGTTGGTGCATTGGCCACTGTGTCGCCGTGGCACTCCATGCCGTGGGTAGCTGCTTGTCCATGCCAGCTGGCGAGCCCCGACAGTCCTTGGATGCGCGCTTCTGTAGGCAGCCTTCTGGTCTTTCAGGCAGGTTGGCCACCGCGAGCGAGGTGCTGTCGTCGCCCCACTTGTGGCCAAGCCCGACCGCGCGCATCAGGCACGCCCAGAGAATGTTGTATGTCAGATTGCCGGCATGAGCTCCAACCGTAGCATCATGATAAGACCTTGTGGCTCCTCATCTTCCTGTCGTAGAGCTTGGGATCGTTGGGATGTTGTGCAGGGCTGGGGACGCGCGGGTGAAGGCCAGAAACAACGTAGTGGACAGGAAAGAGAGCGGGTGCGGCCAGGAGCGCCCTTAGCGAGTTGTTGAGCTGCTTTGCCAGGGTTCCCCATTCGAACCCTTCCGGTAGCGGTCTGTCGATGCTGTAAACGAAACCTTTGGCCTGATCCCTTCGCATTTGAACCTTCTGCTTCTGGGTGCTGGATGCAGCGCTCGGTGTTGTTGCGGTCGGGTTGCTGCCCCGTATAGCGGTCCCGATTTCAGCTGTTGCATCCCAGTGGGCTAATGGGCTGAAGGGCTTCCATCCCCTGTTGCGCACCCCCGAGGCTCAGCGGAGGCAGGTCTCACCCAAAAGGTCTGCGGCCATGCCGTATTCGGCGAGGGTCCGCGGAGCAGACTCGGTCGCAGCCTTGAACATTCGCCGTTGCCCGATGAGGACCACGAATCGTTCGGCTCTGGCCAGGGCGACGTTGGTCCTGTTTGGCGTGTTGAGGAAGCCCCAGTCGTTGGGCCCGTTGGAGCGCGTGGTAAGGTAGATCACTATGTCAGCTTCTCCTCCCTGACTGGCGTCAATTATGGAAAGGGAGAGCTGGCCGGTCTCCATCTGGTCAGGGGGCGTTTCGGCCAATCCCTTGAACGAAAGTGCCAGCCCGTTGTCGGCTGTCGGGGGGCCATCGAGAGGGCAGTCGGTGCCCGGGCCAGAGGCGCGGGCAGGAGGAGCAGCGCGGGCGCGCGCGCTAACCGCGCGTGGTTGGGAATTAAGGGGGGGAAGGGAGTGGATGACTGACCCGGTGAATTTGGCTCTGAAGCCGCTGTAGTATCTTGGCTTTTCTTACCCTGCTTCGATTCAGCCGGCGCAGCGTTCTTCAAGAAGCCGCTCTTGCCCTGTGGCCACGCGCCGTGCAGAGCGGCCCGCTGTACAGCGTAGGGGGCGATCACTTTGACAGTTAATCCAGAGTTACGCATGGCGGGGCTAAACGCGGGAACTGCTTCAAGGCAAGTGGCAGCCTCGTGGATGTTGGCGTAGCCGCTCTTGGCATTGGAGGTGATGTCCGCGTGTGGATTGTCGCTCATGGGCGCGCGGTGGACGTCTCCAGGCGTCGCTCCCTCGGTGTTTAGGTCGCAGATCTCGCCCCTGAATTCGTCCACGTCTTCTCCTAGCATTTTGGCGACAGTCCCCAGTCGCTCGTTGTCCAGCGGTGGGTGCATGGCCCGCGGAAGCCCGCTGACAATGGGGCGGTCTTGTAGTGGCGAAGCGAGGCCTGACTCGATCTTCTTGTCGTAGTGAGCGAACCTGGAGAAGCCAAGGGCGGCGGGGTGGCACCTGAAGCACCCTGTGAGAAACACTGTGGCAGAACTGTCCTCGCCCAGGGAGTCTTGAACTTTCTCGAAAAGGGATGCTTGTAGCCCCAGGTATTCTGCGTGCTGGGACTGCACTGTGGGCGGGGGCTGCTTGGGATCGCCCACGAGCACGATGTGAGCGCCACAGTCGACCATGATGCCGATGGAGATGGCAGCAGAGACCTCGTTGACCTGGCCAGCCTCGTCGATCATGCCCCGGATCACCTTGGGTGCGTTGGGCAGGTCGGGCCTCCAGGAACCTTCGTGGGTCGCAATGATCATGCTGAATTTGCTGCAGAGGTCGTCTTTGAACTTCCGCCAGCCCTTGCTCTTGTTGGACCTGTTGGGCTCGGTGTTCCATGCGCGTCGATAGTGACTGGTGGCTGACTGACAACCTGTGAGCGTCAGGATGTGTGATGCGTTCGTCCTCTGCGAGTCGTGCAGCACAGCTCGGGTATTGCGGAAAGTTGTCGAGGCGGCCCTCTCTGCGTGCTGTTTCGAGGGCGACGGCTGTTTAGTCTGTTGCTGTGCTGGGGCCAGCGACGGCGAGAACATTGGAGCCGAGTCCCGCGACATGTGCCCAGAGCCTGGCTAGTGCGGCTGCGGAACGTGTTTTCCCTGTGCCAGATGGGCCTCGCACCGCCGTGACGAGATGTTTGACGGATGAGCGGGGTGCCTGCGCATGGTCATCGTTGAGGTCGCAAGCTGCAATGGCCCCTTTGATGGTGTCCTCAACGGGCACGTCGTTGGCGCGCTGCCGTGCCAAGCCTGGGTGTTCGTCTATTTCGGCGTCCGTTATCGGTTCCAAAGCGTCCGGCCTGCTCCCTGGGTCGCCAAACTGGTCAGGATCAAGCAGCGGGCCCCCGGGCGTTGCGCGACTTCGGAGGCGCAGAAAGTGCCCGCGTAGTTCGTTCCTGTAGGCGTCGTTGGAACTTTGTTTCTTCCCGTTGTCGTCTTTCGCCAAGGCCAGCGTGTATGGCGACGCAGAGAGCGTGGCCCCCCCATAGATCGCCCCTGTGTGCGTTAGAGTGGTGTATGTTCGTCAGGGCGGTTTTGATCTTCTCGTGATGGATCGCGCTGGGCGCGACGTCGACGCGGTTGCGAGGCGCCCCTGTCTTTCCTGGCAGTGACGCTACAGCAGAGGTGCTGTGTAGTGGCCGGTCGACCTTGTCGTGCTTGACCAGAAAGCCGTTGGTTGGGTAGACGCGACAACGCGGATGGAGCCTCCGCTGGTCGTCTGAGATGACCCGCCCGGGGATGCGAGGGAAGACCACGCGGAAACATGCGATTTCGTAGGTGTTGGGTCTTTTGTATGACAGCAGCACCGCCCTTACTCCTTCATCCCCACAGTCTGCTGTCAGCTGCCACTCGGTGTCCCAATTAACCGCGTAGTAGTCCGTGGCTTCGCTCTGCTGGATCCAATCCTCCAATTTGCACTCCTTAATGAACCAATGCCGACTCGCTGGTGTCACCAATTCCAGGCCAGCGTCTAAGGCGCAGGAGCGCCTGGTTTTCAAGTCCCTACGAGTCTAGGTTTTTCCGTCATAATCTAGGTCAAGGTTGGCAGACGTTCCAACTTGGCTCATCCGAACAAGTCTGGTGACGTGTTCCTTGGCGTCAATTACCCAGGTGTTGGGCAAATTGACTCCACTGGAAGCCCTTCCGATGGGAATCGAAAGAATAATCGTTTGTCTTCCGTGGTCCCACCGGGAACTGTAGATCGCCTTGATTTCAATAACGGCATCTCGTCCACGACCCGTAATAACAGTGGTATCTGGCTCACCGTTGCTAGTGAAACCTGGTGTGGTGACAGGATTGAACGGCGCACCTGATTGGCCTGAATTGCCCTGTGTCCGGGAGACTGGCCGGCTGGGAACGGTGCCAGGTGCGCCGTGGGGACTAGGGCCAGCAGTGCTCGCAGCTGCGTCTGAGCTGCCAGTGCCAGCTACCGAGGCGGCCTCTTCCTGAGGGGGAGCGACTGGCTAGGCGCCACCGGGGGGCCCTGGTGGTGCCATTGCTTGCGCTGCCTTCTCGTTGCGAGCGGTGTCCCAGTGTATCGCGTTCGAGGGTGCGCTGGTGCTCCAGGAGCCCAGGCACTGTTTGGTGGGCGGACTTGATCTTTGCTCTGGGTAGCTCCCAGTGGCGGCAAAGCAGTGGACTCCTGGTAGGTCGTGGGGTAGAGGACTGGAACGTGGTCCCAGTCTGGTGGGAAGAGCATTTCCTGGCCGCGGCACATCGGGAACCATGGGCACAATAGTACCCGCTTCGCCCAGTCGACTGGCGCGGCCTTCCACTCGGGCTCCCATCCACCCCACTTGAGGCGTGTGATGTGGTTCCCGGTGACCTTGTCCATGCATGTGCCGTTGGTGCGCGTCCATAGATTCCTAGGGGAGTCAAACTGACTCGGATCTGGCCAGCCGTCCTTCCATTGTTTGGTAATCATTTCTTTGTGTTGATCTCCACAGCAATTATCTTTTCCCACGCGTGCATCTTGCAGGGCTCGCGCAGCCATCCCCATGTGTGCATGTGTCCCCAAGCCATCGTCGGCATGTAACGGAGCTCGAACATGGGCTGTCCAATGGCGATGCCCCGCCGCGGCCCACCTGGGTCGTACGGCCCCAGCGTCAGAAAGCGAGCCGAGACGTGTGCTTTCCCGTTGCTGCCCCATACTGCTTCAGTGGTCATACCCGTTGTGGCAGCTAACCGCTGCAGCCTTAGTACCAGAAGAGAGGACAGAATAGGCGCGATCCCGGTGAGCGATCGCTGGCCAAAGCAGCAGCGGGGGGGGGGGAGAGGAGGGGCCCGACCGCGCGCCTCCTGAGCCAAAACGGCTTACGGGCGTTCCAGTGCGTCCACCGCGGCAGCAGTGCCAGCAGCGTCCAGGAGGTCCACCTGGGAGACAGGACGTAGAGGAGGAAGAGGAGGGGCGGCAGAGGCAAGGTGGAAGAGGATGGCGGTTGCATTTTGGCCGGTTTCGTGCAGCCTGTGGGCCCAAGAGACGCCCAGTGTGGCCTGGCGGTCAGCAGCTTTGTTGAAACGTCTCCGCACGGCCTGCCAGGTCAGTGCCCGCCCGACATCCTCACCGGACCGAAGGCCCGTTTCCATTTGCTGGCAGAGCGTGGGGCGTCTGTACCTGACCGTGCGTGCCCCGTATGTGATGGCACCGAGATTGTCGCCAACGACACGTGCTCTTTGCCCGCGACACGCTGTGAAGCTGAGTAGTGATAGCCCTGCCCTGCATCCCGCTACTTCGGCTGCTTGTGCGCTATCAGAGCTGGGTAAGGCCACGATGCCAATTCCGACGAAGTCGGGGCGTCCAGTCTCTGGGTTGTGGTACCAAAGCGTGGCGCCGCCTCCAGCGACCCTGTGCTCTCCGAGTGCGCGCGCACCGCCGTCAAAGGTGACCTCGTACGGCCACTTGTGGGGATTTTTTTTGTTGGTCGGCGGCCGCGCGACAATGGTCTGGCGGCAACAGGCGGGTCCGGGACGGCGGAACAGGCAAATTCCACGCGAGGCGTGCACTGCACGTGCACTGAGCAAAGTGCTCCGCATTCACTGGGGCGCACCTAGCGCACAGAGGTGCAAGCTGCGGAGTAAGTCGCCCTTGCGGCGCCAAGCTCCGAGCAACTGCCCAGACAGACAACTATGTACCAGCCTGGGACGCCAGATGCACGTAGTGGAAACGAAGGCCGACGACGCCGACGGCACTGGGGGGGATACGCGAAGCGTCAAGAATTCTTCCTTATAGGAACCGATGAAGAGGGAACCTGGGGGGAGGGTTTATTGTAACATCGTTGATGAGTCTCGGACTTACACTGGTCCTTCTCCTTCTCCTCCTCCACTTCCCTCATACTTAGACCTCTCCTTGAGCGCATTCCGATCAGCATCTCGAGGTGGACTGAGCCGATGGGACAATGCCCTCCGCCCACGCCTGCCCAGAAAAGGAGGAAGGGTCCACCGCCGTCCCCTCCTCCTCCAGCTCCCTCTCCGCCTCCTCCCCTTCCTTTTCCCCCTCTGCTCTCGGTCGGGCCCCTGCGTTCGCAAAGGGCGTTTCCATCCTGGTCGACCTGGCCGAAGCGCTTGGCCTCGAGTGATCAAACTGGCACTGCTTCGCCTGCCTGGGTCCTCCTAGCGCCCTGGGGGCCTCCCAGAGCCGAGAGCCTCCGAAAGCCCACCGCCCCGATACGCAACACGCCACCCGTGGCGTGCTGACGCGAAGCTCAACACGCGGGCCGAAAACGTACGTTTGGCGCAATACGTTCGCCAAACCGTGGGCCAACACGTTGAGCCAACACGCAGCGTACTCACTCAGACGTTTTTGCCATGGCAGGTGCTGCGTTTCAAAACGGGCGCATCGGGTCAGATAGGCCCACGAGCGTCTCCGAGCGCCACCCGCGGCGACGACTGCGACGGCGGGCCTCCGAGCCGAGGCTCTGCCAGCGCGGCGTCGGGTAGTGCGTCGGCCTCTCCGCTCCGCGGGCGAGGCGGGGAGCAGGCAGGAGCAGGCAAGCGGGAGGATCGGGAGCATGGCGTCGACCACATCGCACATCTCAATCGGCGCGCACAGGAAGGGTGGCGCGAGGGGGGCGGACTTCTAAGAAGGGCCCGGCCCGGATGCTTCCGAGAAGCCTTCTCAGAAGCTCCCAGGCCCGTCTCAGAACGCACCTTCCTTCCAAGAAGCCCCCCGCCTTCTTGGAAGGCCGATCCCTCGCGCTGCCCATTTCTGCGCACCACCGCATCCGTTGCAACAATATAGCTGTGCCTGACCAGCGCCGTGTACATGCAACTCATCTGTCACTTTTGCACAGGTTCTCTGCATCACATCACCACCGTGCTTGAATTCGCAAGTGCCGCGCGCGCGTGTGAGTGTGTGTGTGTGTGCGTGCGTGCGTGCGTGCATTTCCCGACCGCGCCTGAGGTTCCTTTGCGCCGCCGACTTAAAAGCGTGCGCGCGCGTGTGTGTGGGTGTGGGGAAAGTCTGTCAGTCCAGCCGTCCTTGGCTCGACCCCCTGTCCCACCTGGCGTACCTTCGCCGCTCCTGCCTGCCTTCGCTTTCTCCTGAACGCGCCTAGGCCTACGGACCGCCGCTGCTGCTGCCACCTTTCCGCGCCCGCCTTTCGCCCGAGCCCTCGCACTCGTACTGACTGTCTTCCTCCGCCGCCTTCCTGGCTGGCGGTCCTTCCAGGAAGTCCGCTGTCCTCGCTGCGCCGAAGTCGTCGACCCCTCGCGGTCCGTCACTGCCGATGTTCCTCTGTCCCCGTACGCTTCCCCGCTGCCTAAGACGAAGCCAGGACGAGAAAAATTCGGGTGAGGATAAATCGAGAATCTCTGAGATCTGGCGGTTCTGGAGAATGTCTCGGGCGCCGCGGCATTCTCAGAGCGTTCCAGAACGCCCTGGAACGGATTTATCCTCGTCCTAGCCCCGTCTGGCTGCCCCCTTCCCACCGAGCTCGTCTCCTCTGTGTTGGCTTTCTGGCTTGTCCGCTGCGCGCGGGGCCGGGACGCCAAAAAGTGCATGTGTGTGTGAACCCACATCGTCAACCCTCCCTATCTAAGACTGTTCTCCTGCAGCCAACTCCACTGCCCTGCTGTCTCCCGACTCATGTTGCCGCGTCCTGTGCCGTCGCTCGCCAACGTGCGCCCTTCTCGCTCGACTTCGGTGCGCGCAATCCGCCTTCGTCCCAGCCCTCCGTCTCCCCCTCCTTCCCCACCTTCCCTGCCTCTACTCCCACCTTCCTTCCAGTGTCGCAGTTGCTCCCTCACCTCTGACGTCCCCTCTCTGTCCTTCTGCTGGCTCGCCCTTTGTCCAGCCTCCCTCGTTTCCCTGCCTTTTCCCTCTCCTGCCCGGCCCGCCACCTCGCCCTTCCAGTGTCCTCTCCTCCCGCCAGGAGCAGCACACCTCCTGCCCCCCCTGCTGCACTACCAAGCCGACGCCCTGACCTGCCCTTTCTTCCTTCTTGCCCTTCTCTCGCAACTCCCTCCCGTCATCTTAGCGTAGACTCTTCGCACGATCGAACTGCTTGCCAAGCCCCGCAGCAACCAAGTTCTTCAACCAGAAGTCTGCGGAAGTCCCTGGAATTCTAAGGCTCCTCGCGGAGGTTCCTGGAGGCCCAAGACACCCCGAAGTTTGTCAACATATGAAACTCTCCCTCCCTCGATCTTCCTGGAGTAAGGGAGGCCATTGGCAGGCTCCATCACCATCTGGACAGCTCCAAAAGGACGGGGACGCGCAACTCTTTCACGCCGATCTGTCGTCGCTGCAAGCATTCTTCTGTCCTATCCAATCCGTATCCTGTCCCCGAGCCAGTGGAGTGTCCCCTGTCCCCTGTCCCATTCTTCTCGTCCTCTTCGATGTGCGTTTTTCTCCTGCCTCGCTCCTTTCCCCCATCCCCTCCTTCTTGCCCTCTTCCTCCTCCTCCTCCTCCTTTTTCCCCCCTCTTCCTCCTCCTTATTGCCCTCTTCCTCCTCCTTATTGCCCTCCTCCTCCTCCTCCTTTTTTTGCGTTGCTTGGACATGAAGATCAGACACCTCCTCCTTCTTCTCCTCCTCCTCCTCCTGCTCCTCCAACTCCTCCTCGCGACACGCGCTCGCGGGGCAAGGGCGGGGGCGGGGGGAAGGAGGCAGGAGGATTGGGGGGCGAGGTGGGAGGAGGGAGGAGGAGGGAGGAGGAGGAGGACGAGCAGGAGGAGGATGAAATTTTCATCGTCCTCCTTCTCCACGGCCTCCCTCTCTTCCTCCGCCTCCACCTTCAACTGGAGCGGATAACACAAGGGAGGGTATTGCACGTCGTATCCTGGGGTTCGAATCGCCCAGCTTCTCGACGATGTTCGAAAACGAAGAATACACACCGTTCATCTCAAGTTCTCCTCGTTTCAAGCTCTGTTCGACTCTGATCGCTCCGCGCCCAAAGATGGCAGCGATGTGGCGAGGAGCGGACCGATTGGAAACACACAGGAGCTCTCGGCCCTCAAGCTCGAGCCTGCCATAGGACAAATCAGGAATGGACGATGTGTGCGTTCGGCGCCACCACTGGGGTGTCCACACCTCGGTTGACATCAACCCCGAGCACTTTCTTCTCCCTCGTCACTCCCCATCTGGAGGCCCACTCGGAGTCCGCTGGAAGCCTCCGGAGACCTCCGGACACTTCGGAGGCTTAGAAAGTGAACAAACATTGGACCTCGATCCTTCGAGTAGGAAATTGACTACATAACTGCTCGATTTAAAAATTTATTCTTCTGTAGAACCCACGAAACATGCGTGTAATTCTCCGCACATCAATATCATTTCGATGCTTTTTTGCAGATTCGACGGAAGAATCCTCTTTTGGGGTGCATCACATTCTGTAGTCGATCCCCTACTCGCATACCGGATCCCAGAAATCAGAATTCTTCCTCCGCGGGCCCCCAGAGGTCGATTCAATATCGATGGCCCCAGACCCCACAACGGCCCACAGAGGTCAAAGCGGAGGAAAACACCATGCCGGGGTCAAGAGTGAACAGCTTCAGGGGGGCGCGGGGAGGCCAAAGCCAAGCGCGCCAGCCATGGGCCCGCACCGGACAGGGCACTCCGCCGAAGGGCCACTCTTACGCGTAGCCGAACCACTCCTGCCTCCGCCGAGATCCTGTCTCCGTCCCCCCCACCGTGGTGTGAACGAGAGATCCAGCTCGTTCTCCGTGGGCGACGGCGGGGCGCCGCTGCCAGCTCTGCGACTGCCGCGCGCGGCCGGCCTCTTCCTCGCGCCCGGTGCTTGCGGCGCGCAGGGGCCGTGCGCTGGCGATAGCAGCAGCAGCAGCAGCAGCAGCAGCAGCAGCAGCAGCAGCAGCAGAATGGGCAGCGACGGCGCGGTGCACGAGGGCAGTGCGCATGCAAAGGCAGCAACAGCAAGCATGCGGAAACAACGGCAGCAAGCAGCAGCCGCAAGTAGCAGCAAGCAGCAGCCATGCGAGGACACGCGTGGTGATGGCGGAACAGCATCGACGCAGACTGTGGCAGCAGCAGCAGCGCCCGTCCCCTTCCCCTGCCCCCCCCGCCCTTGCCCGCCGCGCCTTGTGTGTGGGACCGACCACAGAAGGGGTGGGGACTCGGCCCGACGGCCGAGATGCGAAGGCGCAGAAGTACCAGGCTAAAGCTGCTTCCTGGACCAGAAGAAAGCAAATCGCCATAGACATACCATTTCGGAGGTCCGCGCGGATTGCTTGGATAGGCGCTGGACCCCCCTCCCTGGTGCGCGGAGCGGAACAGGGGCGGCACCAGAGGCGACGTCAAGGGGGTCTAACGCCGATCCAACAAATCCGCGCGGACCTCCGAAGTTTTAATGTTTATCCTTCCTCGATGGACGGAGCCACGCTGGAACTCCCCTGGCCCATGTGGCGCTCAATGTCTATCGAACCGTCGATGAGCAAACGGATTTGCCGAGACAATTCCCAAATCCGCCGCGGCAAAGGCAATGATGCCAGATGGGGGCGCGCCGCGGGGGGCGTCGTGATGCCGATTGTCGCCTCCTATTTGCTGTCGCGGCAGCCCTTGTACGACTATGGAACATTGCTGGAACACATTGGGCATGCGAGACGAGCACGACGTCGCTATAGGCTGAGCAGCTGCCCTGAACATTGCATGCTGACGTCGGGTGACAAAGCAAAGCTCGGGCCAAACGAAAACAAATACGAACGAGAAGAATAAGAAAAACCGGGTCGTGCGAAGCTGGCCGCAGCTGGAGTCGCTCCGGCCGGGGGCAAAGCAGCCGCACGCCGTGGCGGCGCACAGCAGGGCGCTGCTTTGCACCTGCGGGGCGGGGCGTAGCGACGGGGCGAGATGGTCAATCTGATACATGGGGGAAAGAGGATCCGTGTACAAACATATATCTATAGAGAGAAACAATAGAGAGCACTATATTTACATATAGATATATGTATATATATATGTAGGTATTTGTAAATATACTTTTTACACATGTATGTGTTTATACAGGTTGTGTATGTATATATACACACATCATCTGTGAACATAGGTATATGCATGTGTAAAGAAAATGCATGTTAGGCTTGTGTGCGTACACATGTGTAGCGGGATACTTAAAACAACGCCGCAGGCAAGAGCTAATCTGATTAGCCAGTGTGGGCATGAGCGGGAAGAGGAAACAAGGGAGGAGGAATAAGAGGAAGAGGATGAAAAAGGGCAAGTCAGATGAGTTGAGGGAGAGCACAGGTGCGGTAAGTAATGCTGATCAATCAGAGTTTTCTTCACGCTGCTCCAGCAAGCCTTGCATGATACGTGTGTGTTACCATTGCTATCCCAACTGCATCTTATCTCAGTGCCCGAAGCTCGAAACAGACCAGTCTACGTTTTCCGACGCAGGAGGATCATAAAAACACTGATTGTATTTTACCAGCAGCCACTTACTTCGCTGCACTGAGAAGGACTCCTCTTACAATTTGACGCTGGTGGATTGTAAAACGATGCCGCCGTTGCAAGACATAATGCACGTACTTCTGTATCTGTCACCGTGCCCTCGAGGCACGAGTTGGAATGTTCTCAGGTCCCTTGCAAAATCCCCTGGAGCGGCCCGGGCCCCGAATTCCCAACTCTCAGGGCTTGTCGCGTGGCTCCCGGGGCTTGTCGCATGACTTGTTCGGGCTCAGAAGAGCCCCAAGACGGGCCAAGAGTGCCCCTAAGAGGCTCCCAAGATTGCCCAAGAAGACCCCGAATCGCCGCACGATCTGTCCAAGACGCCCAAGCTGGCCCCAAGACTGCACAGAAAGCCTTCGAGGCGCCCCGAGATAGCCCCAAGAGCCGTAGCCCCGAGAGGCCCCAATCAAGAATTTCCCGTAAGTTTTGTACGGTTTTTTGGGTTCTCCACTCTTCGAGCTTCCGACGCTCCAAGACGGCCCAAGAGGCTCCCGAAGAGGGCCACTCAAGAGGCGCTTAAGACGGCTCAGTGATGCCCCAAGACGGCCCCGAGAAGGGGAACACGGACCGCAAATCCGAGCCTATTACCCCAAGAGGCGCCCAGGAGGCCCACAAAAGGACACAAGACGCTCCAAAACGAAACCTGCCCCCCACGAGGCCTCCGAGAGGCCTCCCGCGACATCCAAATGAACATCCTAGAGGCCTCTGACCCACAACCCAGGGATGGTGGCGGGATGGGCCGAAAGCCATTCGATATAGGTGCACAGATGCATACATACATACGTGCATACATACATGCATATATACACATATCTATACATACACATGTATTATGTAGAGCCTGACTCTCGATGTTCCTTTTGGCACTCTCGCTTGGCAGCGGAACTCAACGTCAATAACCAAGCTACAGGTTCACCTGGGCAGGTGAAATAACACTGGGGATCGTCACAACGCATTGGTCATAACGATAATGCTTCATCTGCCTTGAGGATCTTGGTCAGAAATGGCCCTTCCGATATACGAGTGGCGAGAACCGCTTTACCCGCAATGTTGGGCGCCTCGCCCTACGTGCAAACAACAATGCAGCTCCCACTACCCGTCATCAGGATCTGCTCGAAATCCATATCTCTTGACAGCCTGGATCCATGCAATGACGTGACCCAAACCAAACAATTCGCCCCTTCGCCCCTCAAGCTGATCGCCTCCCGTGATTTGTTGTTCCAGGACATGGCCTGGCTGTGCAAGTCCCCTCTCGTGGTGATGCCCTCGACATACAATCCCGTCCCCTTACGACCATTCGTCACTGGTGCAAACGCAGATCCTCTATGTTCGCTGCCCTACAGCTCCTTGATTGCTTCACTGTCACACTCCCTAGGTCAAGCCCTCGACGAATGATGGTGATGATGGTGAGGTCTGAGGGTCCCTGGTGGCCAGACGATTCTTTACAGCGAAGCTGTGCGAATGGATCTGTTGTGTGCAAGCTCGAGCTTCGAAACACGGAGCGGCTCTCGGACCGCTTCACAACGACCCCTGAAAAATTAATTAAAGCGCAGGGTGGCACGAGGGCGGGTGCGCTTGAATGGTTGCGGAGCAAGAACGGCCATGGGACGGATCAAACTCAGACCAGGACGACACAAACATCTGGCTAGGTCTGAGGGTCCCTGGTGGCCAGACGATTCTTTACAGCGAAGCTGTGCGAATGGATCTGTTGTGTGCAAGCTCGAGCTTCGAAACACGGAGCGGCTCTCGGACCGCTTCGCAACGACCCTACTGTGCCCTACCTGGCATCTGGCCGCTTCATGCCTAGAAAGAGTCTTCTGAGGAACCCTTCCGAAAGCCTCGAGGCTCCAGAGGAAATCCAAGAGCACGCCCAAGACGCGCACGGACGAGACAGGTGAGTAAAAGGCGATGGGGTGGGCGGGGTCGCGTGAGCGTGGAGGCACGGACCGCCGACTTCGTCGGGGAGCCCACACGAGAACCCCAGAGCCCACATGTTGTCGTGGTTAGCTCGTTGGCAGCCAAAAGTGCATGGGGAGATCCTCGAATGCCTCCCGTCACAAATGGTGAGCAGCTGTCTAAAAAGGACGGAGTGCGCGGAAGCGCTTGCTGATGGGAAAATAGCAATGCAAGGACACTTGACAGTCAGGCATTTGTGAAGAAGACGGGCTAGAATATTGCTAGCGTCAGTCTCACCGAATCTGGGCCAAATCAAGACGACTCCCCGAACACAGCGAGACGAGATCCATCCCACGAGGCGGCGGTACACGATGGCGGTAGCCAGCAGGGAGCCGTTTATCCACGCACTGCAGCCCGAGAGACGGGCGTCGTCGGCCCGTGCGATCTCGCCCGTCCCGAAGCCGACTTCGAGGAGGGTCTGGCCAGCGGCAGCACGGCACGCGCGGGCGAGGGCCTGCAAGGCCTGTCGAACGCCAGCGCCTCCACCTTGACAAAGCGAGGAAGCCGTGGCCGCCGCTGCTGGCCGAGGATCTGGCCTATGCTGTCCTCGACCTCCTGGGCCCACTCCGACACCTCGGCGTCGACCTTCTCGAGCTCCGCGAGGTAGCGCACGTGCCGTGAGTACCGAGCCGTGCTCTGTGCACTCGTGTGGCGCACACGCGCCTGCAGCTCGGCCAGGGGCATGCCCTCGACCGCCGTGGCGTGCGACGCTGCAGAGTGCCGCATCTGGTACGGGATCATGTCGGGCGCGCCTGGGACCAGCGACAGCCGTCGTCGGAACTCGGCACCGAAGGTCGCTGCGCTGAACGACCACAGGGGCGACCCAACGGGCCGTGCCGCGCGGAGCAGCTTCAGGAAGTTCCCGCCTCCGCCACGCCAGGCCGCGCTCCGCAGCAGCACGCCCTCGTCCTGCGCGAGCGACTTGCTGCAGGCTGATCCCTCGATCGGGTACAGCAACAGCGCCCAGCGGGGCTCCGCGTCGCGGCCTGGGCCCACCAGCGTGTCGACCGTCATGCCGACGAGGTCGCTCGGGAGGCGGATCATCGCGTCCCATGCGAGCGCGACCGCCCCCGCCCACTCGAAGTCCCCCCCGAGCGCGGCGATCCCGATCAGCGCCCAGACGATCGGCTTCCCGACGGGCGTCATCGGGGTGCTCCTCGAGTGCACTCGAAAGCCAGAGAGCGCGGCCCGCGCCAGCGGAAGGCCGCCGTGCCTCGGTCGCGGCACGCGCGGCAGCCTGTATTGCACGGACGCCAGCAGCCGCGAGCCCGTCTCCGCCAGCTCCCCCTCCCAGAACAGCTTGTCCAGGTAGGCCGCCAGGAGGACGTCCAGGCGGTCCGCCGTGATGTCGTCCAGCGACGGCGCGGCGGCCCAGGCCAGGAAACTGGTCACGTGGTTGTCGAAGCTGCGGATGGTGGCCTCCCGCACCTTGTGCCTCTGCAAGAAGGTCAGCCCATGCCGAGGGTCGCAGTTGGCTCCGCCGAACTTCATGACTCTGAGCTTCGCCCGATTTGCCTTCTGACGTGCCAACTCGACACGACCCGCCGCTTTCGACCGAGCTGGAGCCCGAGCTCCAAACTTCGCGCTCGGAGGAGGTGTCTTGATCTTCCCGGCCTTCCGAGGAGCGCGAGCTCGCTGCGGTCGTGGTGGCGGCGGCGGCCTCCTCCTCGGGGTCGCACAAGTCGTGTCGCCGACGTCGGAGCAGGCCGATAGGATCGTCGTAGTGGAGACGGCGAGCCTTCTCGTCAGCGGCCGCCCGAGCGAGGCTAGCCCAGGCCGTGCCAACATTCCGCGGGTCGGTTGCGAAGGGAGTCGGCTGGCCCGTCACGGTGCGTGAGCCTTTGTCTGAGGTGTTCCACTCCGAAGGTAGCCATCTCACGGCTACGGACATGTCGTGAATGACGCTGTAGCTGCACAACTCTCTGCAGGTCTGATTGATCAAAGGGGATGCGGACCGACCTTTTTCCACTCCCAGTACCAGAGAAAGGTTATCATTAAGCATGAGGTGAAGATGACCCCGAGACCGCAGGGCGCGCATCTTGTGGCGCACGCCCAGCGCGAGGGCACGCCCCTCGAGCCTCAGGATGTTCTCCTCGCGGCACCAGCGGCCGAAGGTCACGTTCCGCCAGGTCTCCATCGGGAAGACGACGTCCGAGCTCACAGTGGCAAAGGACATCCCGTCGAATGGAGCCTCCGAGGTGTCGCGAGCGGCAAAGGCGAACTCCCGAGCGTGCAGGGCCCCCTCCACGTGGTACCGCCACCGCTCGCGAACCCGAGCTGTCTCCAACACCAGCTGCTGCCCGAGCTCCCGCTTGGTGACCCCGTAGCCGCCGTACAAGCTGCCCGCGGGGTCGAGGTCGCCCGTGCTAGCGTCGGTGGAGTAGACCGTCGAGTCCACGGGCCGCTTCGCATCGTAGTAGGCGAAGGGCACGAGAGCGGCGGCGACTCGCAGCTCGCGAATCACCTCGGGCCATATCCTCCAGCGGTTGTCACCCGCCTTCTTGATGAACCGATACGTCGACTGGAAGATGCACAGGAGTGGTCGACGGAGAAGGGCCGCCCAGTTGAAGTGTCCGACCAGGCTGGCCAGCTCCTTTCCCGTGGCGTAACGCTGGGATGCCTGGCACAGCAGCGCCTGGCGGATCTTCCACATCCGCGATCGGCCGAGCGATATCCTTCCAGACTCACTGTCAAAGATCAGACCTGTGAACTTCTGGTGCTCGCTCGGCAGCTCCATCTCCTTGCACTTGAGGCCCGCCGTGTTGAAAGCGCCGTGCACCGTCTCCAGCTGGGAGACGACCTCGTCGTACTTGGAGCCGATCACGGCGACGCCGTCGACGTAGGCGGCGGCGACGGTCTCGCTCTCGAGGTCGGGGATCACCTTCCTCTCGTGGACGAGCCTGTGGTCACCGATGCCTACCGTCCTCAGCATACCCTCAGCGGCGTGCTGGCAGAAGAACAAGCTCCAGTTCCAGCCCATGGGCAGCACCTTCAGACAAGGCGAACACCTGCGGCCGACGATGCCGTCGAGAGTGCCGCTCGGCAGCACGTTGGCAAGAGCACCGCGATCGATACTCGGAAGAACCATCAGCTCGCTCAGACCAGGCGGTGCAAGGAAGCGATAGAAGGCTGCCTCGATGTCACACTGACCGAGGAAGAGGCTGCTGTCGGCCCCGAGCCGTAGGCTCTGCCAGCTGCCTGCCGTCGGCAGCTCGGCGACGTCGGGGTCATAAAACATACGATTGACACGCCGGGTGTCCAGAACCATCCGCTGCTGGCCGCTCCCGTCCCGCTTGGCGACGAAGAACGGCGCGAGCGTGTGCTTGCGCTCGCTGGTGAATTCGATCATGCCCGCATTGAACAAATCGTGCAAAAAACTGGCGTAGAGCTTCGGCGAGCTCTTCAACCTGGCGTCGAAGTGAGGTGGTACATTGGCAAGCCACTCCTTACGAGGGCGCAAGAGATGCTTCTCCCAGTCCTGCCACAAGTCGCGCACGGACTCCGACAACAGGTAGGCGGGCTCGCACTTCCTGGAGTCCGAAGGCACCGCGACGCTCCCTTCGGTGAACAGAACCGCTTTCGCTGGGGACATGTCGTACCCAGGAGAACAACCACGCAGCTCAGTGTAGGCCGCCGTGGGGCTGACATCAGGAGGCCCGAACTCCAACAGGTGGCCGTGGAGCGACTCGATGCCAGTGAGCTGCGCCGCCGATAGCTTGTCGAACCCGTCGCCGCCCAGGCGCCCGTTGAGGAAGTTGAGCGCCGCGACGACCTCGCAGGTCCACAGCTCGACGGCCAGCTGCTGGCGGCCCCGACTCCGCCGACCTCGGGAATTTGAAAAACATGCATTGTGGTTGCGCCGCTCGAAGTGCGCAGTCGCCAGGTCCAGCGGGATCGGGAGGATGTCCCGCTGGGCCACCATGATCGTGAAGTGCAAGGGGGCGTCAGCCCCCCTCCCCGCCAGCGGCGGCACCTCCACGGCCCTTTCCCTTAGGGTCCGACTTGGGTCCACCCGCCAACTGCTTCTTCAATTTCTCGATCTCCGACTTCTGCCGATCGACGGTGCTCTGCATCCCTGAGAGACGCGCCCGCCCGTCACCGCCGCCGCCACCACCGTGTGCGTCGTCCCCCCGCGAGGCCATCCGCTCCTCCTTCAGCTTCCGCCGCTCCTTGAGGACGAGGCTCTCCTTGTGGAGCTCGTCCGTCACGAACGTGAGCAGCTTCGGCGAGATGCAGACCAGCCCGCGGGTCTCGCCCGTCCCGAGGTACAGGTGCGAGTCCTCGAGCAGCTCGTCACCTCGGGGCGTCGTGAGAATCCTCTCGCGATGGCGGTACTCGGCCATCTGGAGTCGGCGGCACACCAGCTCCGCACACGACAGCTCGCTGCCATTCAGCTGATCGTACGTCAGCAGCAGGTGCATGATGCGGCAGCAGAGCTCGTGGACGGAGACGTCCTGGTCCGAGGATGACAGCCCCGTCTCGGCCTTGAACTTGGCGTGCCGAGATCTGAATGTCACGTCATTCTCTCGCACGAACTCGCACACCCACTTCACGGTGCGGGGCCCACTGATCGGGAAGAAATCCCAGTGCGTCTCGGTGAGCTCCGCCACGGCCTCACGCATCCCGAGGAAACGCTCCGTGGCGTTGGCCCGCAGCGCGAGCACGCGCGCGTCGAGCTCATCGCCACCGTCAGGAGGGAGAGCCCGCACCAACATCGTGCGGCCCCCCTTCATCGCCATGCCGAACCCCGACGCGAGCACGAAGGCGTCGAGATCCTCGTCGGGCAGCAGCCCCTTCCCCCCACCGTCGCTCGAAGCGATGCAGCGCCAACGCGACGGCGAGGGGTCAGGGAGGCGTCCGCGGCCGAGGCCCCACTCAGTCGGAATCTCCGCCGAGGCCAAGGCCGATCCTGAAGGCGGTCTCGCCGCCGCTGGCCTCGCCTCCGCCTCGGGCTCCTCGGGGGCTCCAGCCGACACCACCGCCGTCTCCAACACCTCGTCGAGCGATTGCCCCAAGACGAACCGCAACTGCAGCGCGAAGGCCGCGGGGCTCATGACCCAGTCCCTGCCGTACGTGCCGACGCCCACCGGGTTGGCCCCTTCTCTGTTGAGCAGCTGCCTCCGATCCCTCATGTCGTATGGCACGATGATGCGCAGCGCCTGGACCGTCAGCTCGTGAGGGTAGACGTCTCCGTCGGGCGTCGCCATATACCACAACCTCCCGTCCTCCTCGGCTTTCTCGCTCGGAGCTAGACTCGTCACTTCCTGATAGTCGGTCGGCGTGCACGGCGCGACGGCGACGCGAGCTTGCAGGCTCTCGCCACCGCGCCACTGGATGTCGAACCGCTGTCCTGCACGAACTTGGAACGGCATAGCGTCCAATGAACACCCCGACGAGGAACGATGCGATGGAGAGCAGAGCCGCGCCCCACTTCAGCGAGCCGACCAAGCCGTACGCGACCGCACACTCGGTCGCGTTGCCGAGGGTGCTCTCCACGAAACCCCAGGCCTTGTCAGACACGATCCAGGAGCCGACGCGGGCGAGGCCGACCGCCACGGCGGACAGAGGCATGAAGCGGCCGCTGTCTTTGTTTGCGCTTGAATGGTTGCGGAGCAAGAACGGCCATGGGACGGATCAAACTCAGACCAGGACGACACAAACATCTGGCTATGTTGATGCTGATTCAGGAAACCGGTACTACGCTGCAGTTGGTTGGCAGCACTATAAACAAGCAACGCGTTCAACACCAAGCTTGAAGCTGCTTGGCGTACTCCTACTCTTCGGTGACAGAGAAGAGGAATCTCCTTAAATTTGAATGCTTACTCCTCCTCCTCCTTCCAACGCTGCTGCTGCTGCACCTTCTCCTGGTGATGGTGGTGCTGCTGCTGCTCCCCAGCCGGCGGCCTGATCGGCCTCCGACAGCAGCAGGCGGCCGCAGAGCGCACCAAAAGTTGGCATTGCTGGGGGGGGGAGGGGGTGCGAGCAATGCTTCGGCGCTGAAGCCGCCTGGTGTCACGGCAGCGACGGGTCGGCAACCCGAGGCGGGGAGGACAGAGGAGGGAGAGGAGGAGCAAACGGAGGCCGTGTCTGCGGAGCAGTCGCGGCGTGCCGCGCAGCCGAGGCGCAGGCGAAGGAGGAACAACGACGACGGGACGACAGCAGGGGCAGCGGCAGCAACGGCCAAGGCGGCAAGGCAGGCACGCAAGCACAGACGACGTGGAACAATGGCGGGCAATTCCTCGAACGCAGGGGCCTCTCCCCTCCCCCCACTCCCCCACGCACGCTGGAACAGCACGCGGGGGTTGGGGGGAAACAACAGAAGGAAGGCTAAGGGAATGAGGAATATGCGGACGAGGGTGAGGACGAATCTCGCAGGACGACGACGAGGAGGAGGAGCAGGAGGAGGACGTGGAGGTGGAGGAGGAGGAGGAGGAGGAGGAGGAGGAGGAGGAGGGGGAGGAGGAGGAGGAGGAGGAGGAGGAGGAGGAGGAGGAGGAGGAGGAGGAGGAGGAAGGGCATGACGGACATGTAAGGGGGAGGTGGAGAGGAGAGCCATTCGGAGTGTGAGGAGGAACATAAAGGGGGCCAGAACATCTAGAGGAGGACGAGGCGGAGGAATCATCGTATGAACAGAAAGAGGACGAGGAGAAAAATGATGATGACGATGAGGAGGATGATGAGGAGGATGAGGAGGAAGAGGAGCAGGGCGATTTTTCCTCTGCGAGCCAAGGGGCAGGACCGAGGGGCCATTCGGCTTAACTGTGGAGGCGTTGCGCTGGGCTGCCTCTCTAGCCTGGATGCGGGAAAAGGACAGCTTGCATCCCAAGCGCCTGGACCAAGGCCTGCTAGCCATGGGCTGGCCTTGCCGCTGCGGGCGGGCGAGGGGTGGTGGTCGCAGCATGGCACAAGTAGTTCGATCCGCGGCGAAGTGACTGCACGACACGGACATCGTCAACCCTGTAGTTCGGATGCAAACCTGACGTGTTGCGTGGCAATAGGGTCTTAGCTCCTGGAAGCTTCCGACCCTGGCACTCTTGCCCGAGCTTGGAACAACGGCGTCTTGTATAATCCCCATATACCGTGCAGAACAAACAATGACCGCCTCCATTGTTCAACGAGAGACGGTCGTGCTGGCCAACGTACGGCTTGCGATGAATTCTAAAACGCCTTTCCAGATGCTGCTGGGGCTTTTGCAACCGACTATGGGACGGGTCCCATGATCGGTCCCAAACAGAAGACACCCCAGACACCTGGCGCGCCTCGCTGAAAGGCAACCATGCAACTCTGTTGGCCATGACACGGGTTGCAAACGCTGATGCCTCCATGCGATACTCAATATAGGAAGGCCTCTACTTCATGGGGTTGAGGGTGGAGGAGGTTGGCTGGCTTAGTTAAGGCGGCCACATTCAGGTTCTCAGTTCGGGCCCAGAGGCCATCGAGAACTTCGCGGGGCCTGTGAGCGGGAGTGTGCTGTATTGACGCACATGATTTTGTCGTGCCACAAAACACCTCTTCTCACGCCAACGTCGCAATGTCTCCTGAACACTTGGTGTTGAAGGGTGGCCCGGCGGCCGAACGCTGTCGGGCTGTCCACGCAACGGACACTTGCCGTCGGAATCGTATCGTGTAGCTCACGCCCTAGCTCGATTCAAAACTCCTCCGCGAAAACACGATACGGTCATGTTTTTTCGGGGGGTAAGTCGCTTGGGCTTTGGCCCCAAGATCTTGAACGCAGGATCCGCTCAAACTCGGGTGCCATGAAAAACGGGGATCAGAGGGGCTAGCTGTCTCTCACGATGCCTCTGCGTCGCTGGTTGCAGCATCTGGTCAATGAGTGCGGGAGAAGTGAAACCGAGGTGGGCGACTCGCCCTTCCTCGCCTTCTCACGTGGGGGCAGAACTGGTCTTCCAACCGATCCTTTGGAGCGACACATACTTTCCCTCGATGGGTCCCCTCGGGTTCCGCCACGTGACCCCTTCACCGAAAAGAACATCAGTCCACATACGACATCTCAGTTTAACGTCATAGGGCGAAGTTTCCAGGGAGGTGAGGGCGACCCAAACCACGTGGGCCCGGTACAAAGCTGGTGCCACCTCCGCCCTCCAAAGGAGGTCCGCGCCGAAGGCCAGGTTAGCATGAAACCAACACCCCTTGTGGTAGGACGGCTGCCACGAAAACAGGACACGCTGCGCTTGCTCATGCCAGCGATCGCCGATCTAAACGTAGCCGCAGGAACCACGGAACCACTGCCGCGACATCTTACCGATGCGTCCGTTCTGGCGGGGGAGATAGCTACGATACTTTTGCAACGCAACACGTTGCTTCCTTGATGCATTTTCTGGAATCTCTGCTTTCGTTTTCACAGCGCATTCCTAGAAGACCGCTTTTGCCCACCGCCAGATCCGAGACTAAACTGATCGTGTTGCTCGTGACCGTGCCCGCTATAAGCAGCTTGGCGAGCTTCCGAGCCAGGGTCATCCAGCATCCAGCCGGCGAAAATAGTGAGCTTATCCGCCGGCATTTGCACGTGCATGCCGTGGCGAAAAATGATCATCATGACAACTGCAGGCTGAGACATTACGTCCAAATCCTGGGCGCCGCTCTCGCCTTCGGAGGTGAGGGAGTCGTCGTCGACATGCGACGGGAGCGCAACGCTGGGGAACGAAACCGAGAAACGGTCGAAGGCCTCAATGCTGAAAACTCGCACGAAGACCAGACTTAAGAACGTAGGTGAGGGCCTTGTAGTCGGCTCCCAACCTGAGCAAAACCTGAATCCCCTCCAGACGTTGTGGGTGGCTTTGACGATCACCTTATCGAAACTGTGATCGAGGGCCCGCTGACGAGCGAGATCAAAATCAACACTTTCATAATACGTACCTGGTGCCATCCCAAATGACCCCGGCAGTAAGCCTGTCGGTGCGAGCGGAAGCCTCAGCTCTCGCAGCTTGATGCCACAGCGCGTCCTCCGCACTGCGTCCTGGCCCGAACGCCCATATGAGGGGCAACGATAGGGGGGGGGGCTGGCATAGGGGGGATGCATCGACCTGGAATCGGCGATGCATCGCCAACAGATCGGCGATAGGTCCCCGATAATGAATGCGAACCTTACTGTGCAGGTTGGGGCCATCGGGCCCCTGTCACCGATCAATGGGCAATTGGGGGTCGATGCATCCCCCCTGTGCCTATCCCCCCGTATCGTCGTCCCCGACCATAGCCTCCCAGGATAGTTCGTTAACGCTCAGGGTCACAAGTCTGCGGAGGTTCTGCCAGACACGGACGGGTCCAGTACACAACGGGAGCGATCGCAAACCTCCCTTGGGTCTCTCGAGCAGGGGAGCAGGAGTCCGGAAGGGGTTGCTTCGGGAAGAGCTCTGCTTTCGACGGCTTGGGCTGGGGCTCCAAACGCGTCAAGAGACTCGTCGCTGGCATGAAAGCGCTGCTTGGGATGCAGTCCGTCGAGGGACTGCGACGTAAGGGCCGAAAACTAGCACTGGCGCGCGGATCTCATTCGCAGACGGCTTGGGAATATGGTTCCTGCCAAGAACGAGAAGAGGCGAGGGAGACGCGCTGGCATGCCAATTCTTGGCGAGCGTGTTTCTTCCTGTCGAAGCAACTCTTGGGGTTTGGACGTGAGAATGCCAGAATGGGTCGTGATCAACAACCGTGGGGGTCAACTGATCCTTTAGCTTGATTGACCTCTGCGTAGCTCGAGTCCACCCTTTCAACGCCTTCTCTTTCCATTCATCCCAGGAGTCCTGCTTCTTCGTAGCCTGTTCGAGGTCGCCCTCCCAAGCCTCGAAGTACTCGCGCACTCCATGCGCCCAATCCTGAACAGAAACTGGAGGCCGCTGGCGCATAAGTCCCTGGGCCTGGGTGATGGTGGCATCGAGCCTGGTGCCCAAACCCTCAGCTGGACAAGGTTGCGAAAAGATCTGCTGCACTTGCTGCTGGACGTCTTGCGCCAACATATCATGCTTGTCAACCTCCCCCACTTCTTTATATCCATCAATCCGGAAGCAGCGCCGGCAACTTCAACCAAATGCTGGGCCGACCAAACCCACCCTTGGCTAACCATATCCGTGCTAGTACCCTTATGGGATGCAGGGCTGGACACCCACTTGGCGAGCAGGACGAGGGGATGAAAGAAGAGAAGCAGACGGATCGAGACGAGAAAGAATAGGACCACAGCGTGGGTCCATAACGACCTCCTCGCCCGCCGAGAACCCATGCGCGTCGAGCCTCCGCCAATGTGGGGGCATTCCGACGAGGATTTTTTGAGCCCCGCGCTCTCACCACCGATGGATTTGACGCAAGCAGTGTGGGACCTGCTGGCGCTGGAGCAGGCTGCTCAGATTCTGCTGTTGACGGAGGCGGCGACACCAGCAGGCTCCCTCGCCAGGAACGCGCGTGGAACCTGACGGGGAGAGCTCGCCATAGCGAGCTGAGCTTCACCAGACGGCGTTGCGAACAGAGAAGCGGCGCCATAGCGACAACAACTGTTGCCGACGCTTGACGCGGTGTATGGGGCCAGGTGTAGTTGCGCACCAGGCCGCAGCAGCACCGAGCCTCCACCGCACGAGAGGGGGTGGGTGGGGTGGGGATGAGCAGCAGTCGGGGCGGACTGGCTTTCCACATCCACCCCCGTGCCCAAGAGACCCACGGGGGCTGCCCCTGCGCAGCTGTCACCGTGGAGGCCCACAAAAGAGCACCACAGCCGTGCAACAGGGACATCCACAAACCAAAAAGAGAAAAAAAAGGGGGGGGGAAGGGCGACGTCGGGCAGACGGAACCCCAAAGCTCGGGTTCTACGGCTGGCTGCGTAATCAGCACCGCCAACCAGAGCGAACGCCCAGCCCCCCGAAGAGACCCCAGCGGAGGGCCAGGGTGGAACAAAAGAGATGCCTGGGGCCGAGCAGCAGTCGGGGTGGACTGGCAACCCAATCCACCCCCGTGCCCAAAGCCCAAGGGGTGAGCCAAACAGCACGCTGCAGTGAAAATAGCGGCCAGCGTCTCCAGGCTGGCGGAACCCCAAAGCTCGGGTACCAGGACTGGCTGCGAGACACCAGCACCGCCAACCTGCAATATACTAAACCCTAGATCGAACCTGCAAGGGGCCTAGGCAAAGCGAAGGCAATTCCGAGATGTATGTGGAACGCTCCTTCCCCGAAAGATGGGGTGCCTGATGCGCGTGCGGGGCGCGCTCGCACACGCGCGCACAACTATGTGAGGTGCCCGTAGGCGGCGCCAGGACGACTCGGCAATGCCCACCCCTGGTGTAGAGAACGCCAAGACGGTGGGCAAGCCTCATCCCTGGCGTGGGACTATTAGGACTATAACAAAATAGAAATAGAAATGTCGGAACAACAAGATGAAATAGTTAGCCTGCGTCTCCGCTCCCCAGGTCGCCTTCTGGGGTCCGACTCGGCGGAGCAAGATCATCCTCCTCGCGGAGGTCGTTGATCTCAGCCTGAGCTCGATTCCTGCTGATCTTCCAGCCACTCGCTGTCGACCTCGTCCCACATTCCGAGGAGGAGGAAGATGATGATGATGATGATGATGATGATGATGATGAGGAGGAGGAGGAGGAGGAGGAGGAGGACGAGGATGAGAACGACGCCTGGGCCAGGCGAGAAGGCACACCGATTATCAAGAAACGGTTGGCAGAAGACACCTGCAGTCGCCGCGCAACCATAAGGAGCGCCACGCAAGGGACGAATGGGGCTCTTCTGGCCACGGCGGGCGCAAACCACGAACATATTCCACGACATGCATCTGAGGAACGGCCCGAACACCCGAGCCCCCCCGAGCCTGAAGCGGTCTTATTCTTAGCTTCTCGACTGCAGGCCGACTTTCCGCCTGCTGCTCGAGCGACAGGATGACAGCCTCATTGAGGAGTCCTTCTCGCTCAACTTGAGTATCGTTTAACCGATCCCCATCCCGAGCAGCGTGGCCGGGGCCTCACTGGCCGATTTACCCCCTAGATGGGGATATAGGCCGCCCCCTTCGGGTTTCGAGGGGTGTATCCCCAACTGGGGTGGTACTTTGGTGGGGTCTCGAAGGGGATGGGGATGGGGATGGGGTCGGATAGACGATACTGACAACTTTCCAACCGAGGAGGCCTCATGTAGGAGGCCTCATGTAGGCCAGTTTCCCAACCGAGCATTGCGCACACGCTGGGTCAGCTTCACAGACACCAGAGGAGGAGAAAGAGGAGGAGGAGGAGGAGGAGGAGGAGGAGGAGGAGAAGGAGGAGGAGAAGGAGGAGGAGGAGGGGGAGGAGGAGGAGGAGGAGGAGGAGGAGGAGGAGGAGGAGGAGGAGGAGGAGGAGGGAAGGAGGCGGAGGAGGAGGAGGAGGAGAAGGAGGAGGATAATGGGGAGGAGGGGGAGGAGGCGGAGGAGGAGGAGGAGGAGCAGGAGGAGGAAGCGGAAGAGGAGGAGGACGATCACGCGTATGGATCCCAAGACACACCGGGCACATGATGCCGAGGCGTACCCCAGCCGTGGCGACCAGCCCCCCCCAGCGGCACAGGAAGCGCGAAGGACACCAAGACCCGTCCTCCTGCTCCTCCTCCTTCCCTCCTCCTCCTCCTCCTCCTCCTCCTCCTCCTCTCCCTCCTCCTCCTCTCCCTCCTCCTCCCCCTCCTCCTCCTCCTCCTCCTTCTCCTCCCTCTTCTTCAGCTCTCCGCTCCCCTCTGGGTTAAAGGAAAGCATCGACGGAACAGGAGGGGGATACGCAATTATAGGAGAAGGATGAAGATCTCGGGTGCTTCGGCATCCCCGACCCAGGTTCAGATCGGCACGCATCGTATTCTGCGCCTTCGACCTCTTCTTCTGATTCCTCCTCCATTCCTGCTCCTTGAATACAGCTTCTCTCTGTCGCACCCCGAGGCCAGTTTTTAGGGCAGACCAGGCGTTACGCCTGAGACTTCCTCACCATTTATGATTCTGAAGCTGTAAAACAACAACAATTTCACGGATTGAGGGCGGGTGGTTTTCAACATGTGGCTTTCGCCTCAGCGCCGCGCAAATTCGTTTTAAACATTTGTTGCAGTTTTGCGGATTGAAGGCGGGTGGTTTTCAACATATGGCTCTCGATGTAGCGCCGCGCATATTCGTTTTGAACATGTGCCAGAGTTTCACAGATCGAGGGCGGGTGTTTTTCCAAAATGTGGCTCTGGCCTTAGCTCCGCGCACATTCGATTGAACATTTGCAAGAGTTTCACGGATTGAAGACTGTTTCAAAATGTGGCTCTCGCCTCAGCGCCGCGCACATTCGTTTGACAATTCGCAAGAACTTCACCGATTGAGGGCGGTTCCTGTTCAAAACGCGGCTCTCGCCTTAGCGCCGCGCGCATTCGTTCGTAACATTTTGAAGAGTTTCACGGGATCCGATGATCAACGAACCAGAGATGGTATTTGGGAAAGATTCAGGATTATGCGGGTGCAACAGTTATGTTGGTTCGTGGTGTTGAAGTCCCAAAAATGGCGTTCTGGCACGCTTCGGATTGTCAAGACGCAACAGTCAGGTTGATGATCCGTGGCGTTGCAATCCCGAGGACAATGTTTTGGTATGCTTCAGGGACTTCAAGGGTGTCTTCCAACGAGGCAGTTCCCTCAATGGAAAGGAACCGTTGTAGGGGCCGATGAAGAGGGAGCTTGGAGGGAGGGTCAATTCCAACATCGTTGATGGCTCTTTGGTTTACACTGGTCCTCTTCCTCCTCCTCTTCCTCCTCCTCCTCCTCCTCCATGCTCCTCCTCCTCCTCCCTCCTTTACTCTCCTCCTCATCCTGCTCTTCCCCGTCCTCATTTTCAATCTCTTCCTCCTCTGACTATTCCTGCACCCCATCCTCCCTGGACTTGCCATGCTCTCGCAGCATCCGAGATTCCCTCCTCCACCCAATCATCAGATTCCTCCTGCTCCTCTGACTGTTCTTGCTCCTCGGCCTCCTCCTCTTTCTTCCTCCTCTTCCTCTGCCATGCAGACCTCTAGCGGCGCGAAAGTGTAGTGAATCTGTTTGGGCAGTCTTCGGCGTCCGGCAACAATTTCCAGGCTCTCTGGAACGCGAGAGCTGTTTTCTGGGGAAGGAGGGTTTGTAGATCCAACATAATCACGACGTGTCGACGGTTTGGGGCGGCACACGCCCTCCGTTCGGACGAAAACAGACAGAAGACGACATCGGGACCGATATCCGCCACCGTGCCCATGTGGCACGAAGTGGAGTGTCCCCAGGCCCTTTGCTTAACCTCTGAAGCCTCAATCCTCAAACCTGAGAATTCTTTTAGCGGTCCACACCCTCAATTCCCAAGGTTTCCGGCGTGTCCTCTGGGGCGCGTCGGGTGTTCCCGCAGGACTGTTTCGGGGCCAGGAGGGCCCCAAGACGGGCCAAGACGGCGCCAGGAGGCCCCGAAGAAGGGGCCGAATCGCCACACGATCGGCCGAAGAAGCCGAAAATGGCACCAAGACTGCCCAAGAAGCCGTCGAGACGCCCCAAGAGAGCCCCAAAAGCCTTCCCGAGAGGGCCGCGAGAGGACAAAATTATTGATTTCTTTCGGATTTCCTTAAATTTTTGGGATCCTCGCCTGTCCGAGCTTCCGACGCTCCGAGGCCCCCAAGACCGCCCCAGGACTGCCCAAAAGGCCCCCAGGAGGGCCCCAAGACGGCCCCAGAGGGCCGTAAGACGGCCTACAGACAGTTCCATGAAGTACCCAACGGGGGGAACACACATCGAAAGTCCGAGTCTTCGACCCCAAGAGGTCCCCAAGAGGCCCCAAGGAGGCCCCAAGCGGCCCCCAAGAGGCCCCAAGAGATCCTCAAGAAGCCCCCAAGACGGCCCAAGACGCAAACTGGCCTCCAAGAGACCTCAAAACGGCCCCCAAGAAGCCCCAGAGAGGCCTCCCGCGATATCCCAATGACCACCCTGGAGGCCTATGACCCACAACCCAGGCAAGGTGGCGTGATGAGCCGACGACCATCAAATCCGCCGCCCCCTGCTGGCTTGCCACCAAGGTGCCTGGCCTGTTGACGTTCAAGAGATTTTGGTCTGGCTGTCCTGGAAGCCCTCGGGGCAAAATTTGACCCGGGATTCCAAAGGGCGTTGCAAATTCTGGGTGGCCGGCGCGCTGGGCCGAAGCCCCACCCGGAATTTGCAACGCCCGTTCGTTGGACTGCCCGGTCAAAACGGTCATCGGAGGGCCTCCAAGACGGCCCCAGATGGCCCCCAAGAAGCAGCTGGCCGAAAGACGCCTACAAGACGGTCCAAAATGCACCCCTCAGACGGCCTAAGATGGCCCAAGAGGCACCCCAAAGAACCCTAAGACGGCCCAAGAAGCCTCCAAGAGGGCCTCCAGGAAAGCCCGAAGAGGCCCAAATCAATGATCTCCCTCAAGTTTCTGAAGACGGTGTCAAACGGGCCCTCGGGAACGCCGTAAGGCTGCCAAAAAGGCCTCCAGGAAGCACCCAAACGCCCCAAAGAGTCCCAAGGAGGCCCCCGAAAGGCCTCCAAGAGGCCCAAAGAAGCTCCCAGGAGGACCCAAGAATGTCCCAAGAGGCCTTTTCCTCCTCCTCCTCCTCCTCTTCCTTTTTCTTCCCTTTCCTCATCCTTGTCTTCTTCCTCCACTTGTTCCCCGAATAGTTTCCACAATCGCTTGGGGAACGCATGGCCCAATAGCGTGGCCAAACTTTGTCACAACGTTTGGCCACATAGGCGTATCCTAAGAGGCAAGGGGCGCCAGTGATTCGCCGTATGCGTCTTCGCCCCGCCGCATCGTGATCTTGCAACAAGTGTGCACGGCGTGCCAAACGTCTGGCAGGCTTCTGGTTCTTTCCAGAGAACTCCCCGTGGGGTCTCGGCTCAGCCAACTGGCTACCCGAAAGGACGCACAGCGCCACGGAGATATCCAACCTTTTCAAGACGGCCTGGATCGCCGCCAAGACGGGCAAGATGGCCCCAAGAGGGCCCAAAATACACCAGACGTGGGGTGCAAAGCGGTCCCCAAATGTCTTCAGGACCGCCAAGATGGTCCAAGGACCGCCAAGAGCCCAACACGGCCTAAAACGCGCCTAAGAGGTCCTTAGGACGGACCATCAGGCCTCTAAGAGGTCCTCCAGGAAGGCCCGAAGAGGCCCAAATCATTGATGTTCCTCTGCAAGGTTTGATCTTACTTTAGCGGGGTGTGGAGATTTTCTTTTCGTTGGGCCAGACAAAACGAGCTGCAGCGCCTGTATCACCTCTGTTTCTGTTGGCCTCTTTGGCCGTCTGAGTACATTATCCCATCCCCCGCGCGGTGGACCACGCAGCTTAGCTTCTCTCCCCCAGACCTTTGGCCCAGGGGCCCTCGCAAACTTAGCCTAGCTCGGCCTGGCCCAAATTCACAGGGCTGGCACGAGCTTTCACCTGCAAAACTCTCGAGACGGTATGACTTACACTATCTTTTGTACGCTCGTCTGCTTGCATCTGACGCAATCGATTGACTGGCTCCTCTTTCGAGGCTCCTCTTTCGAACCCGACGGATCGCCTCCAACCTTAAGTCCTCGCGCGCTGTGGTGATGGTGAACCTGCTGATCATTTTTTTCCTTCCTCTTCAAGCCCTTCGGTGGAGCTTCGGCATTTGCGGGTGCGACAGCGCGCGCGGGTGATTCGCGCCGCCCGTGGTTCGCAACGGCCAGTCATGCACGATCCAGCAGCATAGCCAATCATGCAGTTCACCAAACAACTCAAAACGAACCTGATCCTCATCAAGTCCAATGGGTCAATCCACGAATCCTTCTCAATCTCCATCATGGTTCACCGCGTGTCTGACCAATCTGCGGCATCAGAGTCAATCCACGCATTCACTGTGCCGCGCCCTCAGAGATCAGATGAGCTCCTCCTTGGTTTGCAATCTCTTCGGCTTCTGCCGCCTCCTTCTCTGATCAGCTTCAGCCGAATGTCCGTGGAATTGTTGCCGAGGTACTTCGTGCACAGATCTGCGCGGTTGAACTCGGTGCTGATCTTCTGAGTGGTGAGCCGCTTCTGCTTCGCGAGTTCCTGTGCGAAAACAAACTTGACCTGCTCGTGCTTCATGGGTTTGCCGCGTCCAAGTCTGATGCTGCTGCTGTTTTTCCCCACATCCTAAAGGGAGCTCTTGTTTTCTCTGGACACCCCGCGCAGTCCTCCCACACCCCCTCGCTCTCTGTTCCTCTCTCTCGCCGTCGTCATCACTCATCATCATCACTCATCCTCATCCTCATCCTCATCCTCGTCCTCCTCCTCCTCCTCATCATCATCATCATCATCATCCTGATTATCACTACCATCATCGCTCGATCACTCACCCACTCATCATCATAATCATCATCACTATCGTCATCACCACTCATCATCATCACGATCATCCTCCTCCTCCTCATCATCATCAACAACCATATATCATCATCGCACACCATCGTCGTCATCCCATCATCATCGTCACCATCCCATCATGATCATCGACCAAAAGAGCCTCGTCCGTGAGAGAATTGCGCGGAAGTCTCAGGTGGGAGCCTCCTCCCTATGGGGCCCGCAGATCGTGTTACGAATCCGAGCGGGTCATCCAAACCTTATAACTGTCGTCACTTTTGGGCTCCTGAGGCGTGAACCTGGAGAAAGTATCAAGCGGGAGCCGCGTCTGTGAGTGAATTGTGAGGAAGTCTCAGGCGGGAAACCCCTCCATGGGGCCCGCACTTAGTGTTCGAATCCGAGGCGGGCCATCCGAAACGTGAACATGTCGTCACTTTTGGGCTCCCGAGGCGTGAATCTGGAGGAAGTATCAAGCGGGAGCCTCGTCTGTGAGTGAATTGCAAAGAAGTCTGGGCGGGAGGCCCTCCATATGGGGCCCACAGTTCATGTTCGAATCCGAGGCGGGCCATCCGAAAGGTGTAACTGTCGTCACTTTGGGGCTCCTGAGGCGTGCATCTGCACGAAGTATCAAACGGGAGCTTCGCCTGTGACTGCATTGCGAGGAAGTCTGCGGCGGGAGGCCCTCCATATGGGGCCCTCACTTCAGGTCAGCAATCCGATGCGGGCCATCCGAAAACTTGTTATTGTCCCCACTTTCGGGCTCCCGGGGCCTGAATAGCGAGGAAATCTCAGGCGGGAGCCTTCTGCATATGGGTTCCGCACTTCATGTTGCTAATCCGAACGGGTCATCGGAACCCTGCCTGTAAATTCCGAGGTGGACGCGCCACTGTCATGACAGTTTGAATTGGGTTTTCATTGGGTCTTTCGGGAGCAAGTTGTAACTCTGGGTTCTCGTAGCTGTAGTCATTGTTGGGCTCCTCGGGAATCAATGGGGTCGATTCGCGACGCGCGGTGTCTGGGCGTGCCCCTCGTGCTCCTGCAGGCCGTGGACGAGCGCGGCACGATTCAACGCGACCCAGACGCGGGCTGGCGCCTCCTGAATGTCCCGAACATGCACAAAACCGGGGACATCCATGGCGTCTTACCGGCACACGTCGGCATGGAGGCTCGGTTCGCGGCCGCGCAGGAAGAGCTTCAACAAAATTGGGGCTCGTGCAGGAGCAACGGGCCACCATCGTGTCCTTCGAGTTTTACGCAGACGACGAGCGCAACTACGGGGAGTGCGCGCCAGGCCAGCTCTTTCGCCCCCGCTACCTACCGCAGGGAATCTGACTGCATGTCCACGGCTTCAAAACATATCCGATCTAGTAGGAGATCGCCGGGCTGCTGCGGCAGGGCGCCGATGGCACCGACGACGACGGCGAGGCCGAGGCGCAAGCGAGGAGCTTGCAGGCCCAGCGAGCAGGAGTTCACGTGGCAGAGCTCGGGGGCGCACACTGTGCGCCGATCGGGGTTCACCCTGACGCACGCGTCCTACTTGACCTCCACGCTGTCGCTGGGTCAGACGGTGCGCAACGGCGTCACCATTGACTGCGCGAGGGACGAGAACGCTGGCCGCGCGGGCATGTCGGACGAGCAGTAGTGGCTGCACCTCTACGTCACGCGGCCGCCCTCGCGCGAGTTTCTGGAGCGCGGGCCGCCGGTGTCCTTGCGGGAGGCGCTCAATAAATTCGATGAGAAAGCGATGACTTCCAAAGATGGGGCCGAGCAGCTCGCCGCGGAGCTTGTTTCCGTGCTGCCTCCCACCTGGACGCCGCGGCGCGCAGCTAGAGGCCCGCGCGGTTGTCCCAACGGTCTGGCTCGCGGGGTTGTCCCGGCGGCCTGGCCTCGCGCCCCAGCGGCCCGCGGGGTTGTCCCAAAGGCATGGCCCGCGGGGCTGCCCCAAAGGCTTCGCGATCTAACCGTCGGCGAACGCGCGCGCGTTGGCCGAGGCGGCGACGGCGCCGAGGAAAATCGACTTGCTTACCCCGACCAAGGGGAAGGGGAGGTGCGCGTAGACAAGCGGCAGGAAGAGGATGAGGAAGGGGGCAGGGGTAGAGGGGGGGCGATGATGAGGAGGAGGTGGGGGAGGAGGAGGAGGAGGAGGAGGAGGACGAGGAGGAGGAGGAGGAGGAGGAGGAGGAGGAGGAGGAGGAGGGGGAGGAGGAGGAGGAGGATAAGTAGAAGGAGGAGGAAGAGAGAACCGAACTCAGGGCGAGAGGAAAATTTCTGCTAGGGCGACGGGGGAAGGGTTACGGGTAAGCTATAAAGGTGTTCATGTGGGGTCTGACCGTCGGAGTAATTCTGTTGAACTACCACTGTTGGGAGTGGCGTGAATCGGCGTTCCCAACTCGCCAAGAACCGCCTGGCAACGTAATGCTTCCGAAGCCCCACTCTCCAACGCATGGCCCTCAGCCTCGGCGCTAGACGCGGCAATCGCACCTTGGGTGCGCGGGGACCTCACCGCCAGAGCTCCGGCGTAATAGATGTGCACGCACGCAGCGCTTGCGCGACCCACTCGGCCCGAAGCCCAATCTGGAACAACTTCGCCCTCCATCTCCGTCTCCTTATCCAGGTCGGGCACTATGTGCAACTCCCAATCCACGGTGTGAGCAGCAGACCGCCCCGCTCGCTCGAGGCGCGCGAGGTCTCCCGAGCTCGGGCTGCCCATGCCGCGAGAAACCTTCTTGATCGCTAGCTGCGTGTCAGGCCGCTGGTGCCCAGCTGGCGCTCCTGGGCCTGTGCGAGACCTGAATTGGCGAGCAGCGGCTTCTCGCTGGATGGCCCCCCCCGCAGTGCGCGCGCGAGCGCCAGCCTTGGCGCCCGGGGCGCCGACGGCCATGTGCTTCTCCCGACCAAGTCCACGCATTAATCGCCGCTCTGTATTGCCCTCCGTGTTCAGGGCAGGCTCTTTCCTCTGGCCCTCAACTTTAATCCCAATCCATCGTGTATTGGGGCCTCCACGTGGACTCCGATTCTCTTCGTGAGAGTGCTCGCTGATCTCATCGAGCGGCTCCTCGATGTCGTGCCCGGTGTCTGCTGTGATGAGGCCGGCATCCACGTGCTCGCTGAACGAGATGTCCTCTTCCGGCAAGTGGTGGGCTGCCGGGTCCGAGTCGGTGCCGAGACTCCAGCTGAGAACGAACTGGATGCGCCGCCTACCCAGTCACAACTGAAGCAAAGTGATCATAACAGACAACCATGGCCTCCAGCAGCCCATTCAGCGTGCAATGCAATTGCCAGAAAACAGCTGGGGCCCTCGCCGTTCCTTCGGGGATAGACCCAAACCTTGCCATTGAAAGGCGTGTGCGAGAAGGATCTGGATATGTCGATCGGGCCCATTTCTCTTGGGATCGATCGCTGCGCGCGCAGGCGACGACTTCGCAGTGGCTGGTAGTCGCGTCGGGCGATGCGCTCCATCGCCAGAGTTCTTGGCGGGGCCAACTGGGCGAGCGCGCGCCCTCATCTTCGGGCCGCCGCCCCGGGCTTCTTCCACCCGCGTTGGCGTAGACATTGCCTCGGTGCGCTCCGACCTAGAGGCCGCGGCAGCTTCTGGGGCTGGCGCTGCTGGCTCTGCCAGCTCTGCGTCGCGCCCAAAGGCCTGGAACTTGCGTGCTTGATCCACCTCGGCTTCGGTCAGCGTTTGCTTGTAACGAAGTTCTGTTGGCGGCCTTGGCGGCTCTGGAGCTGCTTCTGCCGCCAGCACTGGAGCATCTCTGGGGGTTGCTGGAGGCCGCTGAGACCCGGCTCCTGCTTCGGCTTCTCGCGTTCGCTCTTCTGCTGTGCGTTGCCGACGGACTGCCGCGCGGTTTCGTGGGCGCCCCCGTCTACGCGTTGGCCTGTGAACCTCCTAGCATGCAGGGCGACCCTGTGGCCGCGCCCCTCGACGCCCCCTCGTTGCTGCGCCCGGCTGCGTCGAGGTGGCACGGTGCCCAAACCGTTGCGCGCGACAGCTCCTCGCCCCGCTGACTCCCCGAGGGAACTCGACGCGCAGTTCTGGCGCGTGCAGCTCCAGTGGGCGCCCGTGCAAGATGTTCTGCACCGACGCTGGGGCGTCTGAACTAGATGCCCTCGAACTGGCAGCTTTCCACGATGCGCACCTGCCCCCCGCGGGCCCGCGCGTGCGCGCAGTCCGGATTCCAGCGGCTCGCTGTTGTATTTGCTCGTGCTTATCTGCTCGAATGGTGGCCTCGCGTGGAATCAGTTATGGGCGAGAGCTCCGTGGCGTCGCATCCATGGCAAGCCAGCTGATTGAAGTGCAATTTTCATTTTCAAGGCCTTCTCGACATCGACCCTGTAGGTTCTCGCCAAGCCCTCTCGTGCTGTTACTTCTTGCTCAGCTGCCCCGTTCGATGCGCGAGGTAATGCCGGTGACTTTCGTGCCGGGACTCGCGTCGCATTTCTGTCGGCGGATGCTCCTTCGGGCTCGCTTCGGATCGCAATCTTTTGAACGGCTGCTCGAAGTCGAGCTACTGCGGAAGATTCTCCATCTGCTTGTATAGTTGGGATGCCCTAGCTCGTCGATGGATGTTCCGTCTACCGCAGGCGTATGCGGATCCACTCTCTTTCTCCTGAACATCATTGCTAGCGTATAATAATTCAAGTCACATCCAATCAAGCGCAAGCTGCCTCTGATGCTTCCTCCCCATCAGCATTGTAGAGCGCATGACCGACGTGCGCCATCGGGTTGGCATCGCCGCCGTGGTCTCCAGTCCCTTTATTGGGTTCATCGGGCGCTTTTCCCGTTTCGCAAAAAATGACGCCGCGGTGCAAACGGCAGGTGGGTGATATTATGTGATGCAGTGATGGGCGGCGTCGGCAACCGTGGCCCTTCGACTGACTGCATCAAGCGCCCCCAGAAACTCGTGGACCTCTGGATCTCCGGGGAAATCATCTTGCACGAACACCTCCGCTTCTGCTGAACCCCCATCGGGGCGTCGCCATGAACCCCCACTTCGGCTCCGCCGACGCGCGCTAGCAATCCATCTTGATGGGTCTCGATCAACGCGGACTGGTTGCCAACTTTTTCTGCTGGCACAGGCGCAAGTGGAACGCTTTCTCCAACTCCATGGCCCACCCAGCTTCGTTTCCCAATATATATCGCGTAGCCCTCATCGACCTTTCCCGCGACTGATCGGAATAGGGCGCCTCCCACTTCAAATTGCAGATTGGTCTCCATACCAGTGTGCGTCTCCATTGGCCTGTCGAACATGGCGTTCGATTTGGCGTAGTCCTCGAAACTCCACGCTCTTGCCAGTCACTAAAATAAGTCCAACTCCACTTTGCATGCGGGCGTCGTTGGAACTTCAATCTTGAACCCTGGAGGGCATGCGCTGCTGTGGGCTCCGCTGTCCAGCGACGCGTCTTGCAATGTTCCCACTGGTGCGATCTGGTTCCCGGTTGGCATCACGTAGTCCACCGCTCGTTGTCGACGGCGGCTATGACTCTCGTTGAGGCCAAACTCGGTGGAGCTGTTGAAGTCGTGCTCGTACTCGACGGGTGCGCGTCCCTTTGGTTCGTGGACTTGTCGATCACCCCCCACGCCACTGGCTTGTGCCAGCAATCCTTTTTGCGATGCACATACTTCCAACAGGGGTTGCAATAGCTGCTGGGCTTCTTGTTGGGATCGCTCTTCTCTTTGCCTTTGCCGTTGCTCTTGCCCTTGCCACCTTTTGGCCTTCCACCTTGGGATGGCCACCCTTGTGTTGACCACCTCTTCGCTGACCACCTTTGGGTGATCCTTTCGGTCCTTTGCCTGGAGTGAATCCCAACTCCATGGGATGCGTTCCTTGGTTTTTTGTGCTTAAGCTGCCACTGCGAATGACTTCGATGCCGCATACTGCTCAAGAACTTCCTTGAATTGAGTCGCGTTGGCACGGCTTGTGATCTTTACCTGCTCTTTGGGGCGTGATGGTGCCATTTTTATCAGTAGTGCTCGATGTAACACATCCCCAAATCCTTCGCCGAACCTCTCATCGCACTGCCTGATCCTCTCCGACAACTTCGTCATCTTGTCGATTCGGCTCTCCGATTTGCCACTCGTCTGATTGCTCAAAACAACCTGTAGCATCGACTCCTGAGAAATACCTTCATTCGGCTCCTCTCGCCGGCATAGAATACGCCAAGCCGTCAGCCCGTTGTTCTCCTCCACCGTCATGGTGCGAGTGAAAGCGTTTCCTTGAATAACGTTGGCGATGATAAGCATGAGTGTGGTTGACGAATTCTTTTGCTTTCTCGATTAATTTGCTGGTATCGGTAACTCTTTGTGCAACTTATGATCTCTTCCCTTTGCCTGCAAGGGTCGGCTCCATCGCCGCCAGGTGTGCTGACAAACTGGTCTTCCATCGTTGCCAACCCTGAGAAGCTAGCTCCACTGTCTGAGCGAGGCTTGCGGATCAATTTTGTCACCGCCAAAGCCATCACGAACTATACATAATCCCACGAACAATATCACACAACAGCGCCGTAAGACGGCCAAAAACGCCCCCGAGAACCCCCCAAAAACCCCCAAGAGGCCCAAGGAACCTTCAAAAGGCCTCCACGAAACCCCAAGTAAGCCCCCAGGAGGCCCCCCAAAACTCCCAAACCCATATTTCTTCTCATCCTCCGTTTTCCTCCCTGTCTTCACCCTCCTCTTCCTCCCCCATGTGTTCGCCGAAAGACTTCCACAACGACTGGCGGAACGCACGGTCCAGTAGCGTGGCCAAGCTTTGCTCAAACGTTTGACCACATAGGCGTATCCGAAAAAGGCAGCGATCGGCGGTGATTCGCTTTAGACGTCTTCGATAATGGTGGAATCTGTCTGGAAGACGTATCGGGTGCCGCGGTCGTTCCAGGGGACTCCCGAACGCTGTGACAGCGTGCCAGAAAGCCGTGGAACGACTCATCTTCGTCCCAGGGTTGCCTGACCCTCCGTTCACCAAGGTCTCTTGGAGAGAGCGTCGCGACCTGGCGCGGGGGCATGCGGATGCGCAGGAAACATCTTTTTACCACCATCACGCCTGGCACAAACTATTCTGGTCCTGGGTATGGTGCATACGCCCACCCGGCCAAAGCCTGGGACTAAGGATGGCCCATGCCGGGCATGTTGGTTGTATACCGGCGCGCGGGTTCGCAGAGCCGACCTGGGGAAACACGAGGGTGGCCGAGGAGGACAAAAACTGACCTGCAATCCGCGATGCATCGGCGATAGGCCCCCGATGGTGAAGCCGAACGCTCCTGGGCGATGAAAGAGCGATGAGGGGTCGATGCGCACCCCCTAGGCCAGTCCCCAATCCTGTCGGCGCCCCTGATCTGGGACCGCTCGGGGAACGTGTCGCCCTGGCAAGCGCTCGCGCAGAACAAGCTCGCCGCGCGCGCGCGCGCTTGTCGCTCGTCTCCTCTGGCGCCGCGCGGCGGCCCCCGCCGTGGTGGCGCGCGAGCGGTCGCAGGCGCGCGCGAGCGGGAGCCCCGGCGGGCCAGGAGCCACCGCCCTTGGGGGGGCCCCTCGGGGCCGGAGAACCACCGCCAAGGGCGCCAGTCCGCCACCCGCGGCCGGCGGCCACCGCCCTGGGGGCTCAGGGTCGAGGCGCTCCAGGAGAGCCGATCCGCCACCGTGCCTCTGGCACATGCAGGTGGTCCAGACCTGCGACGTCCTCCCAATCTCTTCGCTGCGCAGGCCCTGACCTCTCTGGACCCCCTCCTCGAAGGGCCAATTTCTCCTCCTGAATCAACTTTCAGTGTCCAGGAGCTTGAGACACGGCCCGTGGAGGCGAAGTGTGGAAACAACCGGACACTCCATGTGAGGGAACGCGACTCACCGTCGCTGGCCCGCGCCACTTCTTCAACGGGGGGTCAGAAACTAGGAGGCCCTTCCCCTACTCATCCTGGAAAGTCCTCGCCGCCACGGTTGGCTTCCCGCGAAATCCCTGTCATAATGCACCCCTGAAGTGGCTCGGGGGGGGCAGCGGTGCCGGTATCTTCTTGTCCCCCTTCCGATCCTCGATCTCTCCACCCCCATTTTCGATATCTCGCCCTCCTGGGTCGTGCCCCCGCCCCCTTGACAAAATCCTGGGGAGGGGGGTCAAGAAACCAAGGGGTCTCCCCCTTAACTCTTCCCCTCCGCAACCCTCCAACCCCCTTCCCCGGGAAAAGGCTGGAGAGGGTCGGAACCCCGCCCCCCCCCCGGGCAACGCTTTTCGGGGGGTCCAGAATCCCCCCTCCCTGGGCGACGGCGACGGTGGACGACGACCACGACGCCAACGCCAACGCCGACACCGAAGCCGACGACGACAACGACGCCGACGACGACGACGCCGACGCCGACGACGGCGACAACGTCAGCGGCGGCGGCGGCGCACCTGTCGCCGGCGCCCGCGCTAAGCGCTGGCTCAAATATAATGCTAGCAGGCCTCGCTCCGGGTCTCTCACAATCCTCTTAAGGCCCTGCTGTAGTCTACCCTGCTCTACTCCCACTCAACTCTATTCTCCTCTACTCTACTCATCCCTTCTCAACTCTACGTTGTAGTACCTACCTAGAATACTCTACTCTATTCGACTTTGCCCCTACTCTACTCTCCTCCTTCTGCTCTACTCAGCTCTGCTCTGCTCTACTTCTGCTCCGCTCTACTGTTCCCTGTTCTATTTTACTATAGCTTGATCTACGCATGCGTAGCCTACTCTACTCTACCCTGCTTTACCCTACCGTATCCCACCCTACTCTGCTCGACTTTACTCTACCCTACCCACCTCTTAACTCTACCCCTGGTATGCTCTTTTCTATGCCAACTCAACTCTACTCTACTCTACCTTGCTCGTCGTGCGTCGTCGTCGTCGTCGTCGTCGGCGTCGCGTCGGCGTGGTCGTCGTAGTCGGCGTGGTCGGTGTGGTCGTCGTGGTCGTCGTGTGCGTCGTGCGTCGTCCGCCGTCGTCGTCGCCGTCGTCGTCGTCGTCGTCGTCGTCGTCGTCGTCGTCGTCGTCGTTGGTGGCGGCGGCGGCGGCGTCGTTGACGTCGTCGTCGTCGTCGACGGGACGGGGGGGAGAGGGGGTGGTTTCTAGATCCCCCGAATCATTTTCCCGGATGGCGGGGGGGGGGTTCTGGACCCCCCTGAATAATTTTCTGGGGGGGGGGGATGGTCTGGACCCCCCTCTTTTTTTGGGAGGTGGGAGAAGGTTTTGAAGCCCCCCCTTCCCTGCCAGCAGCGGCAGAAAGCGCTGTTTCCGTCGTCTGGATCCCTCCAAAACGTTAGAGGTCCAGCGGAACGTCCTCACGTGCTTGTTCGTCCTCGGTCTTCCAGGAAACCCCAGGACACCAAATAGTTCTCGATGGCCACGGACGCTTTCACTTCCGGGCTGTGCTCTGGTGCGCTTCTGAGGGTTGCCGTGTGGCTTTTCCAGAGTCCCAAGAGCCGCGGTGCGGGATCCTCGCCTCGACCGCGCTCCGAGATGGCCTCCGAGGTGGTTTTGGGGCTCTCTTGCAGGTCTCTTGGGCTGCCTTTCTCTCCTTCTGCCTTCGGCTCAAGGCGTCGAATTCAACACACAACCATACGTTTTCGAGCGATGCCACTCTCTCACGTTCGGCCACAAGAGCGTGCAGTGCACGCCAAGAGGCGTCCGAGGCTCTTCAAAACGGGCTCCTGAAGACCCCAACAAGGATCCGGTGTGGGCCAACAGCAACTCCATGAGTAGCCCACGAGGTGGGCTGCGAGCGGACCCCAAGAGCACGGCTGGGAATCTGCCTCGTCCTCCCGCCTCCCAGGACCGCCGACGAGATTCTCAAGTCGGCCAAAGAGGGCTCCAAGAAGGCCTCAAGAGGCCCCCCAGGGCGACCAGTGGGTCCGAAGAGACAGCCCCAAGACGGCCCAGGAGGGTACCAAGCGACACCCAAGACGGCCCCCGAAGAGGACCCCAAGAGAGCGCGAGAGAGAGAGGGGCCGTGGCTCGCCGGAGGCGTCTTCGATGGATGCCTACACGTGCCTACTTACAGCCGCAGAGGCTTTGGAGGAGTTGCATGGTGACTGCCATTAGCCCGGGTCAAAAAATTAACATGCTGCAGGCGAAGTGGCGGGGCTTTGCGGACTGGAAAATCGGCTCTGCTCAGGCACTGGCACGCCATGCGGTCTCGACGCTTGTGCATGATGGCCTTGCGAACGATCTTTTGACGGTGATCCTCGCATGGTGCCAAGCAGAGCGAATGCGCTGACATCGCGCCTGTGGCCTCAGACGGCCGCTTACAAAAATAACGTGTCGCTGGCTCAGCCTGACTGCTGGCCACCCGCTGCAGCTGGGTTGCACCCATCCTCGCCCTGTTTCGGATTGAGAAGACGCCCTCCTCTGGTTACCCATCCGTTCTCTCTCAAGCGCGGCGTGGCCGCTGCTGTACCCGAACGACTCTCTGTGCTCACACGATGTCGCTTGCCTGGTGCCTGCTCACCGCGTGGGGACGAAGCAGGACACGCGACTCAGGACACTGCTGCTCGCCACGCGCTATACCCTCGGGGCGTTCAAAGTAGTTTAAAAGGTGCCGCCGCGCGTCGGGCTTCATGCGAGAGTGCGGGCGGCGACGGCGCAGAGGCTGCCACGCGGCGGGCGCCGCGCCGCGGCCCTGCTGGTGCAGGCGCGGGGTCTGCACAGAGGCAACACCGCGGGCACCGGAATTACGGTAGGAGGAAGTCTCCTCTCGAGCCTCTCGAATCCCCTCGCTCTCCCTGGTGAGTCTCTCCCGCTGCTGCCGCGCCTCCCTTCTTCCTTCCACGGGTCTCGTCGCCGGGAGCGCAGCGCATCCTGGCAGAGGTTGTCGGAGCAGGGCGACTCGAGACAACGGCAGCTCGAACTGGTCCCTGGACCGCTCTCGGGGTCCAAGCGCAAGAATTTTCCGAGCTGCGGCCAGCCGTGGCGACGAGGGGACCCTCCGAAGGCCAACTACCCTTGTCTTAGGTCGGACATGTCCTCCTACAGGCGGATCTTGGAGGAAAAATGAGAAACAGGCAAACCATATTAAAAAATGGTCTAGATTTATCAAAACATCGTCCCCATCTTATTTGCTGACTACTTTGAAATTCCTCCTGTAGATGGACAGGCCCGACTTAGACCTACCCTTGTCTCAACTCGCCCTCCTCCCACTCCTGGCAGAGGTTAAACAATCGGCCGCCACGCGTCGGCCTCCCCGGACGCCAGAACCACAGTATGCTCGCTCGAGCACGCGTGGGGGCTAATTACCTACGCGCTCTCGGGGTGCCGCGCGAGGCTGCCTCGGACGCCCGGGCCGCTCCTCCCTCTTCCTCTGCGCTCCTCCTCCTCCTCCTCCTCTTCCTCCTCTGCCTCGGAGCAGCCTGGGAGGCGGTCTGAGTGCTCGCGTCGCGCTGCTGTAAAAAAATCCAATTCAGGGGCCCGGAGCACTCCCTAGGCTGAAGGGGAAGCAGGTTTGCCCCGAACTCCCTCCGCCCAGGGACTGGTGGCCCCGCAGGAGTGACCCCCCCCGAGCGAGCCTGGCGGTGGCGCGGCGCGGACACGCTCCCGGCGTGCTCTGCCCGCGCTGTGCGCTGCAAGGCGGAGGAGGGGGCCGCTGCGCCGCGACCAGCGGCCGCGCCTTGGGCGCGGCAGGCTGGCCGCGAGCGCGTCGGGCCTGCGGGCGCCTGTACAACTCGGCCGCGCTTCCGGTGCACCATGCGCTCTGGGGGGGAGTTCTCTCCGCCCCGCGGCCGCCGAGCCGCACCAGAGCCAGGCCGTCAGGGCGTGGTGAGGTGGAGGGCCGGCGGCCGCTTCTCCCGGAATTTGGCATCTGGGGGGCTCGTTTTCCCGGCCCCGGGGCGGTCCCAAAGACAGCCCGCGACAAGAAATCGGTCCCGGGGGTGGGTGGGGATGTGGTCGATGGCTCTGAGAGGGCTCTTATCCAAGTTCTCCCTGGCTTGTAAAAGTGGAGCATCCCCTCTCCAGAACTGGGCCCTCCCCCGCCGCCGCGAAAGATGGCCCAACCCCTCCTTTCCATAACTGGGGCCATCCCCTCCTCAACGACCCCCTCCCCCCTCTCTATAGGGGGGGGCTCGCCCCCCTTTGAAGCCGAACTCCCCTCCCTCGTCAACGCCTCCGGTGTCCTGCACACGACGGAGACAACGACTAGAAGACGGAGATGACGCATATTTCGACGACATCGACGAAGCCGGCCACGGCGAAGGCGACTCCCAACAGCAACGGCCACGACGACGCCGAACTCGACCTCGACGACGGCGAGGGCGACAACGACGGGCGAGGACGGCAAAGGATGACGACGGACGAAGACCAGCATCATCACAATCACCGCCCTCAACATCATCACCATCACCATCACCATCGTCAATCACCAATACCACCACCATCACCATCACCATCACCATTAACATCACTAATCACCAATACCATCACCATCACAATCACCATCACAATCACCATCATAATCGTCTTCGTCATCATCACCATCATCCTACTCCTCTTTCTCCTCATCACCATCACCATCATCAATCCATCGACGTCGGCATCGTCACCATCAGCAGCGGCACCAGCATCAACATCATTACCACCACCATCGTCATCTGCATCGTCATCTGCATCAGTATCATCAGCCTTATCAGCAGCATCACGATCACCATCACCATCATCAACATCATCATCATTATCACCACCACCAGCATCATCATCATCGTCATCATCATCACCATCATCATGATCACCACCATTATACTCATCAGCATCAATATCACCATCACCACCACAATAATACTTATCATCATCATCACCACGACCATCATCACAACCACCATCATTCTGCTCCTCCTCCTTTTCATCATCATCATCATCATCATCATCATCATCATCATCATCATCATCATCATCATCATCATCATCATCATCATCATAGTCGTCATCATCATCACCATCATCATCAACACCATTATCACCATCACCATCACCATTATCAGTAGCATCACCATCACCGTCACCATCACCATCGCAATCACCATCACCATCACCACCACCACCACCCCTACCACCACCACCGCAACCGCTACCACCACCACCATCACTATCACCAACACCATCACCGTCATCGCTATAAACATTCTCACCATTATCACCATCATCACCACCAACATCACCATCATCATTACCAACATCATTACCATCATCATCCTCATCATCAGCATCACCGTCAGCATGACCATCATCATCACCATCATCACTATCAGCATCATCATCACCAGCATCAATATCATCACGATCATCATCATCCTCAGTATCACCATCACCATCACCATCATCATCAACATCATCACCATCAGCATCATCATCAGCATCATCATCACCACCATCACCATCAGCACCAGCATCATCAACATCATCACCATGCATGAACTATCATCATCGTCATCACCATCATCAGCATCATCACCATCACCATCATCACCATCACCATCACCATCACCATCACCACCACCACCACCATCACCATCACCATCACCATCATCATCACCATCATCACCATCACCATCACCATCACATCATCACCATCACCATCACCATCACCATCATCACCATCACCATCACCATCATCATCATCATCATCATCATCATCATCATCATCATCATCATCATCATCATCATCATCATCATCATCATCATCATCATCATCAGCATCAGCATCATCATCATCCGCCTCCTCCTCCTCCTCCTCCTCCTCCCCCTCCTGCTCCTGCTCCTCCTCCTCCTCCTCCTGCTCCTCCTCCGGGGGGGGCGTCTCTTTCAGGGTGGGCCCACCCCCTCCCAGAGATCGAGGGCCATCCCCCCAGCTTCCGAGGCGGGCCCCCGCCTCCTGCCCCCCTCCCCTGCCCCCCTGCTCGGCTTTTGATCGGGAGGCTCCCCTTCCCAGTTCGGAGTCGCAAGCCATTTTAGGGCCGCTCTCTCGGTTCAAATCGCACACGGGAAAACGCTCATGAGCAAGCACCCACCTGGGGGAGTGGCGCGTTAGTTGAGATGCGCTGGGAAGCTGGAGAGTCCACCTGGGGGAGTGGTTGCACCCAAATGAGGGGGGGGGGGGAGGGCGCGCCACCTGGGTGGGGGGGGGGGGGCGCGCTGGAAGAGGCACCTGATCGGTGCACGCGGAAACCGCACACGGGAAAGAGCTCAGGAGCAAGCAAGCAGAGCCCCGCCCCACGCCAAAAGCAGCGGTCGAGACGGCCAAGCCAGGCCAAGAAACCCCCCCGGCGCTCTGCGCCGCGCGAGGCGCGGCCCGCCTTCGCGCTCTCGCGCCGTCCCGTGAAGAAGAGCACCCTCCCCAGCCCAGGCCGCGAAGCGCGAGGCGCTGCAATGCTCGTGCCCACGCCTTGCAGTCGCTCGGACGTCCATTCCCTGTACAAATTTCTGGTTTCGTACATTTTTTCGCAAGATGATCCAGGATGCGCCTCGATGGTCGCCGCCGATGAACACATGCACACGTCCGAGCGATGCCAAGCTGCGCATTGGTGAGAGGGGACGTTCGCGCGGGACTGACTCAGGTGGGGAGACGTCGAGCTGGAACTGCCGACGCATCGCCGGTAGATCGGCGACAGGCCCCCGATGGCGACTCCGCACGGTCCTGAGCGGGTTGGGCTAGCGGGCCCCCTTCGGCGATGAACAGGCAATCGGGGCCCCTGAGCCCCCCGCCCCCTCCTCCCCTCCACCTCCTCCTCCTCCTCCTCCTCCTCCCTCCTCCTCCTCCTCCTCCTCCTCCTCCCCCTCCTCCTCCCTGGGTCGGTCACGACTCGGGGGCGAGGCGCAGCCGCCGGCACGCACCCCCGAGGCCGGAGAGCCGTGGAGAACCGACGAGGACGCCCGAGAGCACCTCCTCGGGCTGCCTGGCCCCGAGCGCGGACGCGTCGGCCGCGGGCCTCGCGCGCGGGCCGCGCCGCCTCGGGGCGCGCGCCTGGGAGCCCCTGCGCGCCCCTCCGGGGGGCGTGGGGCGCCGAAGGTCAGAGCTCGGCCAGCAGGTAGCCCGCAAGCCTGGCCCGAGCGGGGGGGGTGGGTCGCGCGGGGGCCGGGCTCGCCGCCGTGGCCCTTCGGTGCCGCAGCATCGCGACCCGGATTCTGATGGGGTCCGCCTCCGTCCGCGCGGGGGGGTGCCCGTGCGATGGATCCGGGGGGGATACTCCTCATCGCCACCGTGCGCATCACCATCACAGGGCCTCGCAAGGCTTGGACACACAATGACAGGTAGTGACAAACAAGGACGTTGCGGACAAGATTTGCCACCGAGACCGCCCACATCACCAGCACGGCAGGGACAAAGGATACCTAAAGATGACCACGAGCTTATGTTTTCCTTTTGTTGCTCTGTTGTGTGTGTGTGTGTGTGTGTGTGTGTGTGTGTGTGCGGCCGCATGGCTGGAGGAGTCGTCTCCGCCCAACCGCCGACGCACATCTCTCTCTCTATATATGTATGTATGTTTGCAAGTGTGTGTGTGTGTGTGTGTGTGTGCGTGTGCGAGTGTGTGTGTGTGTGTGTGTGTGTGTGTGTGTGTGTGTGTGTGTGTGTGTGTGTGTGTGTGGGGGCTCCCCGCCTCGCCCTCCACTATCCGGTCGCCCTGACCAGGCGGCACCCACCGGCGGCCCGCCAAACGCGATCCACGACGCGATGTGCACCCTGCCTCACGCGACGCTGGTCCCGACTGCGACGCTCAACAACTGTCTGTGTGTGTGCGTGTGTGTGTGTGTGTGTTGCCAAGCGTCGTGGGCTCTGCCTCACCTATCATCGCGGCCGCCGGCGTTGGTCCGTAGGTCAGCACCCTATCTATCTGCATCGCAGGTCCGCTGGGTTGGACACACCACCAGTCTGCCTGTCACCATTTTTTCTTTTTCTTTGCGCTTCACTGTCCAACATCGGTCTGGTAATTCAGTTGCCGCAGTTAGCCTCGGGCTGTCGCGCTTCATTTTGTCTTCGAATTGACTATTTTCCTCGTCTACTGGCCGCTGCGTGCCTCGTTTGGTCCTACCGTTCCTCTAACACACCTATCGCTTGCATTTTACAGTGTGCGACGCTTGTACGCTGCGCTGTCGATAGTGCTCGGTCACAAGTAGGACTTCCATCGACTGCTCTCGCTTGAGGACCCTCTGGGCCGCTGACTTAAAACATGTGTGTGTGTGCGTGTGTGTGTGTGTGTGTGTGTGTGTGTTTGTTTGTGTGTGCGTGCGTGTGAGTGCCGCGCGCCTCTCTCCGCCCCACCCTTTCTACGCCGTGCCGCTGCGCGTGTGGCCGCGAAGCCAAAAAGCGTGCGTGTGTGTGTGTGTGTGTGTGCCTTCCGGCCTTACCGCCTTGCTGCCTGCGCCCCGGGCCGGGGTATGGGCCGGCTCGGCCGCAGCCCACTTCTATTTTAGTCGCGCTCCCCAAGCCTCGACTTGGGGTAGCTTGCCGCTGTACTTTTCAGCGCCATCCTGCCCGATGTTGGTCAACACTTTATTCCCATGCCGCCTTAGGCGGTGGCCTTCTGGTCGCCTCGCCTGTTGCCCTTCCAGGGTGTTTCGGGGGCGCGGCCTGGCGTTGCCTTGCACCTTTCGTGGTGCCTGGGGCGCTGGCGTTCTTGCGCTCCCGGGGGTGTGCGTGGCATTTTCCATGGACACCGCTTGTGGTCGGCGCCTTTGTCCGCCGGCAGCTTGTCCACAGGTGGCCTTACCGTCTTGCTTCTTGCGCCTTAGCGGGGTGCTGGCTGGCATGGCTGCGGCCTCTTTGAGTTTCTGCGTCTGTACTGCACCTGGGGTGCGCATCGCTCTGGGGCTGCAGGTCGCATCTCGCTGGCTGCAGTTGTATTCATGCTCGTGTGCCAGCGGTTGGCGCAGCCCGGTGGCGGGTACGCCTTCTGTTTTTCTTCATCATTTCGCCTCTGGTCGGAGTGGTGCGACTTTGAGGTGTCCCGTACAGGTACTATATTGTCCAATTGCGTGCTTTTTGCTTCGGCGTCCATTTATGGTTGACGCAAAGTGAACTGCGGAGGGGTTTCGCTTCAACGGTGGCGCCCGCTTTGCACGCACGCGCCGTCCCCACCCATGGGTTTGCAAGTGCAGTCCACCACCCATGCACGCCACCATGTGTTGGCTGTCGCGGTCGCTCGCGGTCAACTTGGTTTATTTGATTGACCTTTCGGCCCGTACGCGCGCTGTCTTCGCGCAACTTGCACCTGCACGGCGTTCTGCCGTGTTCGTTGCTCGCTTGGCGGCGGCGCTTGTCTCGCCTGTGCTTGTTTTGCGCCGCCGTTCGCTGGCTGGTCTGGCATCCTTACAGTACGGCTCTTCTTTGGACTACTAGCACCAGACTGCTGTAGCGCTTCAGATCATGGCGTCGAATTATGCTCCGCGGGATGCTGCTTGGCCGCTGCACTTTGGCTTTGCAGTGCCTCATCTTTTTACCACCTGTGCCTGTCTGCGCGGCCGATGCTGTACCCTTTCATCACTGCGCGTTCGACTAAGGTCGTCCGCGCTTGGCACTTCCATCTGCCGACCGCGCCGGGGGGTCCTCTGCGCCGCCGGGTTAAGAGATATATATACATATATATGTGTGTGTGTGTGTGCGCCCTCCTTCACGCCGCGTGACCTGGGCTGGCCGCGCGCGTCTCTTTGACCAGCATTCAATGTCGCGACGCCACGCGCGTAGCCGCGACGCCTAAAAGTGTGTGCGCCCTCTTGTTTTCCGAACTATCCTGTGGTGTTGGGTCTCCGTTTTGAAAAGACAGCGCGCCGCGCCATCCTCCTCTTTCCTCCTCCCTCCTCCTCTTCCTCCGTCCTCCCACCCCTGCTCCTGCCCCCCTCCGCGTACCCAATCCGGAACGCACGGCACACGTTTCTTGGCCCCCATAGGGAGCGGGCGTTTCTCCAGAGACTTCATCACAATTTACGATCCTGAAGCTTGATATTTCCGTTCGTTTGACGGATGGAAGGCGGGTCCGCTTTCAACATCTGGCTTTCGCCTTACCGCCGCGCGCATTCGCCTTACAAAAATGGAAGAGTTTCACGGATGGAGGACGGTCCGTTTTCAAAATGTACCTCTCGCCGAAGCGCCGCGCACATTCGTTCTAAACGTGTGCAAACATTTCACGGATGGCAGGCGGCTTCTTTCCAACATGTGGCTCTCGCCTTAGCGCCGCGCACATTCGCCTTACAACATCGCAAAAGTTTCACGGATGGAGGGCGGTTCCTGTTCAAAATGTGGCTCTTGCCCTAGCGCCGCGCGCATTCTTTCCAAAGGTTGCAAGGGTTTCTCGGATGGAAGGCGGTTCCTTTTCAAACTATGGCTCTCGCCTTAGCTCCGCGCATACTAGTCTCAAATGCTTGCAAATATTCGCATGGTTAACGTCCCAAAAAGGTGCTTCGGCGCGATGCCGGACTGCCATGGCGCAACAACTCGTTGATTCGCGATGTTGAAATCCCAAGACTTGCGTTCTCGCGCGATTCAGGATCGTCAAAGGCGCAACCGTAATGGTGATTCGCGGCGTTGAAATCCTAAGAATGCTGTTCTGGCACAACTCCGGATTTTGAAACGGTTGTCTTCCAACAAGTCGTTTCTCTCAATAAAAATGAATACGAGTAGGAACCTATGAACAGGGAGCTTGTAGGGAGGGCTGATTGAAATACTCTTGATGCGTCTTGGGTTTGCACTGGTCCTCCTCCTCCTCCTCCTCCTCCTCCTCCTCCCTCCTCCAGCACACCCTCACAGGTTTCGTGGCCCCATAGGGAGCTCCCCCTAAGGCCCCAATGGTAGCGAACACATGCCTCATCCACGGCAGCTTCGGCACTTCCCTAACACGTTTCGTGGCCCCATAGGGAGCTCCACCTGAGGCCTCAGAGGTCGCGCCCGCATGCCTTCTTCACACCACATGGCGGCGCACCCCTCACACGTATCGTGGCCACATATGGGGCTCTACCTGAGGCCCCAGTGGTTGCGCCAGCATGCCTTCTTCACGCCAAATCGGCGCACCCCTCACACGTTTCGTGGCCCCAGAGGGCTCCACCTACGGTCCCAATGGTTGCGCCCGCATGAATTCTCCATACCATGTCGGCACTTCCCTCGCACGTTCGTGGCCCCCAGAGAGGGTTTCACCTGAAACCGCAGTGGTTGCGCCCGCGTGCCTTCTCCACACCACATGGCGGCGCACCCCTTACACGTTTCGTGGCCCCATAGAAAGCTCCATCTAAGGCCTCAACGGTTGCGCCCGCATGCCTTTTCCACACCAGTTTCGGCACACCCCGCACACGTTTCGTGGTCCCATAGGGAGCTACACCCAAGGCCCCAATGGTTGCGCCCGCATGTATTCTCCACAATGCCAAAGCCCGCATGCCTTCTCCTCACCCTTTCGGCAAACCGTTCGCACGTTTCATGGCCCCATTGGGGGGCTCCACCGAATACGACACTCACAACTACTATACCGACAATTGCTTACTTCCCTGCTTGTTTTGTTTTGTTGTGGTTGTTTTGTTGTTTGCGGTGCTGCAAGGTGTGGTTATTGGCTGTTCGTACGCCACTTCTTTGGCCGTTGTGCTGCAATTGCTACCTTCGTCTGCTAGGACCACGAGGACGCGTCGCGCGCGTTCAGGTTCTAGCATGGCTCGGATTCTAGCAGGGGGGGAGGGGGCAATGCCAGGTTGGGGGGGTGGGGGGTGGGCGGGGGCGGACGGTCGATGCCGACAGGGCAGGCACCGTGGCCGTGGGAGTGGTCGTCGTCGTCGTATCGGTGGTCGTGGTGGCGGACGTGATAGTCGTGTTTTTTGGAGTTATATCACTCTCTCTCTCTCTCGCTATATATATAATATATAATATATATATATATATATATATATATGTATATAAATGTATACACACATGGCACGAAATGGAATGCTCCCCAGGTCCTTGAGGCCTCTGTGGCGGGCTAAGAGGGCCCCGAGAAATGCCCAAGAAGGCCCAAGATGGCTCCAAGAGGCCCCTGCGACGCCCCAAGGCGGCTCCAAGAGGACCTCAAGAGGGCGCCGAGATGCCCACATTTTTGATTTTCGATTGGTGTTTGAATGATTTTAGTGCTCTCACCTTCTCGGGCTTTCGACGCTCCAAGACGGCCCAAGAAACCCCCAAGATCGCCCCAAGAGCCCCCCCCAAAGCGACCCCAGACGGCCCAAGATGGCTCCACGACGGCCCCAAGAGCGGCCACAAAAGTGGGAACACGACTCGGCATTTCGAGCCCTTCGCCCCAAGATGGCCCCGAGACCGCCAGCAGGCCCACAAGAGGTTCCAAACAAGCTCCAGGCCCCCAAGAGGCCCAAATCAGGTCCCAAGAAGTCCCCAATAGATCCCCAAGAGATCCCCACGATGCCCCAAGGCCCTCCAACATCAAATCCAAGAGGCTTCCGAGAGCCTCCCAGGTCCACAGCCATCCCAGAGGCCTCTGGCAAGGTGGAGGGAGGAGGTGGGGGTAAGAGACAGATGGAGAAAGATGGGAGAGGGAGTATCTAGCATGCAATGTGAAAAGTGGGAGGGGTGGGGGGACAGGAGGATGGAAGAAGGGAAGAGAAAGAGAGAAAGAGAGAGAGAGAGAGGGAGAGGATGGAAGAGACACTGCGGGGGCATGGGGGATCGGGGAGGGGGCTCGGGCCCTCCTCGGCAACCTTGGCAGTCGCCTGGGCGGTCCTGAGAACTTCCACAGCAAACCGACGCGGCCCACGGCTCTGACCCCGCCTCCCCGCGGGAAGAGCTGGAAGCCCTATGTCGTTTCCCCGACTGGTGCTGTGGCTACGCATCCTCATCGCCATTATCTCCCGCCCTCCCCTTGGAACCTCCCAAGGCACTCCTGAAGCCGGGCTGGGGCTGCCTGGGGGCCTTTTTGGGCCGCGTTGGGATGCTCCACTGGCCCTGATCCCGCTCAGTCCGGCCAGTCTCCTGGAGCTATCGTTGGCCGCCATGGGGCTCTCTGCAGGGCTCCTGTGCTCCTCCAACAGTAGTCCAAGGTGCTGACGTGCGCTCCAGGCTCAGCAAACACGCAGGTGCAAACCCGAAGTGTCTGGCTGCTCCTCAGAAGGGGCCGTGCTCGGGGTGAGGCTGCAGCATCGCTCGACTATGTACCATAGTCTAACGTCGCAGGACGTCCCTAATCCCATTGTTGAGTGCCTTGGCGAAGATCGTAAGCGTGCCTTGTCGATGTCGCCGTCGTGGTGCGCGTTGCTCTGCTTGGGACTTTAGTTTCCCCTGTGCATGTTTGGCCCGCTTCTTGGGACTCTCCTGGGTCCCCTCGGGGCTCACTTCGGGCCTTCGAGGAGCCTCTCCTGAAGGAATCTTCCCAGAGTTCTCCCACATCGGGGGTTCCTCCGCCTACTCCTCCACGGCGCCTATGACGAGGAGAAGGAAAGACGAGGGACGAGGTAGAAAGAAATGGAAGGGAGAGAGGAAGTAGAAGGAGGGGGCGATCGGTATGGGGGGGGGGTACGTACATGTAGGTGTATACGTAGCACCCCGCAGATGCGTATAAGAGTGAGGGGGCGGTGGTGACGTCGGCAATGTACGAGACTCTGGAGAAGCCCGCCGCAAGCGCCAAAATTTCAAACTTATGCAACGAGCCCGCCGCAAGCGCCGAGTTCTTCGTGGGTAGGTCGCGGGTGGGTCGCGGGTGGGCCGTGGCTGGGTCGCAGGTGGGTCGCGGGTGGGTCGCTGTTGGGACGCGGGTGGGTCGCGGGGGTCGCTGGTGGGTCGCGGGTGGGTCGCGGGGTGGGTCGCGGGTGGGTCGCGGGGTGGGTCGCGGGTGGGTCGCAAATGGGTCGCGGCTGGGTCGCGGGTGGGTCGCGGATGGGTCGCGGGGTGGGTCGCGGGTGGGTCGCGGGGTGGGTCGCGGGTGGGTCGCGGGGTGGGTCGCGGGTGGATCGCAAGATGGGTCGCGGGGTGGGTCGCGGGGTGGGTCGCGGGGTGGGTCGCAGGGTGGGTCTCGGGTGGGTCGCGGGGGGGACGACGACAACAAACAGCAACAATCATTTTACCATCATGCGCGATGTTTCCACACGAAGCATGCGACCATCATGATAACCATCCACATCATGGGGGACTCTTGTTCTATAACGGGTCCGTCATTCCCATTCCCAGATCTCCCGCCCAACGAGGTCTTGCAAACACCTCCGCCGAGGAATGTCAACATATCCCGCCTCGAAAACACATGCCCGCGCTTTGCTGCGCCGATGCGAGACCGCCAGTGGAACCCCAACGAAGGTTAACGCACAAGGAAGTATCGAACGACAGGATTGCCTTGGTGGGGATGGGGGCTGTCGGCGGTGAGGCAAGGACCTGGCCCTGAATAGAAAGGGAGGAAGTCTCGAGCAGGGCTGCCGTCGTTGCTGGGAGCGGCGCCAATGCTGAAGAGAGTAGGGCGCTAGTCCAGCGTAAAACAAAACGAAGTCTCGAGCGGGCGGGAGCGCTGGTTTTGTCGGGACGGGGGCTGTCGGCGGCAGGGAACAGCACCGTCCCGAAAAAAGAAAGAAAGAACATCTCGAGTGGGAGCGTTGTTCTTGCTGGGAGCGGCGCCAATTCAAAAGAGAATAGGGCGCCAGTTCAGCGTCAAACGGAAGGAAGTCTCGGGCGGGAGCGCTGGTTTTGTCGGGGCGGCGGTTTTCGGCGGCGAGGAGCACCGCCTTGAATAAGAAGGGGGGAAGCATCGAGCGGGAGCAGTGGTTTTGTCGGGACGGGGGTTGTCGGCGGCGAGAAACAGCACCGTCTTCAGGAAAAAGGGAGGAAGCCTCGAGCGGGAGCGTTGTTTTTGCTGGGAGCGGCGCCAATTCAAAGAGAAAGTTGGGCGCCAGTCCAGCGTAAAACGGGAGGAAGTCTCGGGCGGGAGCGCTGGTTTTGTCGGGGCGGCGGTTTTCGGCGGCGAGGAGGAGCACCGCCTTGAGTAAAAAAGGGAGGAAGCCTCGAGCGGGAGCGTTGTTTTTGCTGGGGGCGGTGCCGATGACAGAAAGACTAGCGCGCCAGTCCAAGGTAAAACGGAAGGAAGTCTCGAGCGGGAGCGCTGGTTTTGTTAGAACGGCGGCTTCCGGCGGCGAGCAAGAACACCAGCCCTGAGAAGAAAAAGGAAGAAGTCTCGAGCGGGACCGTTGTTGTTGTTTGGGGGCCGGCTTTGGCGGTCCCCCAAACCGCTCGAGCGTGAACCTCGTTTTCAATGAAAATGTAGCCGGCGCCTCGGCGAATGCGCCAGAGCGCCTGTAAGGGGTCCAACAATAATAGTTGTTTGGTGATTAACATTCAACAGCAACAACAACACCAACACCACCACCAACAACAACACCAACAACAACACAACAACAGCACCACCACCACCAACAACACTTACAACAAGCACACCAACAACGACACCAACAACAACACCAACAACAACAAACACAACAGCAGCAGCACCAACAACAACATCAACAACACCAGCAACAACAATACCACCAACACCAACACCAACATCAACAACACCACAAACACCACCAACAACAACATCAACAACACCAACAACACCAACATCAATAACAACAACAAACACCACGCACCAAACATACTCCTCACCACGGATCTCCACTTCAGCCACGCACCCGGGGACAATGAATGACCGTTCGGCCCCCTCACTCTGATATGCATGTCTATATGGTTCCAGGTCGTAGTCGCTACACCCCCGCGACTTGAAGATGTTCCAGAACACCTTTCTGCTCCCTCCTCCTCCTCCTTCTTCCTCCTTCCTGCCTCTTCCTTCCTTCTCCTCCTCCTCGTCCCCCCACTCCGCCTCCTCCTCCTCCTCTTCCTCCTCTTCCTCCCAAGCCGAATGTCCTTCTCTGGGCAGGATCAAAGAACACCAACGGAAACAATACAACAACAAGCAGCACACCACATTCCTGGAGAACTTGCTGGGGGAGGATCAAGGAAGCACATCGCAACACACCAGAACACACAAACAATAGACAACACACCAATACTGGTGAACTTGCTGGGGGAGGGGGTGGGAAGAAGTCCTCCAGTAAGTTGCCCCGTGTCGATTTTTCGTTTTTGAAGTTCCTCTGGTCTTCCCGAATTCTGCCCCGAAAACAGATTCTGCTTGCGAGGCGGAGCAACCATTAGAACTGTACTAACAGCTGTGTCAGGGAACTGCAGTATGAGCTGCATGAATATATATATATATATATATATATATATATGTATATATACATATATATATATAGTAGACATTGTAATATGAGCTGTAGTGAGAGCTGCACTGTTGACTGGACGAGGAACGCTATCGGGAGCAGTTTCGGGATATGCATTCTCAATGCTATTAGTTTCAGTTGAAGTTCAGTTGGGGCTCCAATAAAAACAACCCTGAAAACTGTGCTGCTGGCAGTCGTCGGATTCGCAAAAAATGACAGCGCTGGGGCATGTCCCAAGATTGTTCTACCACCTGTGACGGAAATTGTAGCACGAGTTGTAGTGAGAGCTGTGCGAGCGGCTACACCAAGAACGGATTTATGGGGCTGTAGCAAAAGCTGTGGAACGAGCTGTTGTAAGGGTTGCAGTCGGAGTTGTAGTGAGAGCTGTCGAGGAGCAGCTGTGAGAGTGGTAGTGTTGGTTATAGTAAGAGCTGCAATGCAGCTTGGTTTAATTAGGAACTGTAGTGGGCGCTGTGCGACTGGGTCTGGATGTAATATAGGGTGTAGTGGGGGCTGAATTAGCGGCTTTGCCTAGGGATTGTAGCATGAGCTGTATTTCGAGATGCAGCATGCGTTGTATGCGGAGCTGTAGTGAAATCTGTAGAATGCGTTGTATCAGGAGATGCACTGGAAAATATACTGAGATTTGTAGTGGGAGGTGGATTGGGACATGTCCGACTGTTGGCAATTTGACGTGTAATAAGCACATGGGTCGGGACATACGTGAACGCCGTGCTATTGGTTGGATTGGGAATTAGACTAAGAGCTGCGCTAGGATGTGGGATAGGTTGTGTGCCACCAACTGTATGTAGTAGGACCTGCATCAAGAGTTGTAGTGAAAGCTGTGCGCGTGGCTGTAGGAGGAACTGTTGAAAGACCTGTGTAAGGAATTGTTGTAGGAGTTCGAATCGGAACTGTAATGAGAGCTGTAGAGGGAAGACCTGCGAGGGTACACAACCGGCTGTAGAGGAGCTGTAGTACGGCCGGTTTGAGGAGCTGTGGTAGGAGCAGCAGTAAGAGCTGTAGTGGCAGCTGCGCTGCTGCCTGCAATGGGAACTGTAACTGGGGCTGTACTTGTGACTGTAGCGAAGATCTGTAGTAAGACCACTAGTGAGATATGCTGTGTACGTTGAAGCTGTAGATGCAATGAAAGCTGTACGTTGTACTGAGAGGTGTTGGTTGCTTCATTTTTGGTTGTTCCCATGGTTTTCCTAGACTGCCGCCATCACTTCGATTTCGTTGATTGTTGTGTGATGTTCCTTGTGTTTGTTTTTGGTTTTCCAGCGCCATACTCCACCTCCCCCTCCTCCTCCTTACTTCTCGTCCTTTTCGTCCCCTCCCTCCTCCTCCTTCTCTTGCTCCTCCTCCTTCCCTGGTCGTCTTCCTCCTCTCCACTTCCTCCTTTCGCCTCTCACTCCTCGTGGGGAGGAGAAGAAGAAGTGATGAATATGAAGAAGAGGACAAATAGATGGTTCCGCGCGGATATCCCTCATCTTCCCATTCAAACCTATACGGCTTCCTGGGAAAACTTGAAATCGCGGGGGGGGGGGGAGCGAATGCGAAGTGAAGCTCTCTGTAAATGTATGTATACATCTGTGTATGTGTATATATATATATATATATATATATATGCAGGACAGCCTATACATACAGGCACACACATATATGTATATATGCACATGCATGCACACATACATACATACATACATACATACATACATACAAACATACATACATACATACATACATACATACACACATACATACACACATGCATGCATGCATGTATGCATGCATTCAGACACGCATACATACACATATATATATATATATATAGCCACAGGCGAACGATACTATAACCGCGATAAGGAAATCTGATGCAACATAATAGGGAGGGATCCCTGCATAAAGGTGCACAGGAGATGCTTTACGTCATCGGGGGGACATTAATCGAAGAGTTCTAGGCCTCTGGACTTGTTGAGTGTATGTTAAACATCCTGTATGCCGTGCTGAATTATTCGGGTTCACTAGATGGCGTTCTCAAATGTTTGTTTGTGTGAGCGCTGCTTGGGTGCCCTTCTGGTTCTCTTGGGGGTCTCTTGGGCAGCTCAGTGGGGCCCCCCAAGGAGCTTCCTCGACATTTTGGGAGCCGTATTCGAGCATATCCGGGGCTCTTCTGGGTCGTGTTGACGCTTTTTGGGCCGTCTTGGGGATGACTTTGGCGGCCTTGGGGCTCCTTCGAACGCTCTCTTGTGCTGTCTTGGCGCGCTCTTGGGTGGGGTGGCTTCGGTGCTTTTGAATCGCTCCTAGAAGTATAACATGGAGAAACATCAAAACCACACGACAATACAAGCATACAATTTCTGGTCGCTTGGGCCCCAATCGAGCACAAGCCGTACGTATGCTTTCATCCCAAGGCTGTCTGGCGTCTCTCTTGGGGCACCCTCTGGCCCCTCCGCACGCCCTGCGGCCGAGAACGGCCACGGCAACTCCGCGCCGCGAACATTTCCCTGCGAGCCGAGGAGGTCCGCGCTCGCCCGCCGCCCGTGCGAGGCCCGCGCGCCCGGCGAGCCCGCCGATCGGGGGGCGGTGGGCGTGCCCCTTCAACTGCTCGTACGCCGTGAACCAGAGGCAGGCCTGCCGGCAGGGCGCCCGGCGGGCAAGGGCAAAGCATCCGCCCGCCGCCGCCGCCGCCGCTGTCGATGAGCCTCAGGACGCGTGTGAACGCCAGCGTTATTCGCAGTGCCGTCACCCGGCTTGCCCGAGCGCGCGTACGGCCTCTGCCTCTGCCGCGCTGCGACGCAGAGAGCGTGAGCGCCAACGTGTGCTTGTCCACCGAGGCCTCTCAACCAATGTTTTGACATCTGCGGCCACACGCCCCCTCTCAAGGGGGCCAGGGCGAGGGCAAGAACTGGACGCTCTTGGCCCTCCTCTTCTCCCGTGGGTGACGCCCAGCACACACGCACACATGTTTCTAGTTAGAGCGCCCTGCTCCAGCGTCTGTATGTGTGCAGGGATTGCCGAGGTACACCACTCTGCCACCTGTGCTGTAGTGGTGGACGACGCAGGCGGGGTGAGGAGGGCCGACGCAGGCTGCGCGCTGGCGGTGGAACTGGACGGGATAACAACACACGTCCTGAGGATCATCGGCCCTGCACTTCGACCAACTCCAACTTTTCCACCTCATCCGCCACCTCCGTTCGGCGGCCAGCCTAGGGGCCCCCCTGTTTCGACCCCTAACCCCTCCTTGAAGGGGAGGGGGTGGCCTCCCGGTTCGAACCCCTCCCCCTCCTTGCAATTCAGGGGGGAGGCCCCATCCCGGATTGAAGCCCCCCCACCCCTCTCCCAGCGTGCGCAGAGCGCGCTCGTTCTTAGATTTTGAAGTCGTCGTCCTCGTCGATGCCTCCAGGCTGCGGGCAGCGGTACCTCCAAGCAAGCGCTTCTCCACCTCCACTGGCATGGCTGCGCTTGGTCCGAGAGCTCCAAGAGCTCCTCTATCCGAAGACCTCTGGCTACAGAGGTCAAAGGGGCTCCATGGAGGTTTCGAAAAAAGATTGCGTTCAAACCCTTTCGAACCCTCCCCTTGCTCCTCCGCCTGCTGCTGCTGCTGTCGTCTCGAGGCGGTGTCGGCGCGTTTCGGGCACGCCTCGGGAGCGAAGTAAAGCGCACGAGCGCCCGCACCCTTGAAGAAGCCGTCCACGCCCTCCTGCCCAGGGGCAGGCGCGAACGGCGGAGATGGGCTCGATAATCGAGGCTGAAAATATGTTCAGTTTGACGTCTTTGGCCCCTCCTGGGTCTCCAGAGTTCTCTGGGCATCTCCATGGACCTGTGGGGGAGGGGCTAGTGCACAGGAGGGGGGAGGGGGGGGGCAAAACATGCAGGGAGGAACTCAGGGGAAGCAGCAGTCAGAGAGAGAGAGGTGGAAGAGGGAAGAAAGAGAAACAGAGAGAGAGAGAGGAACAAACAGAAAGAGAAACAGATGGAGAGGCGTGGAACAAGAAGCTGCAGAGAGAGGGGGAGGGGGTAAAAGGGGGTGAGTCAGTTTTTCTGTTGTCTTGGACGTTGCGAACTGTTTTTTGGGTTTGGAAAACTCAGAATTGGGTGCTGGGGGGAGGCCGCGGCAAGCACTGACGCCTCCGACACCAAGAAAACAAACCAAACCACGCATACACAATGTTTCATAGTTCCACAACCCCCCAAAACAAACAACCAAGCATACGCACTGTTTGGCGCCCTCTGTGCCACGAAACGCTGTGTACGCGTGTTCTTTTTTTGGGGGGGGGGGGGGGGTCCGGGAAGTCACGAACAACTGTGTATGTTCTTCTGTTGAAAGAATTCAAGTCTGGAGGCTCAGAGAGAGGCGCTGGGGGGAGACCTCGGCGAACACGGGAGCCTCCGAAACCAAGCACGCCCAACCAGAAAACACGCATGCACACAGTGTTTCGCGGCTTCAAACCAGACTAATCCAACAACCACAACAAGCATACAGTGTTTGGCGCCCTCTGTGCCACGACATGCTGCGTATGCTTGGGTTGTTTTGCTATTTTCCTGGGGAGCCGCATGTTTTTGCTTTTCGTGTCGGGAGCCTCCGAAACCAAAACAGAAACAAACACACCAAACATACACGATGCTCGGTGCCGTTTTTTTCCCAACCATCCTGTGGTGTTGAATCCTCGTTTTGAGGAGACAGCGCCCCGCGTCCCACCTTCCTCCTCCTTCCTCCTCCTCCCCCTCCTCCCTCCTCCCCCTCCTTGCCTCTGCACTCGGCACACCTCTCACACGTTTCGTAGCCCCATAGGGAGCTCCACCGACGGCTCCAGTGGTTGCTCTCGCATGCGTTTCCCTCACCCTGGGCAGCGTTTCGTAGCCCCATAGGGAACTCCACCGAAGGCTCCAGTGGTTGCTCTCGCATGCGTTTCCCCCACCCTGGGCAGCGTTTCGTAGCCCCTATAGGGAGCTCCACCGAAGGCCCCACTGGTTGCTCTCGCACGCTTTCCCCCACCCTGGGCAGCGTTTCGTGGCCCCATAGGGAGCTCCACCGAAGGCCCCAGTGGTTGCTCTCGCATACGTTTCCCCCACCCTGGGCAGCGTTTCGTGGCCCCATAGGGAGCTGCTCCACCGAAGGCCTCAGTGGTTGCTCTCGCATGCGTTTCCCCACCCTGGGCAGCGATTCGTGGCCCCATAGGGAGCTCCACCGAAGGCCCCAGTGGTTGCTCTCGCATGCGTTTCCCCCGCCCTGCGCAGCGTTTCGGAGCCCCACAGGGAGCTCCACCGAAGGCCCCAGTAGTTGCTTTCGCATGCGTTTCCCCTACCCTGGGCAGCGTTTCGTGGCCCCATAGGGAGCTCCACCGAAGGCCCCAGTGGTTGCTCTCGCATGCGTTTCCCCCGCCCTGGGCAGCGTTTCGTAGCCCCATAGGGAGCTCCACCGAAGGCCCCAGTGGTTGCTCTCGCATGCGTTTCCCCCACCCTGGGCAGCGTTTCGTAGCCCCATAGGGGGCTCCACCGAAGGGCCCCAGTGGTTGCTCTCGCATGCGTTTCCCTCACCCTGGGCAGCGTTTCGTGGCCCCATAGGGAGCTCCACCGAAGGCCCCAGTGGTTGCTCTCGCATGCGTTTCCCCCACCCTGGGCAGCGTTTCGTGGCCCCTCTGGACAGAGCTACGTGAAGCTGACCATGCGCGAAGACAGCGCTCGGCAGGTACACTCCTAAGCGACCTTGAAGGGACTGTCCCCACGACTTGTTGATCGTGATCGCCCACGCAAGCTTCGCGGGGTATTGATGCCGGCGCAAGACGAAAGGTTGCTCGCAATCTCCACGCGAATCACAGCAGATGCGAGGCAGGAGCTCGACGTTGCCAGCGAAAGGCCCAGTCACCACTCGGACGACGAGAAAGTACGAGTGCATTCGTTCTACGACGAGACGCGCGCCGTTGCACAGACCTCGATGCGGAGCAAAGCTTCGCAGCAGAATGACCAGGGAACCCTTTCGCAGGCGGAGTTCGTGAGGCGGAAGGCCAGCTGTTTGCAATCCATGCAGGAATTCGGTGGTGTACGTGTCGCCATGATCGACTTCAGAGCACGCGACGTCGTGGCTCCAAGAAACAATTTCCGTTTCTGCTGGGAACTTATCTTGCATCAGTGCGTTGAGGTTATCGGCGGCCTCGTTAGTCGGCGTGACAGCAGCGCGCGAAGCGTTGTATTGGTGCCACTGCGCGGGGAGTATACGCTCGAATCCTTCGTAGACCCAATTCATCAAGTCACGTGGTGCCCGCTCGTGGGGGGCGAGAACGGCATCTGGCGGTTCGATGACGCAGGATTCGTATTCGTGGTCGATGCCGACAAAGGGAGGCCCGCCGCAATCGCCCTTGCCCACTCGGAAGCAAAACTCTGCAAATGCGGAACCGAAATTTGCACGCATGTTGCGCTGGAGCCGGAATTTCTGCACGTGGGGCGAATCCCGCCACGGCATAGCGACCGCCGCGTGGCTTCGGACGGCGCCCCGTTCCAAATAACGCATTGCCGGGGGGATCTGCCGGAAATCCCCACCTAGAACAACTGTCTTTCCCCCGAAAGGGCGGTTGTCTCCGTTGAATTCCTGGAGGCACTTGTCCGCGGCCTCGTACATTGCGCGGGAAGCTGTGGGGGCCTCGTCCCGAACCATAACCGCGGCCTCTCGTATGAGCCGTGCTGCGGCGGATTGTGCCTTGATGTCTGCTTTGCAGCCTTGCAGGGGAACTGGCACTGGAAGGCGGAATCGCGAATGCGCGGCCCGGCCGCCCGGAAGAATCAAAGCCGCGATGCCCGACATTGCTACTGCCAACGCGATGCGCCCTGTCATGCGAAAGTAGTGCTATATCTTGCGGTGCACATGGTTTTCCCTGTCCCCGCTGGTCCGTCAACGTACACTGCGTTTGCTGATTCCGTGGGCGCCGTGACGTCTACTTTGGCCCGGGCGAAATCGAAGATCGGCTGTTGATCTTCGTTCAGTGTCAACTGGTCGAACTGGTCTCTCTCTTTTCAAATTTCCGAAGGACTGCGCACCTCCCTGCTGTGTTATTGGGCCACGCGCTCATCGGGCTAAAGGGCAGCAGAGGGCGCGGGCGCTGGGATGGCGAAGGCAGCCGGCGTACAACCATGCGCTACCAAATGCTCGTCGACAGCGCGGTAAGCGACGGACGGGTCTACAGCGCAGTGGTGCTCGGACAATAAGGTCAGGAACGACGATCAAACTTCAGTTTTGCTGTTGACGTCCATCCACGCGAGGAATTGAGCGAACATCTCGCATGAGCGCGACATGCTGCGCACAATTCTACAGGCCTCGGAAAGTGCTGCGACGGCCTCGACGTCGTCCGCCAGGAGACCAAACTCGCGCGCATGTCGTTGAAAAGACGGCTCGTCTGCTTCGCCGGATCGAGCCAACGCGTCCCAGGACGTGTCCTCGCTACCGGTCACCTGCACAACTAGTAACCGAAGATAATGCAACTCGCCAGCTTGCGGCTTCGCAACCGCGAGCCAGATGTCCACTGGCGTCAGGCTCGTGGGGGGCAGGTTTGGTCGAGGGCTCGTCGCTCTGGCGGTTCCGCATCTATTGTAGCTTCTAGCAGGTTGTGGGCAGAGGCTGACGGACCATGCTGCGGAGAAGAGTCAGTCATATGAGAGCGGCGGTACGGCGCAGTCTCGAAGACGTCTCTCCGCAGCGCGGCCTTCGCAGGTCCGTCCAGAACCCGCTGATGCGCGCGCCATGTCGCGAGGCAGGAATGGGGCGCAGCTATGGGGTGCTTCCGGCGCGTGGCGGCAGCCAAATGGATATGACATGCGGCCGATGACCTCGCTATTCCGAGCGCTGATTTGCCGTCGCAGCCATCGGGAATGTTTGGCGTCCCATCGGAAATCCTGCGCAACGTCTGAGTATCTCATCAACAAGTCGAAGCCTCTGTCTGCCATGTCGGGAGAAGACGCAGCCTCCGCGTTGAGCGAGAGCCATGCCTCCAGCTTGGCGTGGCAAGTCAGAGCGGCATTTACTGCGCGCGTTTCTTCGCCATGCCTGAATTGAAGGCTTGCTCCATGAGCGAATTCACTGGCAGGCGCTCCACGTGATGGCTGCGCCCGTGCATGGGGAAAGCTAGGAGACGCCATGTGGCTTCTGGAGCGCCGACCCACAGAAAATCGAGGAATTCTCGAACTTCATGTCGCACGTGCTCCAGACAGGCTCTGTCTGGGCCCTTGTAAGTATATTTATAAAGATACTTGATCGGGCGACGAGAAGTGCAAACTTCGACGTTCAGATGACAATCGGACGTCTCGAGGAGGTGCGGGTTGTAAGGCGCGACGCTACGAATGTCGAGGACGCCGTTTTTCACGGTGCGCAGGGGCGCGGTCTCTCTCTACGCCGGTAGTGTGGGCACCCGTTGATGTTCACATTCGTGTCTGAGCGGAATGGCAGAGGCAATTTCTCCGTGCACAGCCCGTCCACCATGCAGGGGCGCTGGGGGTTGAGGGCGCCGCAGGGCCCGTGAATCATATGGCGGTCCACGAGCTCGTAGAGCACAGGTTGCTTCGACGGATCTGGGATCTCCGCCGATACCAACTGATTGACGTCAGCAGCAATGCATGGCTTGCCGCCCGCTGCCAGAATGAGAAGTATGCGTGCGTGGGGCAGGCCAGGTTTCTGGAATTCTACTACCCAGGTGTGACCGACTACCTTGCCGAGCACGTGCTTGCGCGTGAGCTGGTGCAGCAGGCTCTTCAACTTGGCATTAAAAATGCGGGCGATAAGGTCGGGCCTGTTCGCAGGCGTTTCACCGGGGCGCAGGTTTGCCTGCGCCTCTTTCCAATTCGGGTTGGCTGTCATCGCGATGAAGAGGTCTGGCCGGCCCTTCGCCGCCACTAACACCATGGCGTCAAAATGTAGCCGGTGAAGCGCTAGGGGGACCCCCAAACGCAGCGGGCAGCACGACGGGCGTTCTCGCGAGTTTTTGGGGGGCCCGTTGCGTGCGTCACGCAGGGCGATGATAGGTCAGGATTGACTTCGCTCTCTCGTGATGCGTCGCCTTCGTGCAAGTGGTCGAGGGGCCCGCGCAGTGACTCTATGCGCAGTTTGTCTTGGTTGGCTACTACCCAGCTTAAGCGTTGGCTCTCGACCTTGGCGTAGGCGTCTACGACGTACTGCTGGAATAGACGACCTGCGCTGTGCGGCAACTCTACGACCTGCGAGTCTGCGGGTTCCCGCTGCATCAAACGGTGTGCGTGGAACTCTCGCGTGTATATCTCCCGCACCTTGCGAGGGCCCACTGCGTCGGTTTGCAGGGCGGGGGGGAAGCCGAGGGTTCCGCGTGCGCCAGCGGATATGTGAGTGGATCGACATGTTCAAACGAGAATGACACTTTCTGCCTGGCTGCGGAACCGTCGGATCGGCGAGGGAAGACGGGCGCGGGGCGTGGCGGGAGCGGCCCGTCTCCGACAATCGCGCAGGCCACTTCAGCTGCGGCCGGCGCATTATACCGGCGCGGATCTTTCTCAACTCCGTCCGGAAAGCGGAGGACGCGTTGCGGCGCTAGGTCTCCGGGCGCGGCTGGAGCTGCGTCCGCTGTCGTGCATGGAACGGGCATGAGATGGGTATTCCCAGCTGTGCTTCAGCAGGATCGTAGATGTACATTTGCGCACGCTTCGGGCGATTGCCCGTCGCAGGATACAACGTGCCGATAGACCTGAAAGCGCGCCCGTGGAGGATGTAAACTGGTGGGCCTCTGCCGGACTACAGCGCGCGGGATTGCGATGGCTCTCCCGCTGTTGTTTGGGAGTTGGACGACGCGAAGCCCATGGCGCAGTTGTATTATCGCATATGTTGCATGAAATGATCGCGGTTGGGGCTGGCTCGAGAAAGCTCATCCATGGGGGCTGGTGCAGGGGGCGCCAGCGAGAGCGCCATGTCGGCAGCGCGCGCCGAATCCTTTGCGGGCTCCAGTTCCGCAAGAGCATTCGGCATGGAAGTGTAGAGCGAGGCGTCGAGGGCGCGCGCTCTCGAGATGGCCAGCGCGTGACAACGAAGCCTCCAACGCGTGTCCGCTGCGGCGATCGTCTACGGACCGCCGACCAGCTCGCTGCCCCTGGCGGATGCCAACGGCGGTTCCAGGCTTGGGCCCCGCGCGCCAGTTCTTGCGGTCGGCGCAGGCGGAAGCTTCAGAACACGGACGTCTCAAGCGGGTTAGCACGCATTTGCGACGGCACCATGGCACTCGGCACTCTGGCGCTGCGCGATCTCGCAATACTTGCGCGCGAGAGCGGCGACCTGCCTCCGAGCGACCTGCAGATCAGTGGCAACGCTCGTCCGTGGTATGTTGTGGCGTGGGGGCGCTTGGGAACGCGTGGCCGCTGCTGCCGCGGGCGCGGCGGCGCGCTGCGCGTGTTCGCGACAGAACCCCAAGGCCCACATCGATTTAATTGTTTTTTTGCGGCAGCCCGGAAAGGGGCATGCCGGCCGGCGACGTCGTTCGCACATGCCGTTATTCCCTCGCACTGCGCGCCTGACTCCATGGACCTTTCGGGCGCAGCGGCCCTGCTGATCTGGGCCTCTGCAGGGGTGGCCGGTGAGAACGCATCGCATGCGCTGCGTCGTTGGGCTCGGGGCTCCGACGCGGTGCGCGCAGCCGTGGGCTCGATGAGTGCACGGCGGCCCTCTGCGCACGCAGGCGACGCGACGGCCGCCCGTGGAACGGGCTGCAGCTGCGCCAGAGCAATCAGGAGTTTCGCAAGGGCGTTCAGCTCGCGCCAAAGATCGTTTGGATGTTTGCGATGTGCCCGTTTGGGGGGGGGGGGGGGGGGGCTGGCGAAGTCCCGGCAGAGCCCTGCGGGGCCTGGGCTACTTCGACCGTCGCGCCGACGCGTGGCGCACGGGAAGCAAGCGGAGGCGCGCAGACAGCACGGCGCGTCAGCGACCGAAGCGACTACGTTCGCACAGCGTTGCTTGGAACAGAAATGCAAAAGAAGAGGCGGTTGGCAAACGAGGCAGAGAGGGCCATGTTTGCGTGGAACGCGGAATTCTTGGACTGACAGTGCTCAGCGGCGCGCGGCAGTACACCTACGGTGCACGTAGGACATGTGGCGCGGAGGGCGGATGCCTCTCCAGCCGCTGCGGTTGTCGATGTGCATCCTGGAGTGGTGCAGACGGCCGACTCGCTGACGGTGCCTGCGCCCCCGTCAGATGTCGGTGCTGCTTCAATTGCGCTGACGATCCCAGAAGCCCCGCCACAAGGAGCGCATAAGTCTGGCGTGGCAGGTTCTCCGCGTCGAACGGAGCACGAGGAGCAAGGGCGGCGCCCAGATTGGCAAATCTGGCGCATGTTGCGCACGGCGTCGCATCGATCCTCGCTGCAACCAGGGGGGGCGCAGGCGAACTGGCGAGCTGAGTTGTAAGGGCAACCTCGTCCAGCGTGGCGGGCGCGCGATGGAAGGGGTCCAGATGCTGTTTCTTCGAGGATTTCACGCGGGCAGGGCAGCCCAGGGTGGCGAAGCGACAGGGAACGCACTCCTTTGAGCATGGATGACAGAGGCCTGACGATGGACAGGAGACGACATCCTACTCTTGCATTGCGACGCAGGTTCCACTCTCGAGAGGAGTTGTGGCATGGATCACTGTAGTGCGTTGTGCAGAATGACGGGGGGACCTGTGCTTTCGGACGGCGGAGGGCTGACGCGACGGGAGCGTTGCACATTGGGTGGCCACATCGTGTCTCCGTCGCACTGCATTCCTTGCAGTATGGAAGGCGTTCACGCTTGGCGGATCCTTCCTCGCGAATCCGAGTTTGCGTTCCTGTGCAGATTGGATAGTTATCACATGCGTGGCGCGGCTTTGGCGCGATCGCCGGCCGGCATGGATGCGAATATGGAAGTGCAGGGAGCCGCGGCTACGCCCACAATGTGAATCGCAGCCTGCAATGCCGTAGAAGTAAGCAGGACAATTATCAACAGTAGCTGCGGATATCACAGTACCTTTCCCGGAGCAGACATGTGATACGGCGCCTGGTAAGGCAGGATACAGCGCTGGCGACTGCGAAGCGCATCCCAGTCCCACCAGCCCTTTAGGGCGTAGGCGGTTTAGAGAGTTTCCTCTTCCACCCCTCCGTCTTCCCCTTCCCCTCCCCATGGACCTGGACGAGGGAGGCCGCGACGCGTTGGGGCGTCCAAGATGGCCCAAAACGGCTCCAAGAGGACCTCAGAGAGCCCAGGACGCCGAAACACTATTCAAACATGGGGGTAAAGAGCCCTGGCCCTTCCATGGAGCATAGAAATCCCTTAGAAAACACAAGGAAAAGATAGCCGGGACAGCCCCAGGACGCCGAAACCGTTTAGAAACACAAGGGAAGTGAGGCCCGGAGGCCGGGGGCCGGGACCGCGCCAGGACGCGGAAACCTGGTAAAAACACAAGGAAAGTGAGCCCCGGTCCCTCCATGGAGAATCAAGGTCGCAGATTCCAAACCCCAAACCCGCCCCCACGGGGGCTGGGACAGCCCCAGGACGCGGAAACCCTTTAAAAACATAGGGAAAGTGAGCCCCGGTCCCCCCATGGAGAGTCGGGGTCGCAGATTCCAGACCCCAGACCTGCCCCCCCGGGATATATATATATATATATATATATATATATATATATATATGTATGTACGTACGTACGTACGTACGTATGTGTGTATCAATGCATGTATGTATGCATGCATGTCTCAATGTATGTATGTAAGCATTCATTTATGTGTGTATATCTGTACACAAATCTACCTAGAGAACGAGAGGGAGAGATAGGGGGAGAGAGAGAGAGAGAAGCACAACAATACAGACACACACACATATATATATATATATATATATATATACATATATATACATATCTACACATATACATATATACAGAGAGAGAGAGAGAGAGAGAGAGAGAGAGAGAGAGAGAGAGAGAGAGAGAGAGAGAGAGAGAGAGAGAGAAGAGAAACAAAGAGAGAGAGAGAGAGAGAGAGAGAGAAAGAGAGAGAGAGAGAGAGAAAGGGAGAGAGAGAGAGAGAGGTAGAGATAGCCAGCGAAGGATGGCGATATCTGTAGGCCAGGACAGCTCGATAAGAGGCATCTCTGGGCAGCAGTGCGCTCCGAGGAGGGACTCTCGGCGGGGGCGCGCAAAGGGAGCAGATGGAGATCGGAACGCCCTCGGGGAGAATAATGAACCCCAGCTCAAGAACGCCACCAAAGCAATAGGCGTTCGAAATCATATGTTTTTTTTTACGCTTTTCGTGGATCTTGGGCCTCTGGGGAGTTCCTCTCTCTGGTCAGAACGCATTCTGCACAAGTCCAGGGGGCGATGTTTGGAGATGGTACGTACCGACCTCTTCGACCCAGACACCCTCGCGTCGTATACAGTCACGACGGGTCTTCGTTCTGGATATCCTCTGCTTCTGGGGGCTCTCGCTGGGCCAGCGGGGCCGTCAGAAAACGACCTGTGATGAAAAGCTGGTCCCGACGATGGGGTCGATAGTTCTGGTTTTGTTGTGAACGAGTCACGACGCCCAAGGTCTATAGTCTAAGGACGTGCAAGAGAAGAACCCCACCCGCGCGTCCGCGTTGTGCATGTCTTAGGCCCGCCATATAACTATTTGTTGCGAGGTCGGCTGTGAAGATTCTCTCGTCCACGACGCCGACTGTTCGTGGCCCTGCGACACATTTCAACGACTTGATCATGGCATCTGTCCTCCACCACAAGCCAAATCCAAAACTTGCGCATAACGTGCCGGACCGCCGCGAAAATACATCGGAACCAGGCTTGCGCACAAGGAGCCCACGCCGATGTCGTGATGTAACTGCTGCTCCTCCTTCCACCCTCCCCGGCCCTCTGACGATATGGGCAACTTACGGCGTCTGGCTCTCCTGACATTTTTCGCCCTCTGGGGCCCCCGACCCAGGCGCAGGGACAATCGGAGCACGAACCGCAACGACCAACCTGTCGTGGTGGATGGGCCCGACGGCTCTGGGGCCGGCGCCGAGACATAATCTCTCGGCGTCGGAGGGCGCGCCTCTCTCTCTCTCTCTCTATCTGGGGTAACCAAGAAGTCCGATACCGCCACTCCCTGGACCCCTCCCCGGGCTGCGTTGTGATCGGACTTCGAGGCGAACCAGCGGCGGCGACGAGGGCCTCCTAAGAGGCCCAAAAGGGCGAGCGGTACAGTCAACCCGTATAGTAAGGGTGCGCGGTCAGGATGCAATGGCCTTGGAGGGCCACGTTGGTGTGTTTCGAACGAGGCTGGCCAGCGAGAGTCGCTAAGGATGGGCCGAAGGGGCAAGGATGCAAGGGTAAAGACCCTTGGGAAGGTTGCCCATCCTTCCTATGCGGGTTGACTGCATGGGGACCTTCTCCTCCTCCGACTCACCGCCACCGCCACCGAGCTCCATGGAGAATCCCTGGGGCCGAGGCGAGGCGCCGTGCAATGCGCCCTCGCCTCGTGCGCTGCCGCCCCTGCACCAGCTCGCCCCCCTGCAGCGGGGCGCCTGTTTCCCTCCCCCTACCCCCACTCCCGGCGTCCTGCTTCTGGACGAGGGCCGCCGCCTGAGTCCAAGCGGCGGAGCGATGCCGCGCACGGGCGAAACGACGAGGTCAGAGGGTGATAAGCAGAACTCTGGCAACTCGAAGCAATAAAGTCGGACCTAAGACAGACGAGCACCCTCCAAAAATATGAGATCCTCCGCCGGCCAAATCACACAGAACATCCAAGGGTACCCTCCGCAGGATGCACAAGGACATCCAACAAACACGAAGAATATTAGGGTACCCTCGCCGAACCGACCTCGATCTTATACCTCGGTCCGACTGTAACTCGTGCCGGATGCTCTTCCCAAATGCCGGCCGCCAGGGACCGTTTCTGGGCCCTGGGGCTATCAAACACGTCGAAAGAAAAAAAACTGGCCCGAAGAAGGGGTTGAGAGGTCTGAAAGCCGGCGACTCGAAAATGTCGGACCGTCAAGAGCCTCCTGGCTGCTCCAGGTTGCCCCAAAATCCCCATATGGACGCCACCGGATGGCCAGGTGGGCCCAAGGAGTCCCTGGGGCGCGCATGTAGGGCCCTGAAGAGAGCCTGAAGAGCCCAAGACAGCCCAAGATGTTACCAAGATGCCTTCAGATCCTCGACGAGGGCCCCAAGACGCCCCCGAGAAGGCAAACACACATTGAAATTTCAAAGTGTATTCAATGCTTTCTGCGTGTCGAATGTTTGACTCCCACGATGTCTTAAGACCGCTTCAACGAGAGCCCCAAAGATCGCCCAAGACGGATCCACGGTGCCCCCAAATCGTCCCGGATGGTCCATCAATGCCACAAGAGGAACTCAAGATGGGCCCCAGAGGCCCCTAAAATAATTCCGATATTGCCCAAGAGGCCTCGGAATGCCCTGAACGCTGTCCCACTGTATAGTCACAATGTGGCTTTGCCTGGAGGGCTGGAGGCATAGGGTGCAGCCTGTAAAATACATAAAATGCCACCAGCCTTTTGGGCTAAGCTTGTATAGCGAGTTCTTTTCTTTCCTCTTCCAAAACTCATCCCTTCCAGGAGGCCTACCTCCCCCCTCCCAGAGGTTTTTTGGCGGGTTTCGCGGAGTGTCATGGCGTTTAAGATGGCTCCAAGAGGGCCTCCGACGCTCCAAGATGGCCTCCAAGATGGCTCAAGATAGCCGACCATGGTTCAAGATACCTTCCGACATGCCTCCAAGAGGTCAGGCGAGGGCCACAAGACGGTTCCAAGTGTTCTCGGAGCCCCCTTAGGATCCCCCAAGGGGCCAAACTCCTACAACAAGAGGGCTCCAAGAGGGCCCTAAGATCACCCAAAGCAACCTCAAGAGAACCCTAAGATCTCCGAAAAGAGTCCCCAGAGGGCTCCAAGAGGCGATTTAAGGGCTCTGTCCTCGTCCTCCTTCTCCTCCTCCTCCTCCTCCTCCTCGTCCTTGCCCTCATCGTCTTACTTTTCCTTTTTCTCCTCTTTGTCGTCGTCGTGGTGGTCGTCGTCGTCTTCCTCCTTCTCCTCCTCCCTCTCCCCCACGCGGGCCCCAGGAATGGCCCGAAGAGGCCCTCCAAAGCCATCCCCTTGCTCCCAGAGGTCTCTCTGTTCAGTCTGGTTGTCCACTTTGCTTCACTACAAGTGTCTCCAGGAGCACCATCAAATGAACGTGCAAACATTTTTTTTGCTGGGGGGGGGGCGCGCTGCGGCTCGCGGTTCATCGGTGGCGGCCCACGTCCACGCTCGCCAATGCGGGTGGCGACTCTCGCCAAAGTGGCTGGCCACACTCGCTTGAGATCCGATGCCCCTCAGGGGGGCTATCTTCCCACACGCAAGGGACAAAGCAGCCAACAGCAGTGCAGGCACGAGTGCAAAAACCTGCAATAGCCCCGGACTCGGGCGATGGGGGTGAGGAGCGAGGGGGGGGGGGGAGGCGAGGGGAAGAAGGGGAGGGACGAGGGGAGCCGAGGAACATCAAAACACCAGGAGCAGCGCTCCGGCCAACCTGCCATAGGCGAGCCGTTGCACGCATCCAGGATCTGTGGCTTCTGGCGGAAATGCACGTTCAAAAATCTGAGCCGAAGCTCCGTGAATGACCACGTAAACTTACACATCTGACCAATGCGAAAGCAGAGGAGGATGATGATGAGGAGAAGGAGGAGGAGGCGGAGGAGGAGGAGGAGGAGGAGGAGGACAAGGAGGGGGAAGGGAAACACAGAAAAACCGCCAGGTTGCGGCAACACGAGCAGCATTGATGCAAAACCCACCCTTGGTTTTACTCGTGCGGAAGGCGCCGTGTACACGCTAAGAACTCCAAATCGTGAGACAGGAGCGGGAGGAGCCAGGGGGAGGAGGGAGGGGGGGAAGTGGCGAGAGGGGGAAGACACACCGCTAAGCGCGGGCTCGGGGCGACCCCTCTGTGAGACGGCGGCCAGCGAGTCCAGGCGGCCCAGTTGTGGCCTCCCCGAGCATGCAACCAGCGCGGACGCCCATTTACAGCACGGTGCACGATCCCATGAGGCGTGCACCGTGACGCGACCCGACGAGAGGGGGCGGAAGAGGGGAGGAGAAGGGGAGGAGTGAGCGAGGAGGGTGGCGAATCATCAACCATCGCCCTCGACAGGCGTGCTGCGGCAGGCACGGCTACGTGCCGCCTTGGCGCAAAGAAGCACGCACTCCAAGCCGCCGGGAAGAGGGAAGGGGGAGAGGGGGAGGGGAGGGAAGAGGGAGGAGAGCAGCAACAGCCGGACGACAACGGCGAGGAGCGAGAGAGAGGGGCGCAACGAGCGGGAAGGGAGGCCAAGCCTCGATCATGAAACAGGCACCCGCGCTCAGCGCGCGCCCGCCGCGTTCCACGCGGGGCGGCCGATGAAGGGGGAAGGAGGAGGGAGGAGGGGCGAGGCACGACCGACCGACCAGCAGACGACGACATGAATGAACGTGCAAACAATACAAACCTATTGTGCACGATGCTCGGCGTCACAGCAAGACGCTAGATCACCCTGGTTCGGACATGTGTCATCCAACCATCGGCATCGTCGACCTCGGCGATTACTGGAACATTAAAGCCAACGCGCTGCATCCATAGCCATCTGCATCCTCCCTCCTGCCTCCTGCTGCCGCCTCCTCCTCATTTACCCCCCTTATCGTCTTTTCCCGATCATGCCGCCTCCGACCGCGGCGTGGTCCCACGCCGCTGCGACCCAAACAAACTACTTCCCCATCCTCGGCCGCTTCACTCCTCCAGCCGTTGTCCGCCCACTCTGCGGCGGTGCGAGGGGGGCCGTCGACTGAGAAGGCACCCGGCCCCTCCGAGGGCCTCCTGCCTTCTAGGGAGCCTTCTCGAGAGCCTCCGATCCCTTCCACGAACCCTGCCTGCCCTCTTCGAAGCTCGCGCCCATCCCAGCATCCGCTGGCACGCTGCCAAGGCTGATCCTCCTCGTCGTTCTCCTCCTCCTCCTCCTGTTTTTGTTGACGTTGCCCAGACGTGAAGCGCAAGCTTGTCGTGTGAATCCTCCTCCTCCTCCTGCTCCTCCTCGTCGTCTTCGTCCTCCTCCTCCTCCTCTTCTACCTCCTCCTCATCCTGCTCCTCGCGCCACCTCATAGTTCCGACGGCTCGGGCGTTTTCGAACCGCCGGCGCCATGACATCTCAACTCTTTCCCAGGGACTGTTTATCATCCAGAACAATGCTTGATGCTGCTGGGGACTGGAAACGGGCCCCGTCGGCAGAAAAACGCTGAACAAAAATCGCCCAGTCGCCAGAGGCCCGGAATTTTTTGCCCAATCGCCAGAAGACTGGATGCGCTCCAACAGCGGATTCTGAGGGGAAACCGGCCGCGGCGACGAGGATGCCACTCGAGGGAGGACCAGCAGTGGCGGAACCAGCCAGAAAACCTCGACCCTCGATCCTCCTGCTCCTCTCCTCCTCCTGCTCCTCCTCGATCCTCCTCGTCGATCCTCGACCCTCCCCGCTCCCATCCTCCTCCCCCTCCCCGAAGCCCCCCCTACGAGCGCAGAGGGGCAGCGGCCCCAAAACGGCCTTCGACAGCCTCTCAAAGGTGTCGTCGGGCGGGCACGGCCCCCGCCCCTTCTGGTACTCGGCATCCTCCTGGCGGGCCCGCCGCCGAAGCCGGCGCCTTCTTCCCAAGCTCGTGGGCATTGGTCTCGGCTAGCCGTCGGCTGCACCTCACGCGTGAGTCGAGGTGAAGAGCTCGGATGGCTCAAGGCTTGGTCCACTGCAGCCGCTCTGGTCAGGGATACTCGCCCACAACTCCGGATCCTGAGACTTGATCTTCCAATCATCACGTGAAGTGCATACCAACTCGAATTCACATCTGCATACCTTGATCTTGTGCCCGTTAAGTTGGCAGTCACGTACATGCTCGAGCCTTGGCAAGTGTTTGAAATCACGAAAAGCGCGAGACTTTAGGGCTATACGATCGGACGTGTACCCCTGAAAGCGCGCATCATACCCTGCTCAAGTGAAAGCTCGTGTAACCACCATGCAGTCCCATCTGGACAACTTGCGCTGTGGCCTATGCAGACCCAGGGTGAGACCGAGGGAAACCCGACGACCTCGACGACGGTGACGGCGAGGACGAGGACGGACGAAGATGACGACGTGGACGAGGACAGGCGACGGTGGACGACAAGGACGACGATGGAATACGAAGGACGGGCCAATGGCGCGACGGCGACGACGACGGCTGGGGCGACGGACGACTGCCCACCTCAGACATCGACCCTCCGGACCTCTCCATGATCGGGCTCTGACCAGGATTTCGACGCGTGGGGACCCCCCTCTGGCAGCCTTGAAAAGGCAAAGGGCGCTAACAATCCTCTCTCTCGTCGTCGTCGTCGCCGCCGTCGTCGTCTTAGTCGTCGTCGTCGTCGTGGTGGTGGTGATGGTGGTGGTGGCGGTGGTCGTCGTAGTCGTCGTGGTCGTCGTGGTCGTTCTGATCGCGGCCGTCGTCGTCGGTCGTCGTGGTTGTCGCGGTCGTGGCAGTAGTGGTGGTGGTGGCCGCCGTCGTCGTTGTCGTCATCGTCGTCGCCATCGTCATTGGTCTTCGTCGTCGCCGTCGGCGAGTGCTCCTTGGAGAGTCGCGTCAGCAGCACGTCCGGCGGGTTGGTCAGCACCCCCGTGAGGGCGCCAGCCGTCGCGCCTCGCGCCCGCCGCCGCCATCGCCATGGCCGCCGCCGCCGCCGCCATCGTCGTCGTCGTCGTCGTCGTCGTCGTCGTCGTCGTCGTCGTCGTTGCCGTCGCCGTCGCCGTCGCCGTCGCCGTCGCCGTCGCCGTCGCAGTCGCTGTTTCCGCCGCCGTCGCCGCCGTCGTCGTCGTCGTCGTCCTCGTCGTCGTCGTCGTCGTCGTCGTCGTCATCGTCGTCGGCAGCGTCCCTCCTCCTCCCTCCTTCCTCCTCCTCCTCCTCCTCCTCCTCCACCTCTTCCCCTTCCGCCCCACCCCCCCTCCCCCCGCTCCTCGGCGACGGCATCCACCCAGCCTCCGGGCAGGCTGACGCCAATGCCAGGCGCGCGGCAACGTACCCTCCGCGACGAGAAGCCGACCCGCCCTCCTCCCAGAGGGGCAACGATAGGGGGGGACTGGCGTAGAGGGGGGAACATGCCGATGATAGATCGGCGGTAGGCCCCCGGTAGCAAATCCGCACCTTCCTGGGCGGGGTGGGGCTGTCAGACCCCTGTCGGCGATCAATGGGCGACTGGGGGTCGATGCGTCCCCCCTATGCCTATCTCCCCCGTACCGTTGCCCCTGACCACCACTCCCCCGAGGGGATGCCGTTTGAACGCTTTGGAGGACGTCAATGCTCAGGCTCCGACGGGAGGTGTTGGATCCTAGCCATTGGGGTTTCAGTCCCCGCCGAACGGGGTGCTGGAGGCCTGGTGGTTTTCTCCACTCTTGCCGTCCTAGCCGTTTGCGCGGAGATGTGTCTAGTCTTAACTCCCCCGAGGGGCGGACGCCTCGTTCTACCCCCCGCGTCCCTTCCGCGTCCGCCTCCGCCACCCCGCTCCCTCTGCCGCCCACTCTTCTGCCCCAACTCCCGTCCGCTCCTGCTGCTACTCCTGCTGCTGCGTCTCTCTGTCTCTCTCTCTCGCTCTTTTTTTCACGCTGGGCGAACTACACGTGCTATGCTTGTAACGACCTGACTGGCAACAAGGAGTTAAGCGATCCGACTTAGAACAGGCGGCAACAATTTAAGGCTGTGGGTCAGCGCGGCGAGTAGCCAGTGGCGCTGCTTCTCCCTCCTCCTCCTTCTTCTCCTCCTCCTCCTCCTCCTCCTCCTCCTCCCTCTCCCGCCTAGCTCCTCGTCTTCTTGCCCCTCCTTCCTCCCCCTCCGGGCTTTGTGTGACCAGCTCTGGACGTCTCTGGGTCCAGATCGTCCTGCGTGTTCGATCGAGCGAGTGGCGAGCCACGAGTCGCTTGCTAGGTCCCCTCAACGCCCGCCTCGAGGGAGGCCTTGGGCCTCCATTTCCCACACGTGGAGTTGCACGCCCCAGCAGTGGCTCCCAATGGAGCCCTTTCGTGTTCCGATCCGATCCGATCCTGCTCCTCCTCCTCCTCCTCCTCCGTTTCCTGGGTCTCTTCCCAATCCTCCTTCCCAGACCTCCGGCGTCGTGCTTTAGCCACGGCCTGGGCCCTCGACCCCACCGCTCTGCCTGGCTCTCCCTCGCGGGTGTCTGCTCTCGGAAGGCCCTGGGGCCCTCGAGCGGCCCCCCCGGGGGCCGAGATCGACAACAAACACGCCTGTGGCGCTTTCTGTTCCCACGACGCTCGGAAATCTGGTGTCCCTCGTCCACAGCGGCCTCGCGGGCGGCGGGCGCGGCGAGGTAGTGAGCCGCTGCTGGGCGACGAGCTAGTGAGCATGGCTGACCTTTTGGCGGCACGCGTGCTCCCGCGCCGACGCGCGCCACCACGCAGCCAGACCAGCGGGGGCCCTTGGGAGCACGGTGGCGACCGCTCCTCGGAGCTAGGAGGGAAGGGTGGAGGGGAAGAGGAAAGGGGGAGAGGGAGGGGGTATGCAGAGGTGTAGCGAGGAGGGAGGAGGGTAATTAGAGGGAGGGGAGGAGGGAGGCAGGATTGCGGATTTTGGGGATTTGGGTCTGTGTGTGTGGGAGGCTGCGCAGGGTTCTACTTGGCCCTAGGGGGAGGATGGGGGAGAAGGAGGAGGAGGAGGATCATTGAAAAACTAAGACGCGCCAACGATGTTGGAATGACCCCTCTCCATATTCCCAACCGTCTGACCATTACCAATCATGCCCAAATCAATTCCTGGGACTTAAGCGCAACGAATCAACGTAACTGCTGCGCACTGACAATCCTGACTGGGACGGCGACGCCGTAAATCAACATGACTCCTGCGTCCCGACAATCCTCGATCGTACCAGATCACCATTCCTGGGACATCAGCCCTACGAGTCCTTAAACTTGCTGCATGTCATTAAATCGACTGTGCGCGGCGCAAGGGCGAGCGACGCATTTGAAAATGAGCCGCCCTCCATCCTTGAAGCTGCTGGAATTTGTTGAGCGGAGGTGCGCGGCGCTAAAGCGAGAACAGCATGTTGAGCACCTCCCGCTCTCCATCCTTGAGGCTGCTGCATACATTCAAAACGCACGCGCGCGGTGCTACGACGCGAGCCACATTTTGAACACGGCCCGCCGTCCGTCCTTACAGGTTTAGGGACATGGCTGGTGAGGGAATCTCAAGCGAAACGCCCACCCAACCCGTCGACGTGTCTGGGGGTGCGACCTGGAGGAATTAGATGTAAAGGAGGGTGATTGAGGAGGAGGATGACATGGAGGAGAGACAAGATTAATGCCGATGGCCAACGCTGGACACCCGATGCCACTTCCTCCTCCTCCTCCTCCTCCTCCTCCTCTTCCTCCTCCTGCCTCTCCCTTCCTCCTCCCTTCCTCCTCCTCGTCCACCCCCTGCTTCCACCTCCATCCCTATAAGTCTCAGAAGGTCAAATCCTTGTGGGCCTCTGGAAGCCACCAGCTCGTCCGAATCCGCAGAAACCCGACGCACGCGAGCGCCCGGACTACGAAACGCCAGTTGCAAGCACGAAGGAGGGTACGCGTGGCAGAGCCATCAGAAAGTGATACTTCCCAAACTGCGTCGGCACCGACTTCCAGGGACGGGAGAGCCGACGAGCCCCACCTAGCATCCGCAAGGACGCGCTTACCCTCAAGGGCATCGGCACTGCACCGCAATCATGCCCAACTGTTTTGGGCCACGAACAACAAAGGCAGGTTGGGATCAACGTACATTGACCACCCTGTGTGGGAACGTGAACAACGATGAAGGCTCTGCTGAAGGAGGGAAGCTCCTCCTCCTCATCCTTGTCCTTCTCCTCCACTTCCTCCCTACCTCCTGTCTCCCCCTCCTTCCCTCCCTTCATCCCTCCGCCCTTTTCTATTACCTCCTCCTCCTCCTTCTCCTCCTCCTCATCCTCCTCCCCCTCCTGCTCCTGCTGCTGGTCCTCCTCCCCCTCCTGCTCCTGTTGCTGTTCTCCTCCTTTCTCCTCCTTTTTCCTCCTTCCTCCTCCTCCTCCTCCTCCTCCTCCTCCTCCTCCTCCTCCTCCTCCTCCTCCTCCTCTATCCACGTCCTCTCTCCACCTTGCTCCTTCCTTCCCTCCCCCTCCCCGTCCCTGTCCCTCCCTCCCTCCCTCTTCATTCTTCATCCTTCCTCTCTCCTCCCCTCTCCTTCACTTCGTTGTCGTCGTCTTCCTCCTCCACTCTCTCCCTCCTTCCTTCTTCACCCTCCTCCCTTCTGATCCTCTTGTTCTTCTTCTTCTTATTCTTCTTCCTCCTGCTCCTCCTTCTGCTCTTCCTCATCCCCGTTCCCGTCCTCGTCTTTTTCCTCGTCCTCGTCCTCGTCCCCCTCCGCTGGGACTGCCCCCCCTTCCTTGCTGGATGGCACGTGGCGTGGGAGGAGGAGGCTTCCCCAGAGGGTGCCACCTGGTGCACCTCGCCTGTTTCACCGCACTGGGGACCCTTGCCCGCGCGGGCGTCCCGACGCTGACCCACTCGTCCTCGCTGCCCACGCTTGCCAACTGCCGGCCGACGCGCGCACCACATTTACTGCCTTCTCGCGCTGGTCCTCGCACCCTGCACGTTGGCCACCGCGAGCCTCGTCCACGTCCGCTCGGGCTGCACTGCGCCTCCGCTTGTCGTCCTCCGCTGGCTGGGCTCTGTCGCTTCTACGTTTGCTCCCGCTGCCCATGCCCGGGCACGCGGATGGCACGGTTGATCCATGCTGGGATCCTTGCCCCATATTCTGAAGGGCCGGCCCCGCGCGCCTCCACGCTCGCTCTGCTTAACTTGCTTCGCCTCGTCGCTGCGCCCGAGGCCGCGATGCCCAAAGTGCGTGCGCGTGTGTCCCAGGGCGTCCGCCTGGCCCAGCAGTCCTCACTCTGCCCTGTCTCTCCGTCCTTGTCGGCTGCCGTTGCCGCGCCCAAATACCTCTGCCCCTCGCTGGTTGTCTCGGCTGCGCTGCTGCACTGTGCCTCCTGTCCCTGGCTCCCCCTCTCTTCCCACCCTCCCCTGTCCTCTCGCGACGGCCCCCTCGCGAACGTCGCTGTCGATCGCCGATGGGCGGATCCAACTTCTCCTAGCTGCAAGAGCTGGCCCGGCCCGCGAGCGTGGCCGCGACATGCGCCCGAAAAGTGTGTGTGGTGTGTGTATCACCCACCGCCTGGTGTCCCAGGCCCCTGATTGCATCGCACGCTGGACTCGTTCTGGTACCTGCACTGCGCCCCGCCGTCGCTGGAACCCTGGCGCAGCAACCGCCGCTGTCCCTGCCGGTGGGGCCGGCGGCGCCACTCGCTCCAGGCGTGACCCGTCCCCCTGAGCGGCTCTCGCCTTGTTCCCCCCCCTTTCGGCCGCGCGCCCTCTCCGTTTTCCACTCTTGCATTGTGGCACAACGCGCTACAACGGTGCCCCCGTTTATTCAGCTCTTCCGCCAGCGCATTTACTCTGCCTAGCCGCCGACAGAAAAAGTGTGCGCGTGTGCTTGTCTGTATGTGTGTGTGTATGCAGTTTCCCAACAAGGGGGATCCAAGGGAATTTCCAGCGTGCTTCGGGGTGCCAGGGGAGGTGGATGATGATGATGATGATGATGATGATGATGATGATGATGATGATGATGATGTGATGATGACGATGACGACGGGGATGGCGATGACGATGATGACGATGATGACGATGATGATCCTGATGATGATGATGATGATGATGATGCTGATGCTGATGCTAATGCTAATGCTGATGCTGATGCTGATGCTGATGCTGATGCTGATGCTGATGCTGATGCTGATGCTGATGCTGATGCTGATGCTGATGCTGATGCTGATGATGATGATGATGATGATGATGATGATGATGATGATGATGATGATGATGATGATGATGATGATGATGATGATGATGATGATGATGATGATTCTCATCATGGTGATGCTGATGCTGCTGATGAGGGGGAGGAGGAAGGGGAGGAGGAGAAGGAATGGTCTTGGCGGCGCGCGCAAACAGGGTTGCGCGAGGGGGGCGGTCTTCCGAGAAGGGCGGGAGGCCTTCTCAGAGGGACCCGGCCTGACGGTTTCCCAGGAGGCCTCCCAGAGGCCAGAAGGGCTCGTCAGAAGCCCCTCCGCGCCTTTCGAGGAGCCGCCTGCGTCTTCTCAGACGGCTGCCCTCCCCCGCTCCCCCCCCCTTCCCAGACATCCGCCGACATATGACTTTTTCCAACCCGCGGCCTCGGAGCTTCGGACCCTTACCCTGGGGCTAGTCCTTCATACTGGATCCATCTGTGATGGTCCCCGGGGCTGGACGGCAACCGCTGGTTTCGCCCGGGGCTGGTTTTGCCCGGCTGGTTTCGCCCGGCTGGTTTCGCCTGGCGCTGGTTTCGCCCGGGCTGGTTTCGCCCGACGCTGGTTTCGCCCGGGCTGGTTTCGCCCGGCTGGTTTCGCCCGGCTGGTTTCGCCCGGCAGGTTTCGCCCAGCTGCTGGAGGAGGTGCAGGAGGAGGAGGAGGAGGTGGAGGGAGGATGAGGAGGAGGAGGAGGAGAATGACGAGGATGATGGGGGGGGAGGAGGATGAGGAGGAGGAGGAGGAGGAAGAGGAAGAGGAGGAGGAGGAAGAGAGGAGAGAGGAGAGGAGGAGGAGGAGGAGGAGGAGGAGGAGGAGGAGGAGGAGGAGGAGGAGGAGGAGGAGGAGGAGGAGGAGGAGGGGGAGGAGGAGGGGAGGAGGGAGGAGGAGGAGGAGGAGGAGGAGGAGGAGGAGGAGGAGGAGGAGGAGGAGGTGGGGGAGGTTGGGGAGGAGGAGGTGGAGGTGGAGGTGGTGGAGGAGGTGGCTGCGTGTGGGCAGGACGGGGGGAGGAGGGAAGAAGGTTAGGGCCGCTGGACCCGACCCGACCCGACCCGCCCGTTAGGGTCCGCCCGTCCCGACCCGACCCGACTCGCCCGTTAGGGTCCGCCCGACCCGACCCGACCCGACCGTTAGGGTTCTCGCGGGCCCTCTCGATTATATGCAACACACTTTAATGTCCCGCCCGCCCGACCCGATCGTTAGGGTCCGCCCGTCCCGACCCGACCCGACCCGCCCGTTAGGGTCCGCCCGACCCGACCCGACCCGACCGTTAGGTTCTCGCGTGCCCTCTCGATTAAATGCACCGCACGTTAATGTCCCGCCCGCCCGACCCGGCCCGCCCGTTAGGGTCCGCTTGCCCGTCCGACTTGACCCACCCGTTTGGGTGCGCCCGACCCGACCCGACCGTTAGGGCTCTCGCGTGCCCTCTCGATTATATGCACCACACTTTAATGTCCCGCCCGCCCGACCCGACCCGCCCGTGAGGGTCCGCCCGACCCGACCCGACCCGACCCGCCCGTTAGGGTCCGCCCGACCCGACCCGACCCGCCCGTTAGGGCTCTCGCGTGCCCACTCGATTATGCACCACACTTTAATGTCCCGCGAAACCAGCGGGGCGAAACCAGCAGGGCGAAATCAGCGCCGGCGAAACCAGCGTCGGGCGAAACCAGCGCCAGCGAAACCAGCGTCGGGCGAAACCAGCCCCGGCGAAATCAGCCCGGCGAAACCAGCCGGGCGAAACCAGCCCGTGCCAGCTGGACAACGGGCCACGGAGGCCGAAATGGAGGAAACACTTTTTTTACGTCGCAGCGCGGCAGAGGCGATCCGCACGCGCGCTCTAGTAGCCTGGGGCGCGTGGCGTACTCACTCACCAGCAGCGCGAGAGGGAAGGAGGAAGAGGGCGGCCGTAGAACGCAGGCGTGGGAAGGAAGGAATGCACCCACTGCGAAAACAAATCAGCAAACGTGCCCCCCCCAAAATGAAGGAAACACGCCGGGATCGAACAAGTGTGACACATTTTGTCACTTGGTTTTTTAAACAGACTTGAGCCGAGCATCGTTGCCACTGCATACCGTGATTGCATATGGTTCGCGTGAGTTGCTGCAAGTGTGCAGGTACGCATGTATGCGTCATTGCGTGAGTGCGTTGCGAACCGTGGCCGCCGAGGCTCGCATGTAGAAGCCGCAAGACCCCCCCCCTGAACCAGGCGGATGAATTGCGCAATCCCAGCTTGAGAGCTCTTTTAGAAGCCTCCTAGATGGGGTCCGAGTGGATGGGGTCGGAGACGGAGGATCGCGCCGCATCGCCAATGCATCGCCGATGCATCGGCGATGCGACGTCGAAATCGGCGATGCATCGGCGACGTCAACGTGAAGGAAGTCGGGCTTCACATCGAGCCGCATCGGCGATGCATCGGCGATGCGGCGCGATCCTCCGACCCCATTTAGGAGGCCTAGATCTTTGGTGCCATTGTGCTATCGTTAAATCGGGCCTGTCCCCCTACAGGGGGATTCTGGGCGAAACATTAGAAATATTCAAAGCATGCCCCCAACATGCAACAAAAATACTCCAATAATCGCCTCCAGACTATTTTCTGACAATTTTTGAATATCCTTCCTGTAGAGGGACAGGCCCGACTTAAGCCTCGACCTTTGGTGGTCGTCCGAGATCGCTCCGTAAAGATGCGTTACAAGAGCTCTGTCGGCATCCTATTTGTTCGAGTATGTCTCGGGCGAGACGCCCATTTTCGAGGATGCGAAAATCAGGCGAGCGACTTCAAGATCTCTATTTTGGGAGGACGTCTCGGGCGAAACGCCCAATTTTCAGCAAAAGACGTCTCCATCGTGCTACAGTCGGGGCCCTGAAAAAGGAACCCTTTTCGTTGGGGAGGGGCTCCGTGCTCCTTAATTGTTTCGCAGCTTGCCTTGGATTTTCCTCAGGTTTTCGATGCGAAATCGAAGTTCAACTTATGGAAAATAGGGGCATCGTTCCTTATTTAGGGTTTCTTAGGTCAACGCCCCGACTGTATCGTGGAAGAGCTGGTCTTGTGCGCAGCCGCCAGCGGTCACCGCCGCTCCCTCCCGGGGGGCCCCCCGCGTCTGCCCAGCCGCCCCCCGAGGGCTGGGCACGCGTGCCATGCACGGCGGCGGGCCGGCGCCTCGCGGGGCTGCGAGGCGCGCGCGCGAGCCGCGGGTCCCGGCGCTGCAGCAGGCGCGAGGGAAGGAGGGCAGGGTAGCAGCGGGGAGGAGAGGGAAGGGGGGGGGGAGGAACTAGGAGGAGGAACTAGGAGGAGGAGGAGGAGGAGGAGGAGGAGGAGGAGGAGGAGGAGGAGGAGGATACGATACGATACGATACGATACGACTCGCCCTTGGGGTGGCGGGCAACACAGAACAGCACATCAGACTAGGGAGGCTCGTGCACCCTGATCTTCACCTCTCTCAAAAGCAGACCTGCAAGATCCCAGAGGCGCTGAGGGTCTCTCGAGCCTTCTGGGTGAAATTTCTGAGTCCAGCCTATTTGGTCCCACCTAAGGACGCGGCCCTGGGCAGACCTAGTATAGGTCTTGGAGAAACGAGAGCTCGGGGAATCCCACACAAGCCGATTTTGGGAGACCCAGTCAAAACCTTGGGCCGTCGTCAGAACCGCAGGCCAATCGCTCTGATGACGCTGGAGGTGGTTCCACTAGCTGAGACACGCCACAGCATGAATACTATTCCACTGGGTCCGTGGCGCGTCCCTGACCTGACGGGCTCTCCTAGCATTGTACACCTCTGGGGCGGCCTCTTCGAGGCGCTGGTGGGTCCCACTCATCCAGCAGATCATTCAAAACTGAAGGGCGTCCAATCTCTTGGCTGCCTTGTTGCTGGGGGCCCACGAGGCACGGAGAAGACGGAATGAGGAGGAGGGAGAAAGATCGATGACGAGCACGGAGAAGGGGTCTGAGAGAGGACGAGCAGGAGGATGAGGAGTACCATGACGAGGAGAAATGAGGAGCAAGAAGGACGAGCAGCAGGGACGAGCATAGAGACACCCTCGGGCAGCTCAGGCGCCGAAGCGGCCCCCGCGCCACGCCGGCGCCGCGCGCGTCGTCCGCACGATGCCCTGCGGCTCATGGGGGCGGCAAACGACGCGGTTGATGTGCCGACGCTGCCGATCCTCCTGGCCTCCTCTTCCAGACATCTGAAATATTGTTTTTGTTCGATCTCGGGATCCCGCGCAGAGCAGCGTGCGCTCAAATTGTACCAACTCCGGCACGATGTCCATGATGCTGTGAAGAGAAGCTTCTCGATAACAATCCTCCTCACTATCTCAATTTCGCGCCGATCTCGCTCTTTAACCCCTTCGCGTATGCCTCCTGAATCGGCCCTCGGGCCCCAGGGCCATCAGACATGGGTCCGGGTCGAAAGGGGCCCGACCTCTTTCTCTCGGCCGCACCCCTCCCCCTCCCCGCCAGGGCCGGAGGCTGGGGAGGGGGAGGGGGGGGGGGGGGGACGCGCGCCTCCGCGAGTCGCAGCCCCAATGTGTGCCCACCCTTGCCTCCTCCTCTTCCCTCCTCCTCCTCCTCCTCCTCCTCCTTCCCCTCTCCTGCTCCCTTCTCCTCCTCCTTCCCCCTCCTCCTCCTTCTCCTTCCTCCTCCTTCCCCCTCCTCCTCCTCCTCCTCCTCCTCCTCCTTCCCCCTCCTCCTCCCCCTCCTTGTTCCCTCCTCCTCCTCCTCCTTCCCCTCCTCCCCCCTCCTCCTCCCTTCTCCGCGCCCTGCTGGGCGTCTGTGGTCCTTCTCTCTCGGGCCTCTGGAAGCCTCCAGCATCCAGAGGCCCCTGGGGGGGCCGTCGGAGTCCTGCAGGGGTCCTCGAGGACCTTCGGAGACCTCCTCCTGCTCCTTAGCGGCGAGCCCTGGGGGGGGAAGTGAAGGGGGGCGGGCTTTCTCAGAAGGCTCGGAAGACCCCCAACCTTCCGGGAAATTTTCGAAGCCTTCCCCGAAGTCACAGAAAACTCTCAGAAGGCCGGAGGGCTTCTGAGAAGCCCGCCGCCTTCTGAGAAGGCCTTCTCCTTCTCACTTCTCCCCCTCTCTCGCCGCGGATTCTTCGCCTCTCACCCTGAGATCCGACGTCGCGAAAAAATGTAACACGGTGATCTGTCACGACTGGACCCCAAATTAGGCACCAACTCTCTGCGGAATTTCTAGAGCCACATCCATCCGCGACGAAGCCGGGCGAAAGCGCAGGTGTGAAACAAATGCGACGCCCGGATCTCAGGGTCCGCCTCCTGACTGACGCAGCGCTTCCCGAACGCTCCCTTTCCGAAGCGGCCCGCGCCGAGCGCTAAGCCGCGCGCGGGCGGAAGCCCCGGACCCCCCGAGCGCCGCCGAAGATGGTTGCCAGAGTGAGGGGAGGGGAAGGGAGATACCCTACAATGACATGAGACACTGTAGGAGGTTAGGGGAGTTCGCAATCATCGCGAGGAGAAACCTCCTCCTCCTCCTCCAGTTCTGGGCCCTCGCGCCGGACGCGTCTCGGACGGCTGGCCGGCATGTCACCCGGGACTGGCCACGGGGGCCTGGAGCGGATCTCGGCCGGGTGAGGGCACCGAGTGCTCGCCTGCACAAAAGTCCCTCCTCCCAGAGGAGCACGGAGACGGCGCCATCGTCGGCTTTCGGAGGTCCGCACGGATGTCCCTGGCTCGGCGCCGGACCCCCCTCCCAGGCGCGCGAAGCGCGCCAGGGGCGGCGCCGGAGGGCGGCGCCAGGGGCGCCCAGCATCGATCCAAGCAGGAAATCTGTGCGGAGCTCCGGCAACTCATGTTTGTGCCGTTGTTTCTCCTTCGACCTCCTCCGCAAGTGTCCCAGGTTGAAGCCGCTCGAGAAGAGCCGACGACATGCCGACAATCATCTAGAATGGGCTGTGTTCGCATTCGCATGTGTTTCCTCCCGTCAAGGTTAGGGCTGCCTGTCTATCCTGTCTCGACGTTTGTCTTTTCTGTCTCAAGCATTCTTAGGCCCACAATTCGGTAGTGCTCATACGCACCTGTCTTTTCTGATAATTCTGCGCCCCGATAGTCGTTGTTCGAATTTCTGGCCGGCGGTCACCAGTTGAACACTCTTAATCTTAAATGCACAACGAAAAGTTATCAACCTGGACCAAGACTGCCTCGACATGACTTGTGGGCGGCAGCTGGCGGAAGAAAACCAGCACTCTAGAGGCGTACGGCGAGTTCCTCCCAACACAACGTACACAGGTTCTGGTCTCTGCTGCCGCATGAGTCGTTCAATCCTGACAAGTATCCACTGCAGAGGTGCCGCCACCGCGCCGAGACGGCATGAACCTAACGGCAATCTGGTATGAGTACTTCAACACGGCACACTGCGCTCGTCAATGCAAGTAATGCCAGTGTGTCAACACATCGACAATTCTCTGATCGTCGACGACCTCTTTCGACTCCAGATGTTCCGCTCCGAACGCTCAGGTCCGCCCCTTTCCCACTCCCAGTCTCCCTCTCGCTTCCCCTTCGCCCTCTACGGTTACACGCCGCCATGGATATTATTCTGCGCTCTCTCGTCATGCTGTCCTGATCATCCCCACCCCTCCCGCATATAGCTTTCAGACAAACATGGTTGACTCCACTTGTTTTTCGATGTATTCTAACAGAAAGACAGCTTTCGGCCCCGCAGTAGCGTGGGACACATTCCAGGATCGGCGCTTTGCTCTTGTCGTTCAGATTCGTGCTCTCGCGCCAACACGGGCCACATTTCTGGATCCGAGGCGTGTCGTTGCCGACCTCTCCTTTCCTGTCCTCCGCCTTCTCCCGGTCGTCCTGCTCATACTACTCATGTTGCTCCTTCTGCTGCTGCTCCTCCTTTTCCTCCTTCCGCATCACCCTGCTCGTCCTCCTGCTCGTCCGCCACCTCCTCCTCCTCCGCCTCGTCGTCGTCGTCGTCGTCGTCGTCGTCGTCGTCCTCCTCCTCCTCCTCCTCCTCCTCCTCCTCCTCCTCCTCCTCTCCGTCCAATGTACAAAACCCCCTACCTGATCGCGCATCACATTAGACTGTCAATCATCAGCCAAGGTCACCTAGGACACCCCAGCCGGCGGATGAAACACAAATCAGCGCAATGGGAAGGGATGGGTGGGAGGGGTAGGATGTCAGATATGGCGCGAGCGCGCCTAGCTTGCGCCCCTACCCCTCTTCTCTTTCCCCTTTCCCCTTCTCCCACCCTGCTGCTGCTGATGCCGCCCCTCCTCCTCCCAATCTCCTGCTCTTCCTCCCCCTGTCCTCCTTGTCCGACTCTCACTCCCCCTCGTCGTCGTCCTCCTCCTCCATCTCTTCCTCGTCCTCCTGCTGCTCCTCCTCCTCCCCCATCCCTTTTCCTGATGAACAACTCCTCCGTGTCGCAAACCCAGACGTGTCGGCAAGGCGGGCTGGGCGTTGCGCCTGAGCCTTCCTCGCCGTTTCTGATCCTGAAGCTTGAGAATTGCAGCAACTTCACGAATGGAGTGCGGGTACTTTTCAAGATGCAGCAGTTTCACGGGTGGATGGCGGGACCTTTTCAAACTGTGGCTCTCACGTTTGCAGCAATTTCACGGATGGAGGGCGGGCCCTTTTCAACATGTGGTGGCTCTCGCCTGCGCGCCGCGCATACTTGCCTGAAATGTTCGCAGCAGTTCCAAGCATGGCGGGCGTTTCGATTCTTGGATTTAGAAGTTATGACTCTTGCCTTAGCGCCGCGTGCATTCGTCTTAAGCAGTGTGTAGCAGTTTCACGGATGGATGGCGGGACCTTCCTTTTATATGTGGCTCTGGCCTTAACGCTGCTCGCATTCGTCTGAAACGTTTGCATGCAACACTTTGAAACATGGACGGCGTTTCCTTTTCAACATGTGGCTCTCGCCTCAGCGAGACGCGCAGTCTTTTAATACACCAATCTCAATTACTCGTAGGTTGAGAGCCTGGAATGGTGTCCTGCTGCGGTTTAGGATGATCAGGATGCAACAGTCATGTTGTTCTACGGCGTTGAAGTCCCAAGAGCGGTGTTTTGGCACGAGTGAGGATTCTCAGACATTTGTCTTCCAAGTGGCCACTTACCGCAATAAACATACCTTCTTTTCTGGACCCATGTCCAGGGAACTTCGCTGATGCGGCCTGGGTTTACACTGGTCCTCCTCCTCCTCCTCCCCCTCCTCCTCCTCCAGTAACTCCTCCTCCTCCAACTTCTCCCTCTCCTTCCACCCCGCCCCTCCTCCCCTGGGGCCGCCTGCGGACCTCCTGGGCGCTCCTGGGACACGCGCCTGGGATCTGCCTGGTCTCTCCCCCGGCGAAGGTGACGCCGGCGCTGACGACGCCGACGCCGACGCGGAAGCCGACAACGACGAAAACAACGACGACGCCCCGCCGACGCCCTCGATCCGAGCTGGCATGGGGCACCGGGGTCCTGATGGAAACGGGTCCTGGACCCCGGGGCTTTCCTGAAGGTCATTTCATCGAATCGCCAGCGGCACGGAATCTGTCTGAACCATCACGGGGCGCCTGCACACCTCGCGGCAAGCATCTGGACTCCTGCTGCTGCATGCTGCGACCGTCATTTTTGTCATGACGAGCTGTGTTTTTTCTGACTGTCCTGGGGCCTAGGAAAGGCCCCACAGGAGTCCGAAGCCAGGGGCGAGACCCCAGGACCTCTCTCCATCAGAAAAGCGTTACTTCATAACGATCCTCAATCCTGGGGCACAGTCAACCCGCACAGTAAGGATGGGCAACCTTCCCAAGGTCCCAAGGGTACCCCCTTGCATCCTTGCCTCCTCGGTCCACCCTTGGCCGCTTTCGCTGGCCAACCTCGATCGAAAAATGTTAAAGTGGACCTCCAAAGCCCTTGCATCCTTACCGCGCATCCTTATGATACGGGTTAACTGTAGAACCATCGGCCTCCAGAGCACTCTTGGAACGCGTTCTGGGCAGAGTAACTCCAGGAGGCTCCGAGAGAGGAACACTTCCGAATCCCTCGAGCCTCGATCCTCTCGACGCCCTTGAGCCTCGATCCGCCCTCGAGCCTCGATCCTCTCGAGCCTCGAGAACGTCGCTTTCCCCAATTGCGAAGCAGAGGGGCCGTCCTGGTGCGCGAAGTTGAGCGCACCCGCCCCGCCACAGGCCCCTGGCGCCTGTCGACGCGCAAGCGCGGGGGCCGGGGCCAGGCGGCGAGAGGAAGGAGGGTTTCGTCGAGAGGAGCTGCGCGCCCTCCCATGGCGTAGGCCATGTCGCCCTGGCGCAGAAAGATGAAGCGGAGATGGAGGAGGAGGAGGCGGAGGTGGTGGATGTGGAGGGGGAAGTCCTCCTCCTTCTCCTCCTCCTCCTCCTCCCTCTTCTTCTTCTCCTCCTCCTCCTCCTCCTCCTCCTCCTCCTCCTCTTCTTCCTCCTCTTCGTCTTGGTGCGCAAAATTGAGCGCACCCGCTCCGCTGGAGGCCCTGGGCACCTGTCAAGGCGCACGCTCGGGGGGCTCGGGCTGGGAGGGCGAGAGGGCGGAGGGAGGGAGAAGAAATGATGACGACGACAACAATGACGATGATGATGATGACGATGATGATGATGATGACGATTGACGTGGTGATGATGGCAATGATGATGACGATGATGCTGTTGTTGTTGATGGTGATGATGGTGTCGATGACCATGACGATGATGATGACTACGATGATGACGATGCTGATGTTGATGGTGATACTGCTGCTGCTGCTGATGATGATGATAATGATGGCGACGATGATGATGACGATTATGATGATGGTAATGATGGTAATGATGCTAAGTGTGATGACGACGAGGATGATGGTTCTGATGATGATGAGGATTAGCACGGCGATTATGCTACTGATGATGATCACGACTAGGATGATTACGATGCTGCTTCTGAGAATGATGACGATGACGATGGCGATGATGATGATGATGACGATGATGAGGATGATGCTGCTGATGATGGTTATGGTGATGGTGGTGATTCTGATGATGGTGGTGGTGGTGGTGGTGGTGATGTGGTGGTGGTGGTGATGATAATGATGATGACGATAATGATGCTGCTGCTGCTGCTGATGATGATGATGATGATGATGATGATCAGCATCATCATGATGATGGTGATGATGCTGGTGGTGATGCTGGCGGTAATGTTGGTGGTGGTGACGGTTGACGGTGACGGTGATGGTGACGGTGAAGATGAAGATGATGATGATCAGGATGATGATGATGATGATGATGATGATGACGATGATGATGATGATGCTGCTGATGATGATGATGATGATGATGATGCTGATGCTGATGATGCCTACGGCGATGCCCCTACTGATGATGAGGAGGCTGCTGATGCTTATGATGACGATGATCATGATGATACTGATGCTAGTGGTGATGCTGCTGCTGCTGATGATGATGATGGTGATGGTGGTGGTGGTGATGATGATGCTGCTGCTGATCATCGTGATCATGGTATGATGATCATGCTGCTGATGATGAGGATAACACTGTTCAACATTACGATGATGTTGAGACGGGAGGACTGGCACGGCTGTCCCATTAGGGCACGGGCGGGCCAACATCACCACAAACTGTTGGGGGAGCTGTTGGGTGAGTGGGGGCGCGCCACGGTGCCGTGATGCTAAGTGTGGAGAACCCGTCGACCCTTCTCCTCCGAGGGGCCACATCGCGGTCTATCACGCCTTGCTCACCCCGTTGCCCGCGGCCGATCCGATCGAATCTGGGCTGGGGGGTGGCATCCCAGGAGGAAACGAGGAGGAGGAGGAGGAGAATGAGGACGAGGACCAACAAAAGAAACCCAAGATGCATCAGCGATGCTTCAATCTACCCTCCCGTCGGAAGTCCCCTCCTCACAAATAAGTCCCATACAGGCCTGCTTCTTCACGGCAGGAAGCGCCCCCTTGAAAGAGTCATAGCCTTTGGGCCTGCT
>CAUYUJ010014857.1:185000-187500 GCA_963575745.1 Prorocentrum cordatum | reverse complement strand
GCGTCTTGGTATGCTGCTTCTTCGCCAAAGCCCAACCTGTGTACCACAAGCGAATTCGCGAATGACCACGTCGCCTGGCAGACCGCCCACCAAGCCCCTCGACAAGCCAAATAATGAACGATCCCATCGTTGCACCCCTCGCAACCAAACCGGCAGGGCAAATGGCGGGGGCCGACGTGCATCCGGAAGGACGTAGGCCAAACTCCGCCAGCGTGTGGTAGCTCGCCCACAACACACCCGGTGAAACGACCGACAATTGATGACGAAACCGCTGCCACCAGCCCGCCAGATCTGCAGGTGGTGCGAGCTGAGGCCAGATGCATTTGGCAGTGGTGGCGTGGAACTTCTCGGGGTAGAGGGCGGCCGAAGCCGCCTCCCGGTGAACGCGTTGAGGCTGGGGTTGGCGGTCACGGAGGGCAGCTTCCCACAGGTCAGCCCTGGCTGCGTGGAGGAGGGGGAGGAGGAAGAGGAGAAGGGTGAGGATGCGGGCAGAGGGAGAGAGGAGGAGAAGGAGGGCGTCCCCAGGAAGTTCGCCTAGGAGGAGGGAAGACGGAGAACGAGAGGAGAGAGGAGGGATGATGATGAGGAGGAGCAGCAGCAGGCGGGATGAGGGCAGAGGGTGTAAAGAGAAGAAGAAACACGATAACGGGCTGGATATGTAGAGGGGATCGACGAGCAATCTGAGAGGAAGGTAGGGATGGGGAAGAGAAGTCGAAGAGGGAGAGGGAGGATGAGGCTGAACAGGATGAGGCTGAAGAACGACGCTCAGCACGCGACCGTGCAGAGAGTTGCGCGACACGGCCTCTTTGAGGTCACGAGCTCGTTCCACGTAGGCCTTCGCACGCGTATGCGGCTGCTGAGCACTGCTGCCAACACCGCTCTCGACGCCGATGCAAATGCCGCCGCTTCCGTCTCTGCATCCCCCCGCCGAAGCGGCAGCTTGCTGCTGTCGCCGCCGTTTCTCCACATGTTGTGCGTTAGCCATACTTGAGATGCGAAGCCTGTAGTGCCAGTGTGGGGTCAGTAGTCCGACGCAGAGGTGAACACGAATCCAGCTATCTCGTACAGAAAGAAAGGCCCAAGAGAAGGTGAGGATCTGAACGCCTCGCGCAGTGGAGCGCCCACGAGGGCGAGAGCGACGGTGCTGCCCTGTGAGTTCGGACTGCGAAAGGCGGAGGAGCCTAGGAGGTAAACGTCCTCGTTCTCCTCCTTCTCCTTACTATGCGGCTGCCGAAGGCGCACCTCGCAGTTTGCCAACGCCCAAGCATCCACTGGCCTCTGGCGCAAGGCGGTCTCGGCGTCGGCCGCAATCCGAGGGTTCAGTCCAATCCAGTTTTCCTTCTTGTCCTCTTCCTCCTCCTCCTCGTCCTCCTTCATCCATCTTCAATCTTCCTTGCACGCAAATCCTCCTTGCCGCACCCCAGGACGGGTCGGCAAGGCAGGCCAGGCGTTTCGCCTGAGACATCCTCACCATCCTGAAACTTGACTGTTGCAACAGTTTCACGGGGGGAGGGCGAATGGTTTTCAAAGTGTGGCTCTTGCCTTAGGGCCGCGCACATTCGTCTTAAAGTTTGCAAGAATTTCACGGATCATGGGCGGGTGATAAAAATGCATATATGTATATATGTACATCTATATGTATATATACATGTATGTGTGTGTATATATGTCCTCTTCTTATGTTTTTACGAGCCGGGGGGGGGGAAACCGCCTCCCCCACCCTAAAATCTGCATCCGCAAAATCTGGGGTTTCTGGGCCCTCTGGACATCCTTGCCAAAGGTCCCCGGGCTCGTCCCGGATCTCCCAAGGCGCTTAGCTGGGTCCTGCCAGCAGGCCCCAATCGATCAGAGCGGTGATCAGAAAGGTCGAAGAAAGACCCAAGACAGCACAAGAGCGCTCTAAGAAGGACCCAGATGGCCTCCAGAGGCCCCCAAGACGGCCCAGGAGGCCCTCAACAGGACTCCCAGAACGCAGAAATCGCTTCATTTCCTGAAGAAGAAACATGCATTTTCAGCACATGTGTTATTCGGGTCTTAGCAGCGTCCAAAACAGCCAAGAAGGCCTCCCGTATCGCCCCAAGACGGCCCAAGAGACCCCCAAGGGAGCCTCTAGACGGCCTGGATGCCCCCAAGACTGCCCAAGGAAGCAACAAATGAGCCAAAAAGAGGCCCAACAGGCCCTCACAAGGTTCGAAGCGATCAGAGCGGTGATCAGAGAGGCCGAAGAAAGACCCAAGACAGCACAAGAGCGCTCCAAGGACCCAGATGGCCTCCAGAAGCCCCCAAGACGGCCCAGGAGGCCCTCAACAGGACTCCCAGAACGCAAACATCGCTTCATTCCCTTAGGAAAACGTGCATGTTCAGCACATTCGCTGTTCGGGTCTTAGCAGCGTCCAACACAACCAAGAAGGCCTCCAAAATCGCCCCAAGACAGCCCAAGAAACCCCCAAGGGAGCCTCTAGACGACCTGGACGGCCCCAAGACTGCCCAATGAAATCCT
>CAUYUJ010014857.1:167500-180000 GCA_963575745.1 Prorocentrum cordatum | reverse complement strand
ATGCAGATCGGTTGCCCAAGGCTGAATGCCTCCTCCACCTCCCGAGGGTGACGGCCTCGACCGCTTGAGGCCAAAGTGTGCAAGCAGATGGGGCGGACAGCCCTTGCGCCCCCCTCTCGCACGACCCTTGGGGCGACGGTCTGGACCGCTGGAAGCAGATCACCCTCTAGCGGTCTCTCGGTGCTAAAAGTAGATCCGCCGTTCGACCAGATGGGCTGCCCGCGCAAACGCCTAGTCCGCGGCCGACCTTCTCTGACCGCAGGGGGCCCCCTGCTTCGGGGAAGTAGCCGCCGCCGCCGTCGTCATGGTCGTCCTTGCCGTCGCTGTCGCCGTCGTCGCCGCCGCCGCCGCCGCCGCCGCCGCCGTCGTCGTCGTCGTCGTCGTCGCCGCCGTCGTCGTCGTCGTCGTCGTCGTCGTCGTCGTCGTCGTCGTCGTCGTCGTCGTAGTCGTCGTCATCGTCGTGGTCGTCCGAGGGGGGCGGCGTCTGGCGACGCCTCGGTGTGGCTCCACAGCCGGCTCTCCGCGGAATCGGGGCTGCCAGGCGCGCGCAGCGCAGGCTCGGAGCGTCGGGACCACTCGGACAGCTTGGCCTGCCGGGCGAACGCCCGCCAGAGCAAATGATGGCGATGCGGAAGGGGGATGGGCGAGGATGCCGAGGACGAGGAGGAGGGATACGTGAGGATGATGAGGACGGTGACGGAGGATATGTAAGGAGGACGCGGAGGATGGAGGAGGCGGGGTGCGCCTGGGGCCCATGGGGCTCGTCGTCCTTCGCTCTTCTTCCCTCCCCCTTCTCCATCCTCCTCCGTCCGTCTTCCCTGCGTCTGTGCGCCCTTCTCCTTACCCCCTCCCCCTCCTCCTTCTTCGTTCTTCTCCCCGCCCCTCCTTGGAGGACGGGGGGGGAGCAGGATGGTGATGATGATGGTGACGGTGCTGATGATGCTGCTGCTGATGATGATCTCTCTTCTCTTCTCTTCCCTTCTCTTCTTTTCTTTTCGGTTTTCCATATCTTATGTTATCATATCTTCGCTTCTGTTCTCTTCTCTTCGCTTCTCTTCTCTTCTCTCTCTACTCTCTCTCTGTCTCTCTCTCTCTCTTGTTGTTCTCTCTCTCTCTGTGTGTGTCTCTCTCTCTCTCTCTTTTTCTCTCCCTTTGGAAGTCCCTGGCACGAGCCAGTGTGCAGAAGCGGATTGCGCATGCCTGGACAACTGAGCTGCGGGTGGCGAAGACCGTACACGTCCCCCGAGAGGCTTCCCCCGAAGAATCGCGGTACTCCACCAAAGCGACACTAAAAACACAACACTTCGAGTTTTTTTCGCTCTGGCACAGACTCCATAGATGTCCCACTCCCTCTAGACCGAGCTGTGGTCCTGGGATGATGATGGCGATGATGAAGATGAGGATGCTTATGGCGACGGCCATGCCAGAGGAGGCGCAGGATAATGGTGATGGTGAGGAAGGCGCTGGAGGAGGTGGGAACCATGATAAGAACGGATGACGTCAGGTCACCAGATGACCAAATAGTCTACCAACAAGTCTAATCTGGGGGGGCGGTGGCTGAAACACCAAGTGGGTCGAGGAAGAGGAGGAGGGAGGGCGAAGAAGACGGAGAAGGATGAGGGGGATGCTGGTGATGAGGAGGATTATCAGCGAGAAGGGGAGGTGAGATGAATAAGTGCCCTGGCTGCAATCTTTGACCTGTGGTGGCGGGGGGGAGCTTGGTACCTAGTATCAGGAATCCCACGTGTAGCAATGGGTTCTCTGATCGGCCAAAGAGAACCCCCCGCGAAGAGCACGGGGACAGGGACCTCCCGTGCGAGACCTGGACCCAGGACTGTCGCCGGCTGTAGCTGGGCAGGCCAGACCGGACGGAGCCCAAGGAGGTCACGGCCCAACCGGTTGCTTGGTATGCCGGCATAAACGGGCAACGAACTTCAGCGCTACGGCCGACGCTGTGGTGTATCAAGGGGACGGGGGTGGGGAAGGGAGACCCTCGCCTGCGCACCCGTCGGGCCGAGAGGGCTGCGACGAGGTGCACACTCCCCTCTGATGATAATCCCCATCAGCACCTACCCTGCCTTCCCAAAACTGATAGGAGCGAGGAGGAAGAGGATGGGGAGGAAGAGGAGGACGGATGAAGATGATGGCGAGGAGGAGGATGCGAAGGAGGAAGAAGAGGTCAGAGGGGGAGGAATACCGATAAAGACCAGGATGAGATGCAGCGGCGCGGACGGTGAAGAAGGGTTGGGCAAGAAGCATGCGACATCGCGGGGTGAGGAAGGGTAATCAAATCAGCGACAACGGCGCGAGCCGACGCGTGACGACGTGCTTCGAGCTGTGCGCGGCGCTGGTGGGTGCGCTGCCTAAGGCCAAAGTAACATGCGAACAACATCGGGTACGGATACCGCGGGGATCTCAGCTGGCGGGCGGGAAGGAGGTACCCGCCGTTCCAGAGCGACCCAGGACGTTCCGAGAGTGCTCTTTCTAACTCTCTGGGGCGACTTCTTCGCATTCTCGGCCTGCCGCCCGCCCGGCAGCGACGTGCTGCGCGCGGCGCCTTTGCAAGGTGCAGGGGGGGTCTCGGCAGAGCGCCGCACGAGCTCTCTTTTCTGCCCAGGGCTGCCCGAGAGCCCCTCGGGAGAAGTCCAGACGGGTTGCGGGGCGACAGGTCCGACTCCGTTCGGCGGCACGCGCGCGCCTCCCTTCGTCCTCCTCCTCCCCCTCTTCCTCCTCCTCCTCCTTCTCCTCCTCCTCCTCCTCCTCCTCCTCCTCCTCCTCCTCCTCCTCCCCTCCCCCTCCTCCTCCTCCTCCTCCTCCTCCTCCTCCTCCTCCTCTTCCTCCTCCTCCTCCTCCTCCTCCGCCTCCCGCTGCTCGCCGCGCTCGAGCGGAGGGGGCGCGGCCGCGCCGCTGCCGCTCCTCCGGCGGAGGACCCGTCGGAGAGGGACGCGCGCGGGAGCCGAGAGCGCCCGCCGCGCACGGCCCCGCGTCTCTGCCGTCCAGCCTCTTCCATCGCACTGCCAGGCACGACCACTCGGCGGCGAGCGCAGGGGGGAAGCTCGGAAGCTAGGAGGAGAAGGAGGAGGAGGAGGAGGAGGAGGAGGAGGAGGAGGAGGAGGAGGAGGATGAGGATGACGCTGATGATGATGCTGCTGCTGCTGATGATGATGATGATGAGGAGGAGGAGGAGGAGGAGGAGGAGGAGGAGGAGGAGGAGGGGCGGGGCTTCTCAGAAGGCTTGGAAGTCCCCGGGCCTTCTGAGGGGGGTTCCCCGAGCCTTCCCGAAGATACAGATGACCTCTCAGAAGGGCGGAGGCCTTCTGAGAAGTCCCGAGAAGGCCTTCTCCTTCTCACTTCCCTCCCTTCCTCGCTCGCCGCCGAACCATGCACGTCATGGGATGCCCACATCACGACCAGGGCGCGGCGGCTCCAAACTGCACCCAGTGGTTGAGGGGGAGGCCTGCATCTGCCAGAGTGCCGCTGGGGTCGGTGAACTCGACGAGTAGCTTCCACAGCTGCCCGGTGGGTCCCCGCGCCGTTTGGCCCCATAGAGTAGCAAGGAGCGCGACTGATGGGGGATTCGGCTTGCCGGGCACGTTGAAATCGACGCTGGCGGTGCAGAATTCGAGGTCCAGGTCGGCGCTCACGATCCAGCTCTCGTCGCTGCCACTGGGAGTGATCGTCATCGTGGACCCCGAGAACGCCACGAGCTTCTTGTCGCCGTCGGCCATGTCCGCGAAGATCGCCTGCTGCGTCGTGCCGAGGGCCTCCCGGACCTTGGCGCAGCTCTCGCCGGGGGAGGTCCCGGCGGCTCCCCTGCCCGAGCTCGAGTCCTTGGCAGCGCGCCGACGGGGGCGCACGGCGAGGGGGGCGGCCTTCGGAGCGGGCACGGGTCTCCCGACGCGGGCTCCGCCCCCGGAGAACCGCACGTCCGCAGCGCCACCTCCCGGGGGCGGGGGCCGAACCGCGGAGCCACTGCACGGGCAGGGCATCTTGGGAGCTCCGCGCGGAGCTCCCGGGCGGGCGCCGGGCCCCCCTCACCGCACCCCCTTTCCTGGCGCGTGGAGCGCTGGGCGGGGTGGGCAGCTCCGGCGCCAACCGAAGAGATCCGCCCGCAGCTCCGACAACTTGCACGTGGATGTGCTGGTGCCGCTTCCTGGCCGTCGGCTCTGCGAAGGCCGCCCCCCTTGCCCTCGCCCCAGCGCCCCCGCCTGGCCTGCTCTCCCGTGCCCTCGCCCCTCGTCCACCTGCCCTCGCCCTGGGGGCACTCTTGGAAGGCGCCCCCTCCCCTCCCCCCTCCGACTAGTCGCAACTGGGGGAGCTGTGTTCCTTACCCTGGGGACATTCTTGGAAGGCGCCTCCCTCCCCCTCTCCCTTCGACCCGCCACAGCTGGGGGAACTCGTCGTGACGACGGCGTTTCGACAGGGATGTCAAAGTCGATGGGCCCCCCAAGGGGGTCAGGACCACGACTCCCACAATTGTGGCTCCTCTGTCCCTGCTCACTCGTGCGTGCCGCCAACGTCCGCCTGCACGACGGTGGCGGTGGACCTCTGCAGGAGCTCCACCCGCATGGCGGCGGCGCACTCGCCACCGTCCTGCGGCGGCCGCGATGCAGACGACGACGGCCGACGCCGTCGCCGGCACGGACGCCGCCGTCGAAGGAAATCGCTAACGATGACGACGGCGCCGACCACGAGAGCCGACGCCGCTGCTGCCGAGGCCACCGCCGACGACGCCGCCGCGTCGGCCGACACGGCCGACGCCGACGAGGGAGGCGGCGGCGGCGGCGGCCGCAGCGGCGACGGCGGCGGCGGCGGCGACGGCGCCGCCGTCCTTCTCGGCCAGCAGCTCCCCCGCGGCTGGCGCGCCAGCCCTCGTGGAGTCGGGCAGCAACGCCGCCAGCAGCACCGAGGCGCGCGCGAGGGCGGCCATTGCGGGGTGCCCGGGCGGCCGCGCCGCGGCGGCCGAACGGCCGGAGGCCAAGCTCGGGCCAGAGAGCGGCCGCGCGGAGGCCACGGGGAGCAAAGAGCTTGAGGTGCTGCTCCTCCTGCCGCCTCGTCATGCTGCTCCTCCCCCTCGCTCCCTCTGCCCCCTCAGCCCCCTCGTCCTCCTCCTATTCCTCTTCCTCCTCCTCCTCCTCCTCCCTTGCTTCCTCCCTCCCTCCCTCCCTCCCTCTACCGCCCTCCCTCTCTTCCTCTCCTTCCCTCCCCCCCTATCTCTACCTATCTCTCCCTCCTTCTCTACCTCTCTCCCTCTCTCTCCATCCCTTCCTCCTCCCACCCTCCTCCCAAGCCCGGACTGTAGCCGCAACAGTGTTGCCCCCTTTCAGCGCACGTTTCGTTCTGGCACGGGCCCAAGCGCACCACCTGCTTGCCACAAATGACCACTGACCGCGAAATGGCGTCTTGGCGGCCGCTGCTGCCCCCTTCCGCCACTGCGGCCAGGCCGCCGCCGCCACCGCCTTTGCGGAAGTCCACGCCCGCTTCGCCTTCTTCGGGCACTTTTCTTAAACAAAAAAGTTGGGAGGGCGACGAAGGACCGAGGGAGAAGAGGAGGAAGACGAGGCCGAGGGGGAAGCAACGACGAAGCCAACAGCGCAGAAACGACAACGCGGGAGGACAGGAAACGAAAGAGGAGGCGACAGAACGACGAGACAAGACGACAAGAGGCAACGCGACAAGAAACGAACTGCGGCGACGCAGCCTCGCCTCAAAACTCGAGCAAAACTGGGACGAATGATCAGAATTCTCCACAGAATAACGCCGCTAGAGACCACCACGGGGGACCACACGCCAGCCATCACGAAGCAGAGGACCACCAGCATCAACACCTTCTGCGCGCATCCCGGACGCACGACCGCAGCGCGAGGGAACTCCACGTGACCACCACGAGGCCCTGGTCAAACATTGACTCTCCACGAGGAGGATGAAGCAGTACCCAACTCCAGTTGAGGTAGAAGACCACGAAGAAAGCGCCGTGCCAATCCCATGATTAAGCAATATGACGCGAGCTCCACCATATGCACGAGAAACAGCGCGACGAAAGCTGCCCAAAAACCACGAAGACTCCAATGAAGATGGTGAGGAAGAAGAGCCCCGAGATGAGGCCGCAACCCTGCCGCCGGAGCTGCACGGCGAGGCCCGCCAGCCATGCAGGAAGAAGCAGCGAGGGGCCTGACGAGCCCGGCCCAGCCTCGACTCGGTGGGGCATCCCAGGCGCCTCGCAATGCCACCCGCACAGCGCGTAGTATTATATACACATGGCAGCCGCCCCAGCTCATGACCACATTAGGCCGCGCCAGGCCCTGGGCCACAAGACTTGGCCATATCCTGTGGCAGCCCACCGTCCGAGCTCGGCCGCGGTCCCCTCGCCTGGGACTGCGCTCCCGCCGCTGCCCTGAGCTGCTCCACCGAGTGGGCCGCCTGCGCGGGCGCCTGCCCAAGCAGCCTCGCCTCGCGGCAGCGCCTGGCAATGCCCCGCTGGTGATGTCGCTGCACCTCGGCCTTGAGGTGGAAGTGAACGTCGTCGAGGGCCATGCCGCCCGATGCCAGGGCCCGCACCTCCCCCAGTACCTCAATGTAGGCTGCGCTGCGCCGTGGGCAGACGGCCGCCCAGCCATAGGGAGACCTCGTAGGAGCCGAGGTCGGTGGTGGCGGAGGCGTCGAAGTCGACGGCGGAGGCGAGGACGGAGGCGGAGTCGAAGGCTCCGACGGCTCGTCGCAGGTGTGCCACTGGTCGTCGCTGGCGTGCTGCTGGTCGCTGCCAGTGCGCTGGTGGTCCCAGCCGGCGAGCTCCTCGCCGGCGCGCGGCTGGTCGTCGCGCGAGGGCTGCGAATCGCCGCAGGCGCTCTCCTCGTCGTTGCCGGCGTGCCGCTGGCCGTCGCCGGCGTGCTCCTGGTCCCTGTCGGCGTGCTGCAGGTCGCCGCAGGCCCGCTCCTGGTCGCAGGAGGCGCGCTGCTGGTCCTCGCCAGCGTGCGGCTGGTCGTCGCGCGCGTGCTGCGAGTCGCCGCAGGCGCTCTCGTCGTCGCCGGCATGCCGCTGGCCGTCGCCGGCGTGCTGCTGGTACCAGTCGGCGTGCTGCCGGTCGCCGCAGGCCCGCTCCTGGTCGCAGGAGGCGCGCTGCTGGTCCTCGCCGGCGTGCGGCTGGTCCTCGAAGGCGTGCTGCGGGTCGCCGCGGGCGCTCTCCTCGTCGTCGCCGGCGTGCTGTTGGTCGTGGCCGGCGTGCTGCTGGTCCCCGCCGACGCGCCGCGGGCCGCCGCCAGCGCGATCCTGGTCGCAGGAGGCGTGCTGCTGGTCCTCGCCGCAGCGCTGCTGGTCATCGCAGGTGCGCGGCTGGCCCATAGCGAAGCTGATGCTAAGCGAAGTCTTCATGACCGTTGCCTGCGTCAACGCCTCACGCTGAGGCATCGCCGCGGTGATAGCCATCGGAAGCACGTTCACGATGCCAGCCGAGTCGATGCTGGCCGCAGCCTCGGAGCCCTCCTGCGCGAAGCCTTCCTGCTGAAAGTTCTGGGCGTTGGAATGCATTTTCTCGTCGTCGTCCAGCTTGGCGGTCCGCATTCCCAGACGCCAGTCTGCCGCTCGCACCTCAATAACAGCTGGCCACGCCACCTTCTCCTACGTCGAGTTGGCTTCCTCCATGGCCGTTGTTTCCGCCCCCAGGGCAGTTCGACTTTTGAGTGCCATCTGGGTGCTGCGCGAAAACGGTGGGCGCGTCGGGTCCATATCTTCCAGGCGCTGCGTTACATCAAGAGCCGCAGATGCTCAGCCGCTGGGCGACACGGATCTGGAAGGACTTTCGAGAAGAGGGGGATCGTCATCCTGCGCCAGTTCAAGTTGCCGCGCATAGTTAGCTCCGACAACCATCGGGCTCACATCAGACCTCGTGCCCGTTCGCTCCGTAATATTGCTCGCGCCGCCCATCGGACCCCCAACGAGCCTCGTGCTGGGTCGTTTCCGCCGCCTGTCCGTCGGCCCCCCCTCATCGCGCTCCCGCTCGCCTCGCCGTGACCATTTTGGGCCCTCGAAGCGCCTGCTCCCTTTCTGCAGAAATGTCCTCCTCGCAGCCCTGGCAGGGCCGAAAGAGACAGTTGCTCACCAACCCCTTCTTCAGTGCCCACTCGAGGCCCGTCAAGCAAAGATCTTCACTGGCTACCGCAGAGCCATTACGACAATGTTTGGGCGCACCGACCCCGTGAGAAAGGGGACATCAGCGCCTGCGCGGCCGCTCGTGCGGCAGGACTCGATTATGTGGAGGCTGTTAAATACGGTGCCTTGCCGCCTGAGGAACGCCTCGATTTGCCTGCTTGCGCGAATTCTTCTTCTGCTGCCTCTTTTCGGCCCCTTCTGAAGGGCCAGTAGGCCTAGGCGAGCCAGGACGAACCCTCCCTACCAGCATGGAAGGCTTCGTCAGAAGCAAGTTTGACCAATGATGCGCACCGGCAGCGGAACTTTTCAACGCGTCACATGCATGCCTATCTCGCCTCCCTGCCTGTTCGCATTGTGGCAATTGCACCCGCGACGCCAGATGGCGCGGTAGCCGCCGAATCGAAGAGGCCAAGGGCTTCATGTGCAAGGCTTGCTGGATTCGGTACGCTTTGCTCCAAATCATCGGGCCTCTGGAGCTCGTGGTTTGCCCGCAGATCTGCTTCTTACCCTGGCGTCGTTCTGGGAGTTCAGGAATGCGTCGCTTCTTAGGTCTCGCTCTCTCTCTCTCTCTCTCTCTCTCTCCCTCTCTCTCTCTGTCTCTCCCTCTCTCTCTCTCTCTCTACTGGTCTGGGCTCGGCTGCTCGGTTGTAAGCCTGTCCAAACTCTCTCGTCGTGGGTCGCGCCCATTCGGTCTCCCGTGACGTCGGTTTCGTCGCGCCCTGCGTTGACTCTTGTACAATGTCTGAACCTGGCTCTATGCGCGTTGACTAGGCCCTCATTTGGACATGTGTTGTGCGGAACCGTGTTCTCCCATGCATTTGGATTCTTTCGTTGTGGGTCGCCCTCAGTCGCCTTGCTGGCGCTTCGTGCCTCTCTCTCTCTCTTGCCGTTTGTCTCTTCGTACTCTTTGCCCCGCCCAGGGGGCGCACTCTCGCTGTCAATGAGTGTGCGTGTGGAGCTCATGTACCGCGGCACCTTGCGGTAATATGTTCCTAGTTGTAGCTGCATCCTCTCTGGCACCGTGCCCACATCTGTATATCCACTTCGGGGCTGTCAGCCTGCTCTTCTTCCAGTGCGGTCTCCCCCCTCCCCCCTCTGCGCAGCGCTCGACTAGCCGCTCAGGCGAGTGCCAACGCCAATTTTGCAGTATGCGTTGTTGAACTTTTGAATTTCAGCTTATCTGGGTTGTGCGTGCTGTTGGATTTTTCGACCCCAGCCTGTCTTCCAATTAGGGGCTGGCCTTCCCTGGTCTCTGGCTGGGTGGCCCCCTATTCATCTGTTCAATAGTTTCTGTCCTTTTGGTTCCAGGGCCCTGTGTGGTGGTGGCGCGAGTGGTGGATCCCCTTGCGGTCCAATGCGCCACCGACCGCGCACTCTCACCAAGACGTCTTAAAGCACGGCGCTTAAGGTATGCCTTCGTCCGGCCCGACCCTCCTCCCTCCCCCTTCCTCCCTCCCTCCCTCCCTCCCCTCCCTCCCTCCCTCCCTCCCTCGGAGTAGGAGGAATAGGTGGAGGATGAGGATGAGGAGGAGGCAGATGAGGAAGAGGAAGAGGAGGAGGAGGAGGATGAGGATGAGGAGGAGGCGGAGGAGGAGGAAGGGGAGGAGGAGGAGGAGGAGGAGGAGGAGGAGGAGGAAGAGGAGGGGGAGGATGAGGATGAGGATGAGGATGAGGATGAGGAGAAGGAGGAGGAGGCGGAGGATGATGAAGAGGAGGAGGAGGAGGAGAACGAAGAGGAGGGAGGAGGAGGAAGAGGAGAAGGAGGAGGAGGAAGAGGAGGAGGTGAAGCAGGAGGGGGAGGAGGAGGAGGAGGAGGAGGAGGAGGAGGAGGAGGAGGAGGAGGAGGGGGAGGAGGAGAGGAGGAGGAGGAGGATGAGGAGAAGGAGGAGGAGGAAGAGGAGGAGGAGGAAGAGGAGGATGAGGAGGAGGCTGAGGAGGAGGAGGAGAAGGAGGAGGAGGAGGAGGCGGAGGAGGAGAGGGAGGAAGAACAAAAAAAAAGGGTGGGAGTGGTCGTCGTGGGCGGAGTCACCGTGGTCCCTCATTCTCCCTCCTTGTCTCCATCCCCCTCCTCAGAGGGGCTCCCTGGCCCCGACCCGCTTCTCGTCTGAGCGCTGGAGCAGTGCAGCGGCATCGGCACTAAAGGGGCGCCTCCGCCAAGGCGGGAAGCCACGGCAACATCTTGCCCTGGCCTCCAGACGCCGTGCTTTCCCCTCGGGCCTTCAGAGGGCTGCCTTGAAGCCTCCCCATCCTCCTCCTCCTCCTCCTCCTCCTCCTCCTCCTCCTCTCCCTCCTCCTCCTCCTCCTCCTCCTCCTCCTCCTCCTCCTCCTCGGCGCGCCGCCGAGGGGAGCGCGCCGAGAATGCGAGGGGGGGTCTGACCTCTGGGGGCCCGGGCCGTGAAGGGAGGCGCGGCGTCGGAGGGTCTGGGCACCCCTGGCAGGAGGAGGGCCCTCCCGCATCGGCGCCGGCGAGCTGTCTTTGAGCGGCCACCGCGGCGCGCGCGCGTCGGGAGGCCCCGAATGCAGCAGGGGCCCGACCACAAGAGACCTTCCAGAAGAAGCTCGACTCTGGAGCCCCAGGACCTCCATTGATCTTTGGCGTGGGAACGTCACGCGTTCCATAGCAAACCCATCAAAGCCCAAGAAGCCCAGGGCACCCTGGAGGCAAGCAGGGTGCTTCTCGGCGGGGCGGACGGGGGTGGGAGGACGAGGGGAACCCGCGAACGACGCGCGGAGTGTCCCAGATCGTCTCGAGGAGCGGGCGGGCCAGACCGCGGCCTGCGCGGGGCGACCAGGGCCGCTCACCTGATCAGACTCGCCGTAAGGGGGATGAGGGGAGTGGGAGGAGGAGCTGGGCACCTCCGGCAAGAGGAGGAACGGAGGAGGAAGGGGGGAGTTGGACGGACGGAGGAGTCTGTTCTGCTCTAGCTCATGCGTGCCTCTGGTTTGAGAGCGAGGCGAACCGAACAAACTAAAGGCATCTGAGTGGGGGTATACCACCAGCAAGGACAAGCCGCCGCTGGGCGCGATCCCCACAAGGGCGAGATGACGATGATGATAATGATGTTGATGATGGTGATGAGGAGGATGATGATGGTGAGGAGGAGGGGCAGGAGAGAGCCTCTCACGCGGCATGGCTGCAAAGACAGATGAGCACGAGGAGAAGCACGAGGTTCGAGGATGAGCGGCTGGAGGAAAGGTGCGCCCGTGGCTTGACCAAGAAAGGGAGGATGAGAAGCGGGAACATAATGGCTTGATTCTGTGACCCCCTGTATCAGCCAGCAGTTATGTCGGCTCCCCAGGTTCGCACTCCTCCCAAAGCTGGGGTCATTCTTAACCCCTGTGTCAGCAGTAGCACACGATGCCCACGCTTTCCAACGGCGAGCTGGGATGTTCTGCCAAGGCCCCGCGGGGATACCTTAGCAACGCCGACCCCCTTCCGCACCAAGCATGCTTCCTGTGAGGATGCCCCGACCGTGCGATGGAAAGGTAGGCCGGAGGTCCTGGCAGGAACATGCGTGGGGAGGGGGAGGAGACTAACAGGACAGGAGCAGGGAGGATGGGACGATGGCAGGAGGATGTGAGGATCATATGACAATAGGGGGGGATAGGCTAGGACGATTACCAGGCGATGACAGGATGATGATGATGCTGATGATGATGATGATGCTGCTGCTGCTGCTGCTGCTGATGGCCATGATCATGATGAGGAAGGTGAGACGAGGAGAAGGCGGAGGACAAGAGTAACATTCCTTTCTCGCCACGCCCCTACGCACATTCATTGTAACTGTGGGACGCGCCTCCTTGACAAACGAACGCCCCATGTGCCTGCCAGTCAGGCGAGAGCCGCGTTTGGAAAAGGAGCCGCCTTTTATCACTCAAGCAACAAGAAATCCGCCGACACTGTCGGCGTGTGTGAAAGGCTTTTCCGTTCGAGTCGTCTCGTCGTCGTCGTCGTCGTCGTCGACGTTGTCGCCGTCACAACTCCTCCCTTCCTGTCCCTGTTCGTGGGCCCTCCTCTTCAAACGTCTCAGCCAAAGAGACATCGAACAGCGTCGTAATCGAGCCGGAGGGTAGTTCCTTCCCTTTGACTCCTTCCCCGCCCGGGGGTGGTGGTCCTAGGGTGGTATCGGGGGTTGTGAACCCCCCCTCCCAGGGGGGGAGCACCACTCCCTGTGAGAAGCTTTCCCCTTCAATTCCGTGCCTCCCAGACGCCTCGGGCTCCCCCTTCAGGGTCGACGGCACCGGCCGTAAGGTCTTCAAACTACGAAGAGACAGGATCGTACCACCCGATGACGTGTACGGAGAGAGCCCCGTTTTGAAAGAGAGCCGCCCTGCCTCTGGTCATTATGTTTGAA